>CM038641.1:7520432-7997932 GCA_021554675.1 Leuciscus idus | reverse complement strand
ATAACTAACTTTAGCTGGACAATAACTTTATTCTAGAGCTGCTGTAAAGCTGAAACAATTTCTGTTACTTTCATTTCCTATTATCACATCATATTCCTATAAATGAAGGTGACTTGACAAGACTTATAATGAATTATAGCTCCATTTATACTTATTTATAAGTAAGTATTACTATTCTATAAATATTTTTATAAAGACTCATTAAGACCTATACTGCATTATAAGAACAGTTATAGTTACGTTTATATTATTTTTATATTTACTTGTAGGTCATGTATTTGCTTTTTTAATGTGCATGCTCATAATCGATTATAAACTGATTTATAAGTACAGTAGTCAACATTTGAAGTGGATCAAAACCTTTCATCAAAGTTATACATGAATTTTGAACAATACCCGTTTTTTGTCTTTGGACAACTTTGATGAACTTTTTTGATCCACTTCAAATGTTGACTACTGTATGAATTAGTCAGTCGTATGGTTCCATGAATGGATTTATAAAGATGCAGCCTGCATTGCTATAATGTTATTATATTATAGTTACAATGACTTTTTATTAATTCAGATTTATTTCTGTCAAATAGAGGAATATATTGTTATTAATAGCCATGTTGTGTTCTTATAAATACTTATTGTGAGTGAAACTATAGTTCCCTATCAGTCAGTCATGTTTGACTGACGAATTGGGATCTCGCCTGAGAGCCCAATCATCATCGAGTGGTAACAGATCAAGCCAATGCACATTGGCGAGCGAGATTTGCATCGCAAGCTGCTCCCCCGCTTCCGCGTATATAAGGCAGCGTGCGAATACTCACATTAAGCTTTCGCTTCGGAGCCAATTGGACCTGGTTTTCACTCTGCTCTTCAATCTCTGATACTCAAGAGAGTATCAGAACGAGAAACAGTTCCTGTTCCGATGTTGGTGTGATGTCACGTTTTTAGCGGAGGTCGCGGTTGCTGAGAGTGCACAGTCTGGTGCAGCAGTTGTTCCCCTGGGCGCTTCAACATCTAAAGAGCAGTTTCCCTAAAAGAGTAAACACGGGTGTGACATTATATCTTTTTAAAGATGGCATTTCACCCGTGTATTTCTGGATGCGGTCGATTGCTGGCCCCATCTGTTATTAATTTAGATAATTTATATATATATATATATATATATATATATATATATATATATAAATATATAAATAATTTATATATATATATATATATATATATATATATATATATATATATATTATTTATATATTATATATATATATATATATATATAGCTGCTCTGGAGAAAACCGTGATGTCATCGTCCAGCTCAATTCAGTTCTCAAATAATGGTGTCAATGCAGGCAGATCAATAATATTGTTGAATATTAAATTTAAATGTTAAATTTAATGTCCCCAACTAAGCAAGCCAAAAGCTTTCAAATGTGAAAAAAGGCGAAAAAGGCGACAGTGGCAAGGAACCAAAACTCCATCAGGTGGCAGAATGAAAAAAAAAAAAAACTTTGGGAGAAACAAGGCTCAGTCGGGGGGCCAGTTCTCCTCTGGCCATTGAACCAGTGTATGTAACAGTGTATGATTATGATTCAGGCAGCATAAAATGTCAGAAGTCAGACATAATACTCTAGTGTATTAAGCAGACATAATACTCTAGTGAGAGTTAGTTGACATTTATTTGCAAAGTTACTTATAGTCAACAGAATGTTCATAAGGGACAATCAAAATAAAGGGTTACCAAACTGCCTTATGTGCAACTAAAATTTTGGTTCAACTGAGCCCTAATTGATTATTAAAATTATTTTCATATTCCGAAAAGTTTAATTTCTGTGTTTAGGTAAAATTCAATAAATTAATAAAAAATCTTCGATTTTGGTTCCCAGAATTTTCATTCCGGTGCATCACTAATTAGTAGGTTAATTGGTAGATTGATAGGTTAATATGTAGATTAATGGTTGATTAGTAGATTTATTGATTGAGACTGTAGGTGGGTAAGTAGATTGAAGCTTGGTAGGTTAGATGATAGATTGATAGGTTGGCAAGTTGATGGGTAGATTAGTAGGTTGGAAGATAGATTGATAGGTTTATGGGTAGGTTTGATAGTTTGGTAAATAGATTGATAAATTGATGGGTAGATTAAAGTTTTTAAATGTATTATTATTATTATTATTATTATTTTATTTTTTTAACAAAATGTTGCAGCTTTTATTATAAATCATGTATACATGTTAATCATTGTTTTGTTTTGTTTTTAAAAATCATGTGCCCTCGTGATCTCAAAAAAAAAAAGAAAAAAAGAAAAGAAAACCTCTCCTTCCCCTCCAAAATAATAAATGATTTTCTCTTCATGATGTATAGCCACGTTTCCACCGCAGGAACTTTCCCCAGGAACTATGGACTTTGGGGTGGTATTCTTGTGTGTTTTGACCGCAGGAACCAGGGTCTAAATGGACTTCTAGGAACTTTCGGGGGTGGGTCTTGAGCGCTGAACATGCTGATTGGTTGAGTTAATGCCGCATTTTGATTGGTTGACTCCACGTGGCTTTTTATTTCAACCACCATTTTTAAAAGTGTGTTGCGGTCTGTGCAGTAAGAGTTGTTTGCTATTCGAATCAACAATGGATTTAAAAAAATACAAACCGATGGACTGACGACGAGTTTCAGGCTTTATTATGCTTATACGGAGAACGAAATCCATCGGGAACTTGAAAGTCGTGTGCAGTCCTACATCACCAGACTAATTTGCCTAATCTTTACGTTACTTTAGACCGCGATGGAAACACAGACAGCAAAAGGTCTGGGGGAAAATAAGTTCCTGCGAAAAAAAGTTCCTGGGACAAATTGTTTTAGGTAATTTCGGAAATGCGGCTTATGTCTCTTGAGGGTGGGACTAAATATTATCCACAATAGATTGCAAACTGGCCTTCAGATCTGCCTCCATTTAGTAAGCATCGCCCGACTTCCTCTGATCCAATAAATTCCTGATCAATTCCAATCAAGTCCCGACATACATTTTTTTCTCATTCCAGAAGCCGCTGTACTCGGATGGACATCACAATTGGGAAGAAAAGACTAGTGCAACTTCCGTTTTATGTCGACTTTAATATGGGGGTTGGTAGGTTAGAAAATAGACTAGTTGACATTAAGACACATCAAGCTTCCAGATACTTCTGTGGCTGCTGTATATGCACTGTTGATTAAAAAGGCGGCAGTCACATGATAAGGGTCTCTACTTTATGTTACAGAAGCGACTGTTAGCAAGGTCTAATTAAAGTACATTTTGGGGCAACTCTAATCATTTATTTCAAACCATGATAAGTCATGATATTACAACCTTTCATCTCGCAGAATTATTTTACATAATTTACATTATTATGAAGAAACCCCTGCACACTTCTTTTTAAAATGACTGACCTTCTTAGATAGAGGTCTTGAAATATTCTTTCATTTTCTTATTTTGGCATGCTGTCTGCCTATTATCAACATAATCATGGAGAGAAAGTTTCATGAAAAAGTCATGGAGAGTAATTTTCCTTTTTAACCAAAAAGGGTTCACACATGTCTATGGGAGAGCTCAAATTAATTAAGAATCTAATGATTGTCAGCCAGTAATGTGGTGATGTTGCCGTGTTAATGGACTCCTTAAATGGATAGGTTATAAAACCGTATAGTTAACCTTTATAAAGACCTTTAAAGAGAATATTGGCAGAATTTTGTAGGCACCAGAATAGGCTGTGTCATTAACTCACATATGCAAACTTCAGATAAAACTCTAAAGGGCACAGAGTGCAACTTTAGCTCTCATCTGAAACTTGGAATTATTATTATTATAATGGCAATTTGCAGTATTTTCATGTAAAACTGATGCATTGTGACTTAGTACAGATCATTCCGTATTTTCTTTTCTTTTCTTTTGCTTCACACAATATTGTTTATTGTTTCAGTCTTCCTCCATCCTCTGCCTGTGTGTCTCCTTGGTTACAGATTTGATTGTAGTCCTTAGTTCAGGTGTGTCTAGTTAGGTTTCTCCCTTTGGTTTCAGAGTAAGCCCTGTGTTTAGTCCTGTCTGTTGTCGTTGCTATTAACTGGTTGTCCTGTCCTTGGTTTTAGTATTTCTGAGAAGCCTGTGTATCTCTGTTAGTTTGATTTTGTTTTCAATAAAGATGAAAAAAATAAAAAATTAACAAATATTTAAAATATAGGCTACCGTCTTTGTTGTTTCTATGTTAATTTGGAGATTAAATGTGAAATTATTGCAATGTAAAAATATATTAAAAACTTTAATGTTAGATTTTATTAATCATGATTAATTGCAACCAGCAGCAACACTGCAGTTTATAGTGCTGTTGTAAATGCATGGGCATGCCAAAACTTGTTCATTGAACTTTGTGAAGTTAAACAGACTCGCTTGCTGTCAAGATAATCCTTTATAGAAATACTTGCGTGAAATTGTAACATTTACAGGTAAGTATACCACTGTAAGATGTACTGTACGTTTTTTTTTTTTTTTTTTAAGAAGTATTTCATCACCTATAAATAGTTATTGTGATTGCAGCCACTAATACATTTAATTTAAAAATAGTTAAAAATGCAAAATTCTGAAATATTGTTGATCGAAATGTTTGCGACCTCCTGATATTTACATGTATCTTTCTGGTAAATGCTTTTTTTTCAAAAGTGACTTCAAGTCAACATTAAATGGCATTTGCAACGCATTTAACTTTTGTAATGTGGCATATTTCTAATTGAAACTATATTCAGTGGGAAAAAAATGTAGTGTGGGATTTTATCTTATTCATGAGGATTTGTTTTGATCGTGAGGGGGTGGAACATGTTAGGCTGGGATATTATTGGTTAATATTAGTCTATTTTTCCTCACCCATACAGCCCTATATGTCAACAGAAAATAAAAGTTGTATCATAGGAAGAGAAATGTATTGCATTTTGATGCAAGATTATGAAAGGGGAAACATTATGTGGAATAACGTACTGATGAATAATGTCAATTTTGATTGAATGTTATAATGTTCTTAAATCAACATTATTTATTAAAAATATATTTAAACATATATTAATAAATATAGTAAAATATTAATCAGTTTAACATCCCTTGCAATGAATCACTCATTTTTGCAGTATGATAATTAATGTACGACGTGGAGGCAAAGAACCGCTCGACGCGAAGCGGAAGCCTCCGTAAAGTGGATTCAAATTGTTTAAAGCACAACTAGCCGTGGATTATCCCACTTATACCATGACCATTTGCCAGCACTGGCAACTTAAAGCTGTTATTGATGTTTGCAGCAAAAAAAAAAAATATTGGAAGGGTAAAACTGACGGTTATTTTCGTCAGTTACGGCTTGTTAGATCTAGCATTCTGACTGCTTTGAATCAGACAGAGATAAAGTAGTGTGTAAGATTACATTTATTTGAATGAATGAATTATAGCATTTATTTAAATAAATTATTGATATAGAGAGAGAATGAAAGAGATGCGTACCTGCGTCTGTTCAGCGTCTCTCTATTAACAATGAAGCTGTGACTTTAATTACTTCAAAAAATGTGATGTATCTCTCTCCTTGCTGAGAAAAATAATGTAGCGATTCAGTAGTGAAGCTATTTTATTACTAAAAGTCGCAGGGCAGCATTGATAAGTGTCTGTGCTCCTAAATGTTTCTGTGTGTGTGAAGCGTGATCTTTGCCCTCTGTTTGCAAGTGACGTGTGTGTGTGCTTCAATAAAAACAGTGCATTAAGAATGATGATTAAACTGACTTGGAACTACAGTACCTGTGCATTAAACGGTTTTATAAAACAGTTAGTTCTGGTCCTTGATTCTGATTGGTTGAGCCGTGTTCCAGAATCCAGAAAACACTTAGAGCACATTTAAGGCTCTGTTTATTTCATTTGTATCTTTATTCTATTGTACTTATGTGTGCTACTGCTTATAATTTGTTTATTTATCCTTGTTTTATTACTGACTGTTTACTTGTCTTTTTTTGTAAATTCAAAGTTTGAAATCAAGCTTCCTTGTGCCATGTGTAAGCAATTGCACAACAAAATTGCTCATTGTAAAAACACAAATACATTGAGTAAGCAAACATTTAGGTGAGATAATTGTCTTTTTTTAAAATAAATAAATAAACAAACACCAACAACCTCTTCAAAAAAATAAATAAATAATAATAATCCATAAGAGTCATCGGTAACACTTTACAATAAGGTATAATAAATGTATTAACTAACACAAACTAACAATGAGCAATACATTTGTTACAGTATTTATTAATCTTTGTTAATGTTAGTTAAATACAGCTGTTCATTGTTTGTTCATGTTAGTTTACAGTGCATTAACTAATGTTAACAAATACAACCTTTGATTTCAATAATGTATTAGTAAATGTTTAAATTAATATTAACTAAGATTAATACATGCTGTAGAAGTATTGTTCATTCTTAGTTCATGTTAACTAAGATAGTAAACTAATGAACCTTATTGTAAAGGCCCTGCCTATTACTCACATAACTCCAACATCTGCCATTGTTTGTACTTAGGAAATATATAGATTTGTTTCAGGAAACTGGATTCAGGCCTTTTTTATACTCTGATGCAGGAAAGGTGATGCTAGAAATCTTTTTCTGGGCCTTTTGAAATAATAGATTTCTGTGAGATAATTGTAGTTTAAAAGTCATCTATGTCTCCCCCAACATTTTTTCAGAGATTACATTTTGCTTATTTTTGCCTACATTTTGCTTATTACTTGCATAACTCCAAGAGCTGGTATTATTAGAAGAAAGAGTTGTGTTTGTTCTTACAGGAAATATATAGTACACACTACATTGGACTATTGAGACTATTCAGATTGATATGTAAGGGTTTTAGCAGCGAAAGCTTCACACAAATGGGAACCCAGTAGTAACAGGCGAGTGGGCAGCGTCCCCTTCTATGAACGTTCTCATCAATGGCCGCTTTCACACTTATCAAGCCTCTTCATTCGCATGCAAATGGCCCATCTTGAGCAAAAAGTTGGATGGACTTCCTGGAAGGATCAATGAGCCCCAAAGAAGAGGTTGGGTGTTTGAGTCGGACAGGCATGTGATGAGATACCACTCTGCACCATCTCTGGGCCACAAACAGAGGGAGGGAGAAGGTTGCCTGCAGAAAAAAAGGAAAGAAAACGTCAAAAGGGATTTGTGCAGATCCCCCAAAAAGCTCAAGAAGCATGAAAATAATCAGATCCTTGCTTGTTGTAGGACAGCTGTATTTCCATACAAATACATTTTGCTTTATTTTTCATTTCTAGAGTTCCCCTGCCGGGCTGTAGTTGCCCTGCTTTTTCAGCAGCTCATCTGTTGGCTTGATCCTTTTCTAATGTAACAATAAGAAGAGCTTTAGGAGAATTTTACGTTGCTGGCGGTATATGTGAATGTAAAAAAAGCTCCAAATTTCAAGAATGATGTAAACAGATTGTCGCAGTTTTATAACAGACCTAGCATTAAACCAATTCACCTGTCAATCTTTTCTTTATTATTCATGAATCATGGGGAGTATTTTATTTATTTTCTAACACATGCATTCCTCTAATTTGTGAAGCATAGTCCCCTGCAGGTCACTATGAAGACGCATAGTTGGACTTCTTTCCCTGAAGATTTGCAGTTGGAACTAATAATATACTGCTAAAACGTCAACAGTGATATTTTTTATTTTTTTATTATTTTATTTATTTACCAGGACAATGCATATTAACAACAGTATGCCTGTAACATGCCAGAGTTAGCCAGTGGCTAATTTTCATCTGTAGTCCTGGTTGCCAGATGTACAGTGGCACCCTAGGGAGAATACACATTTTTTAAGAGTTTGCATGTAAATACAAATATGTCTGCTACAGCGTAGCTGCAGTAGAAGATAATTATAAAAATATAGAATCTCACTAAAATTTGTTCTGAAAAGCATCCTAATAATATACACAAGCAGTAGCAGCAAGTAGCATGCATTGTCGGTGTAACAGATTAAACCATTTGTTAGATGCATATGAAGATGATCAGTTTTAACATCATTGCAAGTTTATACAAAAATAAAAAATCTAAATCACAAAAGAAAAACACACATTCACAACTGTAACACAAACGGGCAAAAACAAGACTTTAGTGTTGACAGGTCTGATTACTAATAAGCCAACGTTTCAGATGTAATCGAAAAAGGCTATATGTATTAATGTCTCTGATTGATGACGGAATGGTATTCCACTCCTGAGAAGCCCTAACAGAGAAGGCGGACTGACTAAAAGCACTTTTTCTAAGTGGAATAATACAGTCACCTCTTGACACTCCTCTGGTGATTCTGTGTGTCGGTGTTCTAAGTTTAACAAAATCGCCAAGGGGTGGCGGGGCCATTCCATGTAAGATTTTATAGACCTGACAGCAATTTGTGAACTTTATTAAATTTTCCCAGCTTAAAATATTGTATTTTAATAAAATAGCGCAGTGGTGAAAATGTTTCGGTTTCTTATCAAGTACTTTGAGTGTCTGTTTGTATAGAGATTGTAGTGGTTTCAGAGTAGTCGAGTTAGACTGGGACCAGCTCGTTAAACAATAAGTAAAATAAGATAGAATCATTGAGTGCATGAAGGTTTTGGCCGCTTGAATGGACATTGAATTTCTAATAAATCGGAAGTTAGCTAAATTAAATGTGACTTTTTTACACGTTTGCTTTATATGTGATCTAAAATTTAGTTTGGTGTCTAGATAAATGCCAAGATATTTGTATTCTTGGACTATTTGTATTTTTTCCCCTGACACTAAAATATCTGCATCTTTGTTTACCTTATGTGATTTTGTAAAGTACATACCCACAGTTTTTGACATATTAAGTTGTAAACATGATTCATTCAACCATTTTGTTACTTTAACCATCACATTTGTAAGCTTTTCAGCTACCTCAGTTTTTGAAGATCCATGTACATACAAAACTGTGTCATCCGCGTACATTTTAATGTTAACCTCCGGGCACACCAGTGGTAGATCGTTAATGTACATACAGAATAAGACAGGGGATAATATGGAGCCTTGTGGCAGGCCGGTCGACAGAGGGAGGGGCTCAGACTGACTATTATCAACACGAACAGTTTGTAATCGTTGACAGAGATATGAATTTATCCATTTTAATACCTTATCTGAGAGATTAAAAGAGGATAATTTAGCCAATAGGATACGATGGTTTACTGTATCGAATGCTTTTCTAAGGTCAAGAAAGACCGCTCCTACAATGCTATTGCTGTCAAGTGATAACTTGATTTTATCAATAAAATAGCAATTTGCTGACTCAGTTGAATGGTTAGGTCGAAATCCGAACTGTAGTGGGTGAAGATGAAAGGAGCTATTATTTAAATGGTCTTTTATATGATCAGATGTCCATTTCTCAAGGACCTTAGACATTACAGGTAGGATACTGATCGGTCTATAATTAGGGTGTACTCACACTAGCCAGTTTGAACCGTGCCCGAGTGCGTTTGACCACCAAAGCGCGGTTCGTTTGACTAGTGTGAGTGCTCCGAACCGTGCCCGGGCGCGGCTCGATTAGCCGGCCCTGGCCCGCTTGGAAGAGGTGGGCCAGAGCACGGTTCAGTTGGACTCGGGCGCGGTTCGCATGCAGTGTGAGCGCTAACCGTGCTGGACTCCATTGTGTTCAGTGAGAGCGCCGCTCTTCCTGTTTATCCCGAAACCGTCGCACCATAATGAAGTAAGCGTGCTCCGGCACGAATGCTGAAACCCTATGTGAGTGCAGGCCAGAGGGGGAGTGGGGAGGGGGGACAATCGTACTCGGGCCCGGTTCATGGCAACCGTGCCTAGTGTGAGTACACCCTTAGAGACGAATTGTGGGTTTCCTGTTTTAAAAATAGGTGATACAATAGCTGTTTTCCATGTGTTTGGAAATTCTGCTTGGCATATGGAGTGATTCATAATTATTGTAATGGGACTGGCAAGTGATAAACTGAGATTTTTGAGCATTACTGTGTCCATTCCATGGACATCTTTCGCTTTGGACGATTTAAGTTTTTTAATGATTGCTTCAGTATTTGCTGTTGTGGCACATGTAAAAACGAGACTAGGTTCTGTTGATGGGGTTTTACATACCGCAACATTTACAGGTTGGAAGCTCTGGGCAACGGCTGAAACAGAGTCAACAAAATAATGATTAAATGTGGTAGCTACTTGCGCTGGATTCCTAATACGCTTTTCATCCACCATTAGTTCAACAGGTTTTCTTGTTTTATATTCTTGGCCCATTAATTTTTTTAGTTGGTCCCATACTAACTTTGTGTTACCCCTTGCCTCGCTAATTATGGTCAGAAAAAAGTTAGCCCTAGATTTTCTCAACATGGATGTTACGGCATTCCTTAGCATACCAAAATGATGTTTATCAAGTGACAGGTTTGTTTTAATAGCCCTTTTCAATGCAAGGTCACGCTCTTTCATTTTCTTCAGGATATCTGCACTAATCCAAGGGAGACTACTTCTCTTTTTCCTATGTGTATACCTACAAGTGAATTTTTTAATAATACACTGTAGTTTACTTGAGAGTGTCCTGCTTCCCTCATGGACATCTTTTCCAGTTAACAAAGAGTCCCAATTAAAATTATTCACTGTGTTTTTAAAATGTTCTTGATCTTTATTAGGTATTCTAAATGATTCCTGGTCTTTAACATTAGAGACACCAAATCTCTTTTTTGTTAATTTTCTCACCAAAAGTACTAAATTGTGGTCAGATAGTCCCGTAATCATGTTGAGTGACTTTGTAACCCTTTCTGGTCTATTGCTGAATACCAGGTCAATCTGGGTTTTGGTTGACTGGGTTACTCTTGTAGGGCCCTTAATTACCTGTGTGAGGTCGAAACGATCTGTTATTTGTTTAAGTTTTTTCCTGACTGATCTATCCTCCCAATTTATATTAAAATCCCCCATTATTATTATCTCTTTATCAAAATTGCAATTTGCCAGCATACTTTGTAACCCTTCATAAAAATCAATATTTGAGCTGGGTGGGCGGTAAATTACAATGAGGCTAAAATACATTTGTGGTGATAAAATAATTTTCAGCCCAATACATTCTAGTTCACAATTCGCCCAGTTTATCTCTTCACACTGAATACTGTTCTTTATGTACACCATAACTCCGCCTCCTTTAGATTTCACTCTATCGCGTCTATAGATCTGGTAGCCTGGTACCATGATTGCGGCTGATGGTGAATTTGCCTTTAGCCAGGTTTCTGATAAGCAAAGATAATCTAGATTTGACTCTGTTAAAATATGCTGAATTTGATCAGATTTAGATATGAGGCTTCGTATATTGAGGTGGCCCCCAAATAATCCATTTGGTTTTGATTTTGAATCCCATATTATTTTTGAATGGTTAACAGTCTGAAAAACATTCCACTTCCTGTTTTTTATGACAGCTGGATTTGTAGTCCATTTCCTGTGTTGACGAGTTTGACTTCCGGATATTTCGCTATTGATTTGATTAGCATCATGTTCATTTGGCGTGAGAGTTGGTGAGCCCCCACCTGCAGCACCCGACAGAAACGGCAGCTTCCGACGGACCGATGCCTCCCGAACGCTCAACACGCCGCCATCCCGACTCCAAGCCGACGCCGATGACGTTCCCGGCGAAGGTGGCGCACGCGGCTCCGCACAGGCCGAGACGCCATGCCCGGCCCCGATCTCTGTCCAGCCAGCCGTCACATCCCCATCAGGCACCGCCATCACGGCGCTCATCGGAGAGACAAAACCATCCAGATAAGATTGTTGCCCATTAATGCAATTTAAATTACATAAAGAGCGTACCTGACTGTTACTGGTGATGCTCGCGCTATGCGCGGACGTGGTGTACGGTCTATTTTGTTCTTTTTGGTTGTTGAGCGGACCGGGGCACTGATGGATGTCTCCGGACAGCAAGAGTGAGATGATTATTAGAAACACGTAGCTTTGTTGTGGCTTTATTTTGCTTTTAAAGCGTTTTGTTGTTCGGTTGGAGAGATGTGATTGAAAGAAGGTGGTGGCCAGGACGTGTCTTCCGAATCCAAGATGTTTTTTTGCTTGATTTGTCAATAGAACGGTCGCAGAGAGTAGTTTTGTGTTAAGCCTATTATTAAAATAGTAGTCATTGAAGATTTGACCGGTGTCGGTATAGCAGAAGATACTTGACAACAGCACATAGGTAAAGAGCGCTGCAGCTACACCTGACACACCTGGTCCCGCCATCCTGTCCAGACAGATCCACGGACCACAATGCCGAATGATAAACAAATATGCTGCTAAAACGTCAACAGTGATATGCTACTAAAACTTCAACAGTGATGTCCTGGTTTAATTGACCATGAATGGCACCCTGAGCATCAAAACCCATGAACAATAGAATCCACCTAGAATCCAATAGATGACTGATTGATTCATGAATGAATGAATCGATCAATCAATCTATCAATGGCTTTTATTATTATATACAACAGTTCAACGCCACAAGCATGTAATTAAATAAGAAACAAAAAATGAAAGCTGCAGTTGACTGTGAAACAGATGCGCACAAGCCTCCGTTACTGATTCTAAAACCTCACTTTAAAACTCGCAGCTACAGACTGTGCTGTGTCTGTGAAGTATTACACTATTATTGAGTAGAGTATTATGAGAAGGGGGAGAGAGTGTATGTGATTACCTGTGTCTGTTAGAGCTTTCATTTTCTAGGTCAAGTCATAAATTTGTGAAAATAATTCAGTTTGCCATGTCCGTGTCCGCTGATATTTCAGATTCAGTGTTCAGTTCACCTGCCGCTGCGTTGCTTGTCGGAGGAGTCTTGTGAGGTAGTGTGCAAACTTGTTTAAAACCTTGTTTTGTTCTTGAATGAATCAGCGTTTTTTTAATGAACTGGCAGAATTAATGGTCTACTAACTCACCCATAAAGACAGCCCCTTGCTGCTACCTACTGGCGTAACAATGTAACAAGCATATCTCTACTACGTACACCACATACCATTTCTCAAGGTACGTCTATTTTTTTTAGATGTTTTATAAATATTATTTATTGAACAATAATAGCCATTATACAAGTATAAAAGTTTGTACAATAGGAAACAGAAGCAAACAATTCAGTCAAATGTACAAACATCCACTCTTATACAGCGTTAAATAAAATATAACATTATAAAACGTAACTTTGCCCTCAGTTTGCCTGAAAAAAAAAAAACATATTTATGAGACCAAAGATTGTCTTTTAGATATACCCAAACTTAATTATGTTTCATGTTTAACCACTACAGAGACATCAGAGCCAGCGGCATATGTCAGAACGATTTGCAGAGATCAGGCTGCTCTTGGCGGGATATATTAGTGCTGATTCCCCGGAGATCACCCGGACCTCTTAACTGAACACTGAACCAAACAAATATTTTTAACTTAACTGGTCTTTTATATCTGTATATGTGTGTGTGTGTGTGTGTGTGTGTGTGTGTGTGTATATATACGTGTGTGTGTATATATATATATATATATATATATATATACATATATACATATATATAGCATTTTACATTTATCTGTCATTCTATATATAAGAATGACAGATAAATGTAAAATGCTGTAAAATATAGCGTACATGAATTACTCGTAGCAGATCTACACAGGTGGAAGTGGGGAAGATGTAGGGTTTCTAAAAGCACGCGGCACTGCTACAGCAATGCTAACCAAATATTTGAATGTGGAGCATGCAAGCTCATTGTGTGCGTTAAACGGCAGGAACCAATCAGCTGTGTCCTATAGAGAATGATGTGATTACAAACTGATTGATTTAAGGACCTATTAACCTGCCCCATCTAGAGTTTTATCACAGAACTTTGTATTTACACCGACTGCAGAAGATACAGTATATTAGGCTGCTGTCACTTTAAGAGCTAATACACAGATCCAATATACTTCTACACATCTGATTCTCCTAACTGAACAAAACAATATAGGCTATTTATAATATTTCATTACCCAAAAGTATTATAACACGAAAGGCTCCAATAGAGAGCGGCACAATTTGCGCAGAATGATACGCTAGAAGCAACATGGAGTCACAGCCCGCAGCGCCTCGCATTGAATAGTTCAGAACACAAAAAAAGATTATACTGTAGATGTGTAGTTTATTATATCTATGCACTTTTTTTTTTAAGAGCTATCAAATGGCTTCAGAAAACTTGGAATGTACAGGTGCTGGTCATAAAATTAGAATATCATCAAAAAGTTTATTTATTTCAAGCATTCAACTTAACAGGTGAAACTAATATATTATATAGACTCAGTACATGCAAAGTGAGATATTTCAAGCCTTTATTTGTTATAATTTTGATTATTATGACTTACAGCTTATGAAACCCACGAAATCAAAATCCCAGAAAATTAGAATATTATATGAAATCACAAAGTAATTACACAGTAATACCATGGTCATTGAACCAGGTTTGGTTCTTTTGGCAGTGTGGGCAAGTGCAAATCTTGTGCAACAATACAAGTGCAACAATACCATAAACTAATAAGTAAGAATTTCTTACCTTACATCTTTCTTGTCTTCAAATCGCGTTCTTCTTCTTCTTAGGTAAATCCAATGTAAGCTCAGACGTGTCTTCCAAACTCGACTAAAAGCAGAGACTTGTGAAGTTTTTTGGTGTTTTGTGTTTGAGGTAACGAGGGCGTTCGCGTTCCATGTGGATATTTGCATGTGAATCACTTTTGCGCGAGTGGGCGTGGTCGAATTAAAAGTAATTAGCAAGCGTTTGAGATACTGGACATCCTGTTGGTTTTATACAAATTACTTAAACAGAGAATATTTGTTTTCAGTTTGAATCCGATCATTTAAAAGTACACACTTAAATGTGTATAAAGGTATATGGCTCATAAATGTGTGACAAGTATTCGCTGAGTTTTGTTTCAGTTTATAGACGTGCTCAAGAAAAAAAAGTTCACCGCGACGGAGAGGCAGAACGCACACCCTGTTTATTTTCTTTATTTTACAAAAGCACAATGTTTTGATTTGATTGTAAGTGGACACATACAAAAGTAGAAATATCACAGATTCTTTTTTTATATTTCTTTTTTCTGTATAACCATAAATGACGGAGTAATTTAAGTTTATTGTACTACAATGTGAAGAAAATCCAGCAAAACGCGGGGGCGCGTTTGCCGACCTCAGAGGGTTAATATAGAATATGCAGTCACATGTTTGTTTATCTGCATTTTACAATAACCTATGCTCATCCAGTCAGAACTATTGGCTTTATAATAGAGATAAGGATATAATTATCTTTTTCCATGTGTTCATGCCAAACTATGATAGGATATGTATCGTGGCAACAATCAAAGTCTTGATTGATGCAGCGCATTTGTTAATAAACATTAAAATGGTTTGTCCATTTATTTTTTAAAAGCTTTATCTTGTTTTAAGGATATATATTATAGACCAATATTTTTTTTTTATCAATGTTGTCTGCCATTTATCAGTGCTGCAGCTTGTTTATGGACATTTAATGCCAATACATGATTCATATTTGCTCACTGAGTCAGAACACATTTCATTGGCCCGGACATGCATCTCATCAGACAATATTATGAATATGTACAGGTAATGGAGTTCCTAATTCATGTTGATGTGTGTTTGGAATATAATGCGCTTGACAGTGTTTTTGAAAAAGGAAGACAAATACATTGCTTAAAATCAGGCACAGGCAGACTGCTTTCTGCTTTGCCAGTGTGCCTTTTCATCTTCTTTTCAGTTGCATATTCTTTTGCTTTGCATGCCAGGTGCATCATACAGGCTGGAGATAGAGGTCTGATGCTGCTGTCAGTACTGGGAGAAAAGACACTGAAGCACCTTGACAACATGCTCTTAAGAGCAACACAATGCAACTCTGTTTTTAGCTGGCAAGGTGCTTTATCATATCAGCTAGACGTGGGCTAATGGTGAACATGCAGATAAGTGAGCTTTCTCCAAACAGCGACATTAGCAGGCCTGACTGTGAACATGTCAAGCCTGCAGGGGCACGGGAAGGGTGCTTTTCACATGATTGTAAATGTAACGCAAATTTTTGTTCATTTACATTTGTTCATTTTAAGCATTTAGTAATTTATTTGTAATAAACACTTTAAGTGGGCTATTTAAGAAGTGTTAGGACTATTTATATGTTAAATTGTATATTTTTTAAAACATACGCACAGAGTGTGACATCATATTGTGTGTGTGTGTGTGTGTGTAGACAGAACTCGTCCGCAGCCACTCAAAAAAAATAAAAAATAATAATAATAAAAGATTTTGTCCACAGCCACTCCTTTCCCGTCGCTGTGCAGGCTCTTTTACTGTATATGACAGTGTAAACAGCCCAATAACCCTTTTATTTAAAGGCTTATATGTCCCGTAGACCAATCCGTTGCATTACGATTGAAAGCAGTATCAATAATATAAAAAATGTGATGTACAGTCAAGTTCGGGGGTGTGTATGCTGTTTAAACGGGTGTTTTCACAGATTGCTTGTTCTGATTCGCGGAGTTTTGACGAGTTTTATAGACTTGATATTGTTTCTTATTCAAAAGTGGTGATGAAATACAAAATAAATAAAATAATGCGCCCCCAACCTAAAACATCTTCCCATGCCCCTGCAAGCCTGACTTCTGCAGGACAGCATGTTTAGTTCCATCACCCATGAAGATCGCGCTGTTTAAACACCATGCATGGCTCATCCTGCTGTTGATTTAACTGCTTTGCCTTCTTAGCAAAAATCTTTGGTGAACAACATCTGTCTCTGTAAAAGCAGAACTGCTGAAATATACAATGGAGCATCATTCACAATGCAAAATATAGGCTGCAGAAATACAGTTGTTGGGAGGGAGTCACTTGTCTGCTGCTTGCCTGAGAAATAAGTAGTGAAGCTTATAGCACCTGCTTAAAAAGCCTGCATAGACCAGAATCAACTTTGCAACAGCACAAATTTGACAATCATGAAAAATAATGTAGATATTCAATATTTATCAACTTAGGGTAAAGTCTATTTATAGATAATCCAGTGAATTAAATGACTTTACACTCATTTTTTCATATATTATTTTAATTAATGGCATTAATTAATAAAATGACACATTTTCTGTGATGGCTATGCATAACATGCATGTATTAAAATTAAGATACAAATTAAAATACATTCAAAACTGTCAGGATGATATAACTGACCTGATTTCATAATAAAGAAAAAAAAAAATCCCATTTAAAGAATTTGTAATTCTTGTGTTACAAACCACCTGGCTTATCAATCAGCTCATTGCAGGTGACTTAATATTCAACAATATTATTGATTGTATTGCACTGACACTATTGGGCTACAATAAAATGTAGCTAAAATCGTGTGTTACCGCCATCTATTATTAAATCACGCACCTTGCAGCTGTACAGTTCACAGAGAAAGAGATCGTCTGATAATTATGTTAAAGCTGCGGTCCTTAACTTTTGACACTTTTGCAGTTATTAAACAGAACTGCATGTGTCTTGCAGAAGAACATTGTGGCCAGAGCTACTTCTCTCTGTTTATGTCTATGTTAAGTCACACAGGTACTGGGCTACTACGCAGTGGTACGACCTGTACCAGTCTAAAACAGTCAGAATATAAACATTTATTATAGGTGTACCGTAGTGATTCAGAATAAGACAAAAACAAAGTTTGGAAAATGGATTCATGATGTCCTCACTTATTATATAAATTTTGTACATTTTGAACACCAAAAAGTTACGGACTGCAGCTTTAAGGACAATTGAACAGAAAACATAACATAAAAACAGCTTATTGCGCTTATCACACAGTGAAGATAATGAATGGCTGCTTTGCCTGAACCACATTTGTGTGGCTATTAATATGTTTATGATTTTTTTAAATGAAAACGAAAAGAGGCACAGTGGTGTTTTATAACATATTTCCTTTTCTGTTGCCAAAAAAAATATACATAAAGAGATAACCGGAGTAGCCAGAGCGAGCTGAGTGGCTAGTGTCAAGAATGGTGCTGTTCTTGGCAAGACCGAACTACCAAGGACGCAAGTCCGAACTTTGCGTACTTGGTATTGGAAAACGATTAATGGGAACATGAGGGCTATATATGCACAGACTAATGACTTAAAAGACACACCTGAAAGCAATGACCAATGAACCAATGAAACGACAGAACAGAGAACCACAAGCCTAGAACAACCAATGAACATAACTTTTAAGCAAGGGAGCACAATCATATGAGGAGCACATGAGGGAAACACATGACAGGAACAGGAAATATGACTAAAAGAAATTCAAAATAAAAGACAATAAAACATAAAAAAAAAAAAAAAAGATGTGACAACATATCTCCCACTATATTAATCTTGAGCAAAAAAACAAAAACAAAAAAAAACTAACATGAAATAACATGTAAAAACATGGATAAACACAATGGGCCCTATCTTGCACCCAGCACAATTGACTTTGTACACCGATGCATGTATCATTCCTATTTTGCACCCGCGCACAGCGGACTTTTCCCTCCACAGACGCACGTCGGTAAACTAGAAAATGCATTTGCGCTCCCAGGGGCGGTTCAGCGCAAAGAGTTTTTGCAGGTTTAGAAAACAATTCCGCCACTGACCAACAATTCCGCCACTGAAAAACCTAGTCTAAAGTCAGTTGCGCATGTTATTCATATGCTATTTTAAGGGCGCATGCTTGGCCATAACCAATGTAGCGTGTGCACAACGCGCATGCACTTTGCTTATCTCATCTACACACAGACGCAGCAGTTCTCATTTTTAGAAAACCATACATTATTACAAGGAAAAATATTAACACATGAGGGAAATCATTGTTGTGTCCATGAAGATGTGAAAAAATAGGCATAAATCTAGCTTACACATTTACCCAAATTATTATACACCTGTTTAACTGAAGCTAATTTGGGTGTGTTTCTCCATCCCCAATGTCACTTCTCTGTGTTTTACGGCCCTGACAAGAACGTCGGTCTCCTCGGCTGTGAACCGCTCCTGGCGTGCGCCTGGCAAATCCGCCGTTATAATATCAATCCGCCATGGAACAAGCGTGCCTGCTCTTAAAGGGAATGTGAGATGTCGCTCTGATTGGTTTATTTCACGTTACGCCCAAACCACACCTATGCATAATGAAGCTACTTCAGACCAACCCCTTTTAGATTTGCGTCGGGCGCAAGAGTCATTTATCCCGCCGGTATAATAGCAACAGCGCCCAAGATCTGCCCACAAAGTTACTTGCGTTTCGCGCTTGATACTTGCGTTTCAGATCGTTAAAATAGGGCCCAATTAGTGCATTGTATCAAATTATTAATTTACATGTTCGCATGCAAGTTGATGAAAACTTAAAGCGATGCACTTACTTCCTCAGATTATTCTCCATTCTAATAATGGACAAAACACATGTCCGACATTTGCTGGTCAAAAACTTTGTAACTCCGTTTGAGCTTGATTTTGATACATGCAAAGTATCTGATCGTATGTAAAGCCACAATATTAACTTTAACTACACAGTATTTAATTATTAAAAAAAAATAGTGTTTGTTTTTTTCAATTTCCTGAAAAGCTTTGCACATACAATGTTTCCGCCCAACAGCGACGATATGCAGGTAAACATGATGATAGTCTGTTATAGCGTGCTGGTCTGTTATTGTACTGTAGTGACGTACCCACCCCAAAACAAAATTGTGATTGGTCACTTCACATGTCAGTCAGAGGCCTCTTCCTGACTTAGTGGGCGGTCCTTGGCCAATTGCAGTGGCTATAGAGCCCAGACCATATGTTGTTAGGCAAAGGTCTGGCTATGCAAGACTAGGTTGCATCAAACCAGCCTTACACCTCTAAATAGAAACGGTTGCTAAACACCTTAAAATGCTCCTGATGGCAAATGAAAGACATCACCTCTAACAATAGTGTTATTCCTGGTCTGTGGTCAGTTCATTCAGCAAATCCATAAATGGAAATATTCCAGTTCTTTCATTGTCATTTCTAAAAGCTTAATTGACTGTCTAATTACAATCTAATTGAACTTTGCTAAAGCTGTTTTACAGACCATGAATATCTTATCTTTCAGAGAGCTGCACACACATTCTTACACAAAAGAGTAGCGTCTCACCTCTACTGTGCTGAGTGACTCGGCAGCCTAATTATGCCGCATTGTTTCACACAGAGGAAATGACAAAGACAGTTGCTCTGTCCCGCTGACCTGAGTGTCCAGGGTTCATCCCCAACTGGGGCAGCCTTTCTGCAGTCCTTAGTTGCAGTACTTAATCTTATGAACTTTTGCATAAATCAAGTCCCTGTTTTACCATTTGGAGAAAATTCATTGAAATTTAAAAGGTTAGCTGTGGTCCATGTCCTGTCAATTTAGGGATTGTATAAGATTAAAGAAATAAGCCACATGAGGCAAAGTGTAATTTTAGAGTAATTTATCTTAAGCATGACCTCTTACAGTGATTTAACTACATTAATCATAAAATCTGAATAAACTATTTAATCATTAGTAATATAGTTCATTAGTCCAACTATAGGCTGTTTCATGTTTTCCAAGCAACGTACAGGGCTCCAAACTAACATTTTAGAGCAGAGGCACATTTGTAGCCAAGTTCTAAAGATGGTGGCACCAGCATCTGATTTGGTAGCACTGGGGTAGTGGAGGGTATTACTAATATTACATGTTTTGTCTCTTGGAAAGGCGCTTTTGACAGTAACTTGAGTCGACAGTAGCATTAGCTTGAGCTGGAATGTGGATATGAATTTAATATATATATATATATATATTTTTTTTTTCATTAACAAAAACTGTAACAATTAGCGACCATTTTTATAGGGTAAATTGTAAATATGCAGACTGAGTTAGGACTCTACTCTTATTAAAATTGGTCTTACATAGTATCATACCTTTGTAGGTCAAGATAACCACAGGTAAAATCATGCATGACACCCCATTACCTTGACAAAACAGGATTTCTATGGTAGTTTTTTTATGATGAAACAGAAGCCTAAGACATTTAATATAAATACAAATTCACAAAAACTGCTTAATAACAAAAAGTACCGTAATTATATTCCATTACTCCACATCAATACATTAAATACATGTCTACATTAATAATATAATAAAAAATCGACATGAATATCCCCACATTTCTGCCACAATACCATGGTTTCAGTAAATCCATGGTAAATGTTGGTGATTTGTGGATTGAAATGCCTTCTAACTGGATTGTTGTGGCACAATGTTTCTCCTGTTTTCCTAGTTGACATCACAGAAACATTTGTGGTTTGTGTCGGAAAACTGTGCCAAACTCGTAACTCTCACAGTGTTGTTTACTGATCACGTGATCGAGACCGGTCAGTGAGTAAATAGGTGCATTCACGCCATGAGATTTCAACTTTTAAAAAGCGTTCACATTCTCGTAGAGCTCGTAATTTCCACTTGTAAGCTGGGAATTTTCAGAGAGCTCCCAAGCTCTAAGCTTGCGCTGTTTTTTGAGCCGAGCTGATAAGTGGTCCGTGTGGCGTGGTTCACACGAGTAGCTGTGTTTCATTCCGCTTTTGGCAAGTTTGCCGTATAATGTTTTCATATGCAACAGAAATGGCAGCGCTTATCAGTTAGGAAAATTGATAGTGGCACCAGTGTGACCTCTAACAAACCAGCACCAGCAGGAAGCATTTTTTTTTTTGTCACAGTCTAGTAGCCTGGTTAAAACCAGACCCTTCTCAGTTGAAACTGAGTGTAGGGTCTGGCGAAGCTATGTAGACAAATCATTTCCAATGGGGCGTCACCAACCGACGTAGCTCAAATTCCTCTGGGCGCAATTGGATAGTCATAAAACCAATCAGATCGATGAAGGAGATGACATATGCTTCGAGTGTTGTTCTTTGCTCCGGTTTTAACGAAAACGGTAAGTTTAAATCGCTCAAAACAGACGCGATAACTGATTCGTTTATATACTGTCTATGATTCGAACGAGTGATGTTCCACGGCGGCATCCATCTTTGTAATGAAATCTCCTTCAGCGTCGCTGCGCTGTCGTCATCATGTAAATCCCTCCCCAAACGTTTCTGATTGGTGCCGCGATTTCGGCGGCACAGAAATGAGTTTGAATGGGCTCTTCTCCAGACTATCCTGGAGAGAGAATTAAAATTCGCCGGAAGTAGTCTGGGTTTTCCCAGGCTAACAGTCTAGAGCCCTGAGGGTAGCAACTTGCTGCATTAAAGGGTTAGTTCAACCGAAAATTAAAATAAGATGAGGGGGTAAATTCTGATTGGCTGACATATGCACGCCTAATATGCATGCAGATGTCCCAAAAGAACAATTCCATACAACTTGTGCTATATTTGAAGTCCTCTGAAAGCATTTGCTTTATTAAACAGACTGAAATTGAAGTGAATATTCATCTTTTTTTTCACAATGTTATTTAACGAGACTGCAAATAGGCCGCCTTGTTGGCATATGCTATTTACACTAACGCCACCCACCAATTGTCAGATTGAGCCGGACAAAATTACAATAGAAATCCAGCTGATAACAGGATCAGTGGCGTGGATAATAAGGTGGATGGCGTTAGCTTTTGACGTGACCAACTCAAGTTTGAATCCGCCTTTTTGCGAATTCATTCCTCTCCCTTTTCCCATTGCATATCAGCTCAGAGAGGAGTTTATTTTAAATATAAAGTAAGACATTATTCGAAAAGTGGAAATAAGTTTTTTTTCGGGTAGGGTTAGGGGTAGGTGTAGGGACAGGGGCAATGTCCCAATAGAGCAGTATCAATTTATGATTTTATTAATTATAATCATATACACTGAATATGTTGTTATTATTGTACTGTTTTAACTACAATGCACTGAGGTGCAAATCAAATATTGGCCGTTTCTCAGTTTCTCGTACTGCATCATCATCAACCGTCGGTTCAATTACTATACTCAAGAACGCAAGTACAGAGGGCGCATGAAAGTACCCGGATGTGTTCTTGATATAGAGGATGCATCGAATGCAGACTTGAGAGAATTGAACCGTTAGAAATCCTAGAAGATGTGGGTGGACAACGTACGGAAGCCTGTAAGCTTTAAAATTCACGTTCTCACTTAAGAGAATCCCGCTGCAAGCTCGCAAATACGTGACGGCTCATGAAAGTGAACATTTGTCCATTTGTTTTTCTTGATTTTAAGTGATAAGACCTGAAGAAAGCCTGCAGTATTTTTTCATGGCATATACAACAATATGAAATAAATGTTTCAATAGGTCATGACATTTGTTTGTGATGTTATGTTGTATTTATTGTGCATTGGACACTACTTATAATATGGGATGGTCAGTTGAGCAATAAGATCGCAGCACATCTCAGTTCTCACAAGGATGCGTTCTGTGTCCTCGTGTCCCTCTAGGTTAAATCTTTCAAGGTAGACTGGTAAGACCGGTCTCCACAAGAACACAAGTCCTATAAAAAAATATATATTAGGACTGCACGATTAATCAAAATTAAACCACACACGATGTGGCAAAGGCTGCAATTATTTTATACACAGCTTGTCAGTGCAGCACGGCTCTGTCAATACAGCCAATACAGTGTTGACAGAACAGGGCTAATATGGTCATACTTCCTGGTTCTGGTAAGAACTCTAGCTGTTGCATTTTGGACCAGCTGTAGTTTGTTTATTAAGTGTGCAGGGCAACCACCCATAATAGAATTACAATAATCTAGCCTTAATGTCATGAAGGCATGAACTAATTGTTCCACATTTGTCATTGAGAGCATATGACGGAATTTAGATATATTTTTAATATGGAAATATGCGGTGGTACAGATACTAGAACACCCAGGTTCCCAGGTTCCTAACCGACGACAAAGACTTGACAGAGCAACCATCAAGTGTTAGACAGTATTCTAGGGTATTACGTGAGGAAGTTTTTTGTTCAATAATTAGAATCTCTGTTTTTTCAGAATTAAGTAATAGGAAATTACTAGTCATCCAGTTTTTTATTTTATTTTATTTTATTTTATTTATTTTATTTTATATATATATATATATATATATATATATATATATATATATATATATATATATATATATATATATATATATATATATATATATATATATATATCAGCTATGCATTCCGTTAATTTTGTGAATTGGTAAGTTTCGTCAGGGCGTGAAGAAATATAGAGCTGAGTATCATCAGCATAACAGTGAAAATCAATCAATCAATCCATCAATCAATCAAAACTAATGCCATGCTTCCTAATGATATCTCCCAAGGGTAGCATGTACAGAGTGAACAGCAACGGTCCTAGTACTGAGCTTTGTGGTACTCCATACTGAACGTGTGATCGATAAGACATCTCTTCATTTACTGCTACAAACTGATAACGATCAGCTACGTATGATTTAAACCATGCTAATGCAATTCCACTTATGCCAACATCATTTCCGAGTCTATTTTTTATAAATGAAGTTTTTATTGGTTTTCTTTATACATAACAAAACATACCAAAACAAACAATAACAATAATAATAATACAAATAATAATAATAATAATACATAATAATAATAGTAATTATAGAAATTACACTTACAGAAATTATTACTATAGAAATGCACAACAGTGTAGGCAAGTCACAACTCAAGCATATATCCAGTATCAGTCATCCTTCAAAGCAACCATCTGAATAAAGTTCTCCCACATGTCAACATCTATGTGATTTCCATTCACCTTAGCTAACATTCTTTCATATGATACATTCTCAATCATAAATTCAATCCACATTTTAAATGAAGGACATTGAATATCTTTCCAAAATCGAAGTATCAATTGTACTGCCATAATTACACCCACAGTAACAAGGGAAAACTCATTATTTTTAATCTGAGGAATCTCAGATTTATCTCCTAAAAGGCAAATCCTTGATGAAAATGGAAGGTCAAATCCCAAACATCCTCCAAGATATTTCAACACAATTTCCCAAAAAGGTTGAATCTTTGAACAGTGCCAAAGAACATGAATATATGTGCCAGTTTCTTGTTTACATTTCCAGCATTTATTATCATTCAGACAACCCGTTCTAAAAAGTCGAACTGGCGTATAATAATACCTATGTAATACCTTATTCTGGATAAATGTACCTCTTGCTTCCCTTATGTACCTTCCACTATAGGACAAAACTCTGTTCCAGGTGTCCTTATCTATGTCACTATTAATGTCTCTTTGCCAAATCAATCTCAAGTTTTCACAGTTCTTATCACCAGTCCTTAAACCGAGTTGTTAAAATGTAGATGATTTTTGAAGGGGTCTTGGTAGTTCACAAAATTTTTCTGAAACATTCTTGTATTGTCCCATGGAAACCTTTGCCACCAAACAATTTCTAATCTGCAGATATTTCCAGAAATTATCCCGGCCTTCTAAATTAAATGTTTCTTTTAAACTATTATACGAGATAAGCTTATCATTACTAAATAAATTCTTTAGGGTACGTATTCCACTTCTCAACCATTGTCCCCAAAACAAGGGCTTTTTCCCTACCTTAACATAAGGATTATTCCATATTGATGAGTAATGTTGACACATGTGAGAAATCTTACACTTTTTGTGGACGATTTTCCAAACCTCTTTGGAATTAAGCAGTATTGGGTTGGTCATATGATGCTGAAAGTCCCCTTCTGGGTTTTGTGAAAAAACCTCTATTTGCCGAAAGGGGGAAGTAAGTTGTTGTTCTATTAATACCCAATCTAAATCTAAATCATCTTCCCCCCCAGTGTCTAGCGATCTTGGACATTTCAAATGCTATTTTATAGAGCTCTACATTCGGTAATGCTAAACCTCCCCTATCTCTAGGCAAACATCATTTATTAATGCCAATCCTGGGTCTTTTTCCTTCCCACAAAAAAATTCTTAATCATAGCATTATATAATTTATATATCTGGTGAGGCATAGTTACAGGGACCATCCCCGATATGTAATTAAACTGTGGAGCTATCACCATCTTTATTATATTAATCTTTTCCCATAAAGTTAAAAAAAAAAAAATTCCCCAACCATCTAATTTTGCCTGTATTTTCTGTAGCAAAGGTTCCATATTCAAATTCAATATATTCTCTCAATTAGGGCTCAGGTGGATACCTAAATATCTAATACCTTTATGCATCCATTTAAACTTAAATGCACTGACTGAGGAAGCAAAACACACTGCTGATACTGGCATAGCCTCTGACTTATGCCAGTTGATTTTATATCCTGAAAATTTAGAATAAGATTCAATCATATTAAGGAGTACTGGTAAGGAACATGCAGGGTCTGTCATCGGCATATAACAGTAATTTATGTTCTCTTTCCCCTGAAAATACCCCTTTAATTAGCCTTTCGCCGAGCCCCGCCCCCCTTAGTTACTGTTGCTACGTCCGACAAACAAATGGTCAAACACGACCAGCGCGACAGATTGCCATGACGGGAAGAGGTATACCCGTGCGTGTCAGTTAGCCCTGCTAACGTTATGTGCTTTATCTTGGGGAAGGGAAAAAAACTAACGTTAGGGTTGCCAAATGTCCCGTATTTTGGGCATAATTTATTTGTCATAATTAATAATGCATAATATCTCCCTTGTCCTGTTTTTTTTTACTGCAAAGCTGATCTAACCACTGACTGATACAGCAGCAGTGCTGATCACGACACCTGTAATCATCCTATCAATAATAATAATAATATATAATATATTATGATATAATATATCATTATTTAGGGACAAATCATTGTTTGATTTACCACTCCGGCGGGACTTTCAATGTCAGCATTTTGATTTCAGCAAATCAGTTTAGGCGAATGCAAACAACGTGATTATTGATTCCAGCAACATCCACCCACGCAAGAAAACGTGCAACCTACCTGAGGGAATAGTACGCTGATTTACTGCTCAATAAATATTTCTGATTGTTATCAATGTAGAAAACTTTTTTTTCTTTTTTTTCTTTTTTTTCTCAGGATTCTTTGATGAATAGAAAGTTTCAGAGTTTTCTGAAATAGAAAGCTTTTCTAACGTTATAAATGTCTATACTGTCACTTTTGATCAATTGAATGCATCCTTGCCTATTACTTTTCTTAATTTCTTTAAAAAATCGTACTGACCCCAAATGACTTTTACCGGTTCTTTGTGGCGAGCTTTATGCGTGCGATCGTGCGCTTGAGTGCGGCTATATTACGTAAACGCTCATTATCCTGTAGGCTATATAGCCTATTTAATTAATTCAATTAATATAAAGGGGCGATTTGTCTACTAATGGCTTAAATGAATAACTATAGTCGACTAGAAAAGGTT
This sequence comes from Leuciscus idus, assembly GCA_021554675.1. NCBI lineage: Eukaryota > Metazoa > Chordata > Actinopteri > Cypriniformes > Leuciscidae > Leuciscus > Leuciscus idus. The sequence continues at coordinate 7,970,551 of CM038641.1, read as the reverse complement.
TTTTTGTCGGAGGAAGCCCTTATTCCACATATTTATAAACGGGCGCACCGCTTCACCATCTTGCTTGGAGAATGTTTGTCGGACCTGCTCACATAGTAACGGTTGCTATGATGTGTGATTGGACAATGGCCGTTTTGGGGGAGGGTCCGGCGAGAGGTCAATTCTTGGTTCCTCTCTAATCATTGAAGCAAGCGGTTCCAAAACTAATGTAAAAAGTAGTGGACTAAGAAGACATCCTTGGCGGGTAGACCTAGATAGATTAAAAAAGGATGACATTATTTCATTAGTTATTACAGCTGCTTTAGGATTGGAGAAAGAATTTTAACCCACTTCACAAAACCATATTTTCCTAAGGCCGCGAAAAGAAACCCCCACTCCACCCTATCGAAGGCCTTTTCCGCATCAAGCGATATTGCAGCAGTGGGATCTATATTAGAAAGATTCATCCACATGAGATGTAATAGTCTTCTCATATTGTCAGACGAGGATCTATTTTTAATAAAGCCTACCTGATCACTGTGTATAATTTTAGGTAAAATACCTTCTAATCGTGAGGCTAATAATTTTGCACTTTACAATCTACATTTAATAAACTTATTGGACGGTAATTAGCAGGATCCATCGTATCTCTTTCGGGTTTTGGTATGAGTGATATTAAGGCTTCATTAAAACTGTCAGGTAACATATCATTCACAAATACCTCTGAATATACCTCATTTAATATTGGGGTCAACTCATCGACAAACTTCTTATAATATTCTACTGGAAATCCGTCAGAGCCAGGTGATTTTCCAGATTTCAAAGACATTATAATAGTTCTAACCTCTTCTTGTGTTATAGGTGCATCTATTGAATCTCGTTCGTCAGGGGTTAAAGTGGGCAATTTAACATTGTCTAAAAATATTTTTTACTCCTGGCTTTTACTCTGACTGTAATGGGATTCTGACGTGTACAGTTTTGAATAGAACTGGTTAAAAACCCTATTAATTTCTTTCTTGGAGGTGAACACCTTATTTCCCTCCTTAATTGCAGGTATGACGTGAGATGTATCATGTTGTTTAATCTGCCTGGCAAGGAGTTTCCCAGCTTTTTCCCCGCTCTCATAATACTTGGTCTTCTAATGCATATTCTGCTTTCTTATTAAAGAATTCGTGAAGATCAAATTTTAATTGACAAAGCTGTTTAAACTTCAAATCTGTAAAACCTAGCACCAATTCTTTTTCTAAATCACTGATCTGTTTTTCTAAAAGTTCGACTTTTTTGGCACTTTCTTTTTTCTTCCTACTGGCATAAGCAATACATTTTCCCCTGATAAATGCCTTAGAGGCATCCCAAACTGTTGCTAATCTCTGAGTTGACCCAATATTAAGTAAAAAAAACAAACAAAAAACATCTTTGTGTCGTCCTGCAGTGAATCTACAAAGACCTTATCCTCCAGCATAAAGGTATTTAGCCTCCATCTCCCCCTTTTCTTATAATCTACCTTCATTTCTAATTTTTGCTCCACATGTGCATGATCTGTCAATCCTATTACTCCAATTATACATTCAGCAGAAGAGTCAGTTAAAGAGTTGGAGATCAAAAAATAATCAATTCTTGAAAAGGTCTTCTGACAGTTTGAGAAGAATGTGTATTCCCTTTCTCATGGATTAACCAATCTCCAAATATCTGTTAATCAATTGTCATCTTTGAGAGTGTGAATAGCAGCCCTATCTCTAGGGATTGATCTGATGTTGTTTTGACTTCTGTCCAGGATGCCATCCAATTAAAGTCACCTCCAAGTATAACATATCCCTCGAGGTTGGCTAATATTTTGTTTACCTCATGAAAGAATTCAGGCTCCTCCTTATTTGGTGCATATACATTACACAGCACTACTTTAACATCGTTGAGCTTTGCTTCAATGCAGAGTAAACGACTTTCCTTGTCTTTATGTTGATTCATCAATACAAAATGTATTTTCTTCCTCACTTGAATGGCTACTCCACTCCTCTTGCTTGATACAGAATTAATTATGAAAAACATGTCCGACCCAGCCACATCTATGTTTCAAGGCTTCCTTTTCATCTTTGAAATGCGTTTCATGTAAAAAGGCAATATCAGCTTTTCTGATCTTAAGATATGCAAGTATTTTTTTCCTTTTAAAAGGTGACCCACAGCCATTTATATTCCAAGATATGAAATTTACACATTGTCTATCCATCACACACTAATAAAATGTAATACTTTGCACCTGTTGTGCCCTGATGCAACTTCCTTTTTTAAGTTCCAAAACGAAAGAAAAAATAAACCTTAAGCCATATATTGCCGAAAAGCGCATGTTGTCTACTGTCAGGGGCAATTTGAATGGTTTTGATAGTGCAAACGGTTGAAGAGTTACGGTAAAATGAATACAGCTTGCTGGTATGTGTTGGCGACGACACAGCCGGTTCTAAAGGGTTAACATATAAACTGGTATTATACCCACAGTCATTTCTGATAGAAAACCAACAATTTAACTTCCATCATTTTTGTGAACAACGAATCCTTGAAAAACATACTTAAAACAAAACAAATAAGGGAGAAAAAATGAAATTCAAAACACTGCCCATAAGGGGCAGCAAGCCCACTTCTGGGTCACACATTTGGTCCGTGATGCTCGCGGTCAGCAAACACTCACTGACTCACTGAAGACAGACCCCAAAGCTTTCCCCCGCCCACTTTTACTACCACGTATCATAATACTTCGACTTACATATATCCAGTCACAGCACTTTATTTGTCACCTTCTTGTAGTTGGATGTGCTCCTTTATATATCTTTCCGCTTCCATGTGGTCATTAAACCCGGTCCCAGAGTAAATTCTTCCCTGCAGAGAATTGCATCCTCATTATTGCTCTCTCCCTCGACATATCCTCATAGATGGACAGCTTGCATTCCTCCCATTCAAAACCCCTGCTCTTTTTCGCTGCAACCAGGACTTTCTCCCTCGCGGTATAACGTAGAAATTTCACCAACACGGCCCGGGGACGTTGATCATCATTAGGCTTAGGCCCGAGGCTCAGATGACTCCGCTCAATCTTGAACTCCGATCCCGTCAACCCGAGCCCCTCTGACAGGATCTTTTGTACGTACTCGTTCATTTTGCAGCCTGCTTCTTTCCCCTCTTTGAGGCCGATTATTTTGATGTTATTCCGTCTTTTGCGATTTTCCAAATCCTCAGCTTTATTCCGGAGTTCGTCCACAAGTTTCGCCATCCTCTCAGTATCACCGGTCAAGCGATTCGATGTGTCTTCTACGTGCGAGATGTATTTTTAGGCTTAGTCGAGTCTGGCCTGTACGGAGCTAATCGCATCTTTACATTTGATATTTTTTTTTAAATATCAAAATATCTTTTTTAACCTTTTGACCGTCTGTAAAGCACTGTGGATCAACAAACGTTGTGTTTATGTTGTGCTCTATAAATAAATTGACTTGACTTGACTTGACTTGACTTTAAGTTCTATAGTAGTCGCTTTGATCATTCACATCATTTGCTACCCCCTGCAAAGACGCGTTCATTTGACTAATTTCAGCAAAAAGATCTTTCAAGTTCGGGTTTTGATTACTTGACTCTGGTGACGGGGAATCGTTAGCTTCTGGGGTCGTTGTTTTCAGACATGTTTGCACCCCTCAAATTGGTTGCTTGGAAGATGTCATTTTGTCGTTTGTCGGATGCTTCAAGTAAAAAGTAAATTATCTGTTGAAGTTTGATTAATTTTGCGAACGAAATGTATACTAAATAATCAAATTGATGGGGGGCATCAGGAGCACTGCTCTAGCGTGCTGCCATTTCCGAGCTTGCCATCACGTGACTCTCCATTTTCGAGTCTATTTAAAAGAATGTTGTGGTCAATAGTATCAAATGCAGCACTAAGATCGAGTAACACTAATAGAGAGATACAACCACGATTGGATGATAAGGGCAAATAATTTGTGACTCTAATGAGAGCTGTCTCAGTACTATGGTATGGTCTAAATCCTGACTGGAAATCCTCGCAGATATCATTTCTTTCTAAAAAGGAACGTAGTTGTGAGGATACTGCCTTTTCTAGTATCTTTGACAGAAAAGGTAGATTCGAGATCGGCCTGTAATTTACTAATTCTGTAGGATCAAGTTGCGTTCTTTTAACAAGCTGTTTAATCATAGCCAGCTTAAAAGTTTTGGTACGTATCCTAATGACAAAGATCAATGAATGATATTAAGAAGAGGATCTTTAATCTTCTTTTAGCGCAAATGAGCAACTATGTCTAAAGTGCTGGAAAAGAGAGAGTCAAAAGTTTCTGTCGCAATATTGAGTTCTTCTAAGATGCTGAGGAGATGAAACTGATAAGGAATATTATTAATAAAGCAATCTTTAGTCGCAGAAGTGATAGGTCTAACATATTTGTAACACGGAGTCGGCTTTGCAGCCTTGGCTAAATGAAGTTTACACGAGACTAGATAATGATCTGAGATGTCATTACTCTGCTGCAGAATTTCAACATCATCAACATTGATTCCATGTGATAATATTAGATCTAGAGTATGATTACGACAATAAGTAGGTCCTGATACGTGTTGTCTTACTTCAATAGAGTTCAGCATTTCTTTAAATGCCAATCCCAATGCATCTTTTTCGTTATCTACATGTATATTAAAATCACCAACAATAAGGACTTTATCTTCAGCCAGTACTAGAAAATCAGCAAATTATTTGATAAAGTATGTATGGTGCCCTGGTGGCCTGTATACAGTTGCCAGCACAAATCTCAAACGTGATTTATCATTTACACTAGATAGTGTTACATTAAGCATTAAGACTAAGACTTACATTAAGACTTCAAAAGAATTATATTTGAAACAAGACTTCTCAGTAATTTTGAAGGTATTACTGTAAATTACAGTAACATCTCCCGATTTGCCTTTCAGACGAGGCTCATGTTTATAACACTGCCCTACAAAGGCAAAATACCTTAACTCGCTAGAGTGTGGAACTGAGAAAAATGACTTTAAAGATTTTTAGTTGTCCCGCCAAATTAATTATAGGTAGGACACTGGAAATCTGGCAAATAGATGTTTTAGTAATGAAAATTATATACATAAGCAAATATTGAGCTCAAACTTGACTTTTGACCACTATTTTAAAGTTACTGTACTCTCCCTTTGTATTGTCAGCAAAAAGTGAGAAGTCATGCCAAGGCAAAAGGCAGTAACTTCCACATTATCAATATTTGGTTGCTGATCACCATTAACAAAATCATTATAGTAACACCTGTATAAAATCTAGTGATCATGGCATTTATTTTGTATGATTTACAATTATTTATAGCCATCTACTTATTGCTATCCTGTACTTTGGTTGCATTCTGATGGCATTATTAATACATTTGACATGACAAAATACCTCCATAGATATATTAGTCCAGCATCGGCTCGACCGTGTTTAGGGCGGTGCTGAAGGCGCCGGCGAAGTTTTGGCACTCTGCCAGCTAGATGCATGAGTGTTTCAACCAGGTCCGGTACCCGAACTGGGTGAGGCGGGGCTTTAGTTCTTTGTTGTATTCATCTGCTACGGCATGTGTAACATTTTTCTGTCAACTCTGCATAATCCTTCGCGATCGATATCGCATGTTTGTCGATGGAGCGGTTTCAGACCATACTAAATGTTCTGACTGCATTTGTGCAGGACAAAGCTCTGAGGACATCAGAAGTTAGAGGGACAAGCTGTACAAAGTACACAGGCTACACCGTAATTTTAATTTTAATGGACAGTAAAACAAAGGCAGATAACCGTACAATCTGGTAGGTAGCATTATTTGATAGAACAGTACAGCAACTTCATATTGACGTGCGGCTAAACAAAGGCAGAGTACCGTAACTCAATTTGAGCGTTCCAAAACAAAGCCAAAGAGCGGTAACTGATGTTACGGTGTTCTGCCTTGGTTTCTCATGAGCTTTTGGAAGTTACTGTTAAGACAACTCATTATTTTCTCGAAAAAAACTACGGAATTGATTCAAGATACTCATCCACATGATAAAGGAGGTCTTGAATGTGCCAAAAATATAAATAACTCATTTTCGACCAAAAACGAAGTTACAGTCTTTTGCCTTTGCACGGCAGAACAGTAATCTTGGGGGGTGGACTCATTTAGAGTAATTTAATCGTCTGGTTTTAGCCAGGTTTCTGTCAAACACAGCACATATATGTTATAATCTGTAATCATATCTTTAACAATAAGTGCTTTTGAGGTAAGGGATTGAATATTCAGCAACCCAAGCTTTATCATTTGTTCATCTGTATTATATCTGTTTTTTATTTGTTGAACATCAATTAAATTCTTACCCTTAAGGAGAGACACGGTAGGCAAGAACATCGTTGTTTCTTGAACAACTGGTCAATTTTGAGATTTTGAGATATTTGTCTTCAATAACATGTCTTCTTTCAGACTTGTGGTGAAAAAAAGTCCTAAATACACTTTTAGGTCTTTATTTTACTACACTTTGTGTGTTTGCGTCTGTAGATTTCTCATAAATTCAACAAAAATTGGCGTTCTAAATCATCCCGCTGCTCCGCGATCGCTGCCTGCACCCTGTCATCACATACACCGTTAGAAAGCTCCCTCTCTCTTGTACAATGCTGTCGGATCCAAATATGGTAATTTCCTTTTTATCAGCAACCAATCGTGAAAGTAAAAGGGGGGATTTAACTCTAAATATAATAAATGATATAAATCTTTAAAGCCCGTTTTCTCAAAATGATTTTTCTCTCATACTTCAAGTCCGAAATCTCCACTTCAGTAGCACCTATATACACCAAACTTTCCAGTCTTGTACCTAGTTATATTATGAAGACATGTACAGAGGGATTTGTAAATATATTATTCCTTGCCTGATTTATATAACATTTTATTCCAAAAAACATGGCATAAATCAATCTTTTAAGGCTATTGACAGTATATTCTGATTTACAAGATAACAAAAGTAGATATCCATAAATCCCTCTGTAATTTTTTTTCCGTCTAATATGTGAACACAGTGAAAAAATTATTTTGAACCTGGCTTTATCCAGTACTCAGATTTTTTGCACATATTTAATTAGATAATGCCTAATTTGCAAATTTAAACATTAATTTACAGAAAACTTGTAATACATGTATTTATCATCTTAATGTAGGTTATCAACTGGGAAAGTTTCATGGTGATATCTGCTAGTTAATTCACCTGTAGTACCTAGCCTTAAATGGGTTTGGGAGTTTTTTTGTATTTCTTAATTCGGGGGAACAGACACAGTCTCTATATGATGATATCTAGTTGAAAGAGTCTCTATATGATGGGATTTATCTGACCTCTAGCAGACAGCTAGCAGACGGTCGGTTTATCCAGTCTGTCTGCTTCCTGACCTGAGCCCCAATTCATGTTTAAGCTCTAAGACTATGTGCCATATTACTAGAGAGAAGAGCAGCACCATCCCAGGAGAGATGAATACCATCTCTTTTCAACAGGTCAGGTCTGCCCCAAAAAACTTTTCCAATTGTCTATGGATTCTATATTATTTTGTGGACACCACTTAGACAGCCAGCCATTAAGTGAGGACAGTCTACTAAGTATCTCATCACTCCAGCGAACAGGAAGGGGGCCAGAGCAAATTACAGTGTCTGACATCGTACTTGTGATCATACTCTTTAACGTTAATTTTAGTGATCTCCGACTGCCGAAGTCGAACATCATTAGTGCCGATGCGAATAATAATCTTAGAGAATTTCCGATTAGCATTAGCCAGCACTCTTACATTTGCTTTGATGTCAGGCGCTCTAGTTCCCGGCAAACATGTGACTATGGTGGCTGATGTCTCTATTTTCACGTTCCGTGTAATAGAATTGCCAATAACTAGGGCACATTCAACAGGATTCTGAGTGGGTGTCATTATTTAATGTTACTGAGACTCAGTTCCTGGTTATCCAGCTTGATTTAGACAACTCTAATTGAATACACCAGTGAACTCAAATTCTTGGCTTGTTCATCTATTTGTTTTATTCATTTTGATTTCATGTGACAGGTGAATGTGCAAGATATTTTTGGCTTGTTGACTACTTCTGTCGAGCCTCAGAGAGCGCAAAACAGATTATATCCATAACATCCCCCATCAGCAACATCTGTAACCAAGGTATAGCACGGCAACTATGCATTGTTATCATTGAGTTGCGCTGGTCATAACTTTTTAACATGCTAATTAGATCTGTAATTTATTTTGAGACAAAGCAAAACAAATGGCACATATCACTGCTTAGGACCCCAATGTTGCATCAGCAAGTGCGAACCACAAGGGAACACGCTGAGAGAAGAGGTAAAACAGGTCAATGGGGGAGATCTAGAATCAGTTGCATAAATCTTAGCCAGTCGTTTGTAACACCTGGGCCACATTACTAAACAGCGACATTAGCAAGAATGAAACATGGCATCTGTTGCTCTGCCAATGGCTGTGGGATTGTCCACTAGAGAGATTTACAATCCAGTTCACTACTCACTCAGCTCCAATTGGAATCCCCCACCCAAAAAGACTTTCTATTCATGGAGCGATGGCACAATCGTAAATATCTCTTTGAGCCGCTTGATGTCTGTTGTGAATTTGCCTCTGCTTCTTTGTGGCCAGGCACAAAACATTGATAAGGAATAGAGTTTCTTTCTCAGCTTGAAAATGAACGCCTATTGTGCTCATTCCCAGTGTTATGCATGAATTGTCTTGTCGATAAATCCCAGCACAAGCTGAGAAAAATAGCAGCGTGTGAACTGTGAGATAGTTCAATGCACCCTAAACAGTATTTATACCCCAGCGTTTACAAGCTACCTGCGGAAGGCAGGAAGATGCAGGTTGTATCGACTACACTAAAATGTTACATTGATCGGTATCGTTCCCATTGGAAGACATTACTGTATATGTGTACTTGGTGGGCACCTTTCCAATACTGTACAGGATGTCTCTTTGCCCCCAGAGCAGCCTGAATTCTTTGCAGCGTGGATTCAGCAAGGAGCTAGAGTCATTCCTTAGAGATTCTGACCCATGTTGACATGACAGCATCTCACAGTTTCTGCAGATTTGTTGGTTGCATGAACAATCTGCAAATCTGCTGTTATACATTCTTAAGGTGCACTAATGGATTGAGATCCGCCAACTGAAGGTTGGTGGAGTACAATGAACACAATAGATCTGTTCCAAAGCCTTGTCCACTGCCTACATAGCTAGCTAAGGCATCATCCTAACTGTCATGGCACAACTTAAGTAACTGATTTTGGAATGCTGGAAACAACTCTCAGATACTGCAGTATTTTTTTGAACAATTGTTTGTATTGAATAATCTGTTAAATATCAAAATGATACTACATACATTACAATACAATATATTCAAACAACTTTTTCAATCAGGTCTGCTCGTGAATGGAACCTCATTCCAATTCACATTTGGAATTTTAAAATGTATGCCTCTTTTAAATTTAACTTAAAGAAGTGGCTAACATGTAGTCAGGACTGTCAACATTACATTTGACATGAAATCTTGCTGCTACTCTGTCTTCTCTGTCCTGCCTGTTTGTTGTTTGTTGGTGCTTCTTGTGCTATGCCGATGAGGTTGTCTGGCACATTTGTGTTAAGATAGGTTAAACTTCTGTTGTTCGTCATTGTTCCAGCTATATTGTTTTTTGTGCATGTCCAAAAAAATGTTTTTATATGGACTGACAGTTTGGCTTGTGTGTGTATGTGTGTGCTGGTGTTGTTTTTGTTGTGGTTGTTGTTGTTGTTGTTGTTGTTGATGATGTTGTTGTTGTTGATTTTGACCAATTGTTCTATTTTATATGTTGATTTAGTAATTTTATTTTATATATTTTCTTTTTTTATATTCATATTAACCTGTATGTACTATTTCAATCCTTTTATTTTAGGTGTGACATATTAAGATCTATCCAGGGACAGCAGATGTAAAATAGCCTTTTGGCTAATTCTGGCACACTATACATTTATTTATGTATTATTAGTGTGCATTGTCCCTGTTAAATAAACCTGAAATAAATAAAAATAAACAACCACCCTTACATCTGTTTTAGGCATAAAGCATTGTGACATTTGTTAATAATAAATAAAAACATTTTGTTAAAATAGCACAGGTGGCACTGTGTACACTGGGCATGCATGTGACAAGGCTCAGGTAGCCTATGTATTAGATGTATTCATGTATTAGACATGAAAAAAAAAACACATAACAAATTTATATAAGCACAGTGAGATTGTTCTGATGTAACAAGTAGTGTTGGGTAATGGCATAGTTAAAGTGTTGTACTATAAATAAACGTTCTACTTTTTGTTTTCATAGTAACTTTACAAAGGTTTGTCCTATCAGAATTTAGAAAGTGAACTATTTGTTTCATTACTCCCTAGTCTAATGATTCCTGACTACACACATGATATGGCACACAGGCTTTTGTTTGATAACATTGAGTGATATACTGCTGGCCTGTGATTTGATTGAGTCCCTCCAGGAAAAGTGATCATTGACATCTTTCTGAGCTTACCCACGGTAATGGAATTTCAGTGAGTTGGAGGACCGACATGGGTAACTTTACATCGATGACCTCAGAGCCCACTCTTTACTTGCAGTGCCTTTGAGGCAGTTTACTCAAGTGTGCCAGCTGCCATGACAGTAACTGATGACATCCCTACAACTCATTGAACACTGGTTTGACTCATTCTGTGAAATGCAATGTATTGCAAAATGTGGTTACACTTTATTTGAAAGTTTCCTTGTTATAGTGTAACTATTCAGTTAAGTACTGAGTAATATTAATTAACAATATGTACTTACTATAAGGTTAGGATCAGGGTTTGGTTTAGTATTAGTTGCATGTAATAATGCATGCTTAACTGTCATTAGTATTATGAGTACGTAAAACATGTGTAAAGGACACTGTAAAATAAAGTGTGACCCAAGATGTTAGTAAGATGAAAGTAATCCCCTAAGACGTGTGTTTAGTCCCACAATGCTGTGCAGGCAACAGAAATTTGCAGAGCATGTTTTTCTCTGTCTCTGAAAATGGAAAATGCATTATGCAGTGGTGAAATGGATTTGTTGTGTTTTACAAATGAAATGAGCCTCGTGGTCATGTTTGTTTATGTTTATGTAAAAGCTTAAATGCATGTTTTATCCATTTGAATAAGTCAATGAATAAAGAATGGGGAGATTATGTGGAGAAATCAACAAAATATTCTTCAGGCAAAGTTTGGGGTTAGACAGATTGCCACACTGGGTGAAAACCTTTAAAGAACCTCTTGGCTCTCTTTCAAAATGGACAGTTCTACTCTGAGTTCCAACAGTTACTCTAAAGACTGACAACTAAATATTGAATGCCCTCAAGTCACTTCAGTTTAATAATATTTGTTTATGTGAGTGTAGGTTAAGTTACTGTATATGTGAATTAGCAAAGAGAATGCTGTAGCGTCAGATCAGGCATCTGGTGTGACTTCAAAATGAATATGGAAAAAATTAATATAGTGACTTAAAACGCGCTTGCAATTTGCACAGTCAGTGGCTTGACCACTTCAAAATAAATAAATCCAAGTGTATAGATCCCAGTTCCAATAAAGTATTCATACTCATCACACTCATTTTCTTTTTTTCTTTTTTTCCCCTTTTTTTTTCTTCTTTTTTAAAATACAGTGTCTGTAAATATGTGTAAAGCTAAATTAAAGTTCAGAGGCATAATGGTATTTGACTACCTCAGTAGTTTAGATTTAAGATATAGACCCAACTTGTTGATTTATAAATCAACATTTAATTCTGAATTACAAAGTACTTAAAATTAAGGTCTAAATAGAATTGCACTCTGCCCAAAATGTGTGTTCTGCTACATTTATGCTTATTAGATTATCATGTTGTTATATTAGCAACATCCTAACATCAAACTCCACTTGATATTAGCTCAGGTGCTTTATTTTAACTGTTCCTTGTAAAAAACTTTATACCAAAAAAAAAAAAACTACTGACTGACTTTAATTCTCAGTGGAAGGAATATCATAACATCGCCAAAGTCATAATAAAAAGGCAAGGTCACTGTGATACAGAATTCTTAGCGCTTATATCTTCATATAGAAGCTTCAAAGGGAAATCTGATGCTTCAAAGAATCGATCTAGAAGAAAATGTTATAAATTATATGAACAACAGAGATAGTAATTATGACCCACTTATGGTGTCCTTTGAACGGCAGATATTTGTATGTGCCTCTTTCGGTGAGCCTTTTAATCATGTCATGCTGTATGAGGTTATTAACGCTGTAGGTAACAGCACAGATAACTGCATAACTAAGGGATTTGGGACACCTTCCTGTCTGTGGCAATTCACAATGTTGACTAGCTTCTTGTGCCCAAGGGCTTTAGTTTTTATTAGATGTATGTAAATAAATGTAGTGGCGTAAATTGGCTGATAATGTAGACAGATGAACATAAAAAAAAACAGCTCACTGTAGGCAAGAGAAAATTACATATCTGTGAGAAATGATTATTAAAACCTGACAATATTAACATACCTGCTATAATGGCAGTTAGAAATCATAAATCAGTTGGGTTTAAAAACAGAATACATTAATTGTCAACAGCATTTTGTTGAGGATGAGCAAATGACGTGTGATGTATTTGCTTTGTGCAAAGCTTGATGAATTTTGGATTCACAGCCTAGGAGGAGTTTGAAAAAGTAGGGTTTTTTTTTTGTTGAAAATGCAAAATGTTATAGACAGTAATTAAATCAGAGATATACATTTTTGGGCTTGACTCAAAATGATTCACCTAGTGTCAAGTGGATGTGTGAGTATTGGTTGCTCTGATCATCCCACCAAGTCTGGTGTATCTACAACCTACGGTCTCTGGCGCCCAGAAATTTTTACAAAAAGAAAACCAAAAGCAATAGGGTTCCAGCACCTAAAAATATGATACTTGTACAATTATTTTAATTTAGACAGACAGGGGACAGGAAAAAATATTGTCTGGAGTAGCTGGGTAGTGCGTAGATGTAGATACAGGGGTGATTATGGAAACTATCCACAAGTCTAACAACAGAATAGATGCTAGATGCATGGTCTTGAATTTTTTTTATTATTTCACCAGGTCTTCTTCTCAGTCTACATTTTTCACAGCAACACTTAAATCATCAGGTGCTGAAACTGTCATTGCGTCATAATAAGAAAAAGGGTAAATAGTGGGAAAGGTAAACAAAAATGCACAATCAATGAGTGGAAAATGTCAAAAAATGCTTTAAATCTTAGTTAATCATTCTGGGACATGGTTCACAGACATAAAACATTTGTTTATGCCGTATAACCATCATAATTTTTCAGTGAAAGCCCCTCATATCCGCTGCATTTCAGGTGTTTTTGAGGCCTAATCTGACTTCGCTCTTTATTCGATTTCCAGGTCTTAGTCCTGAGGCTAGCCATTCATAAGAGTCCTTCAAAACCTGGATACATAGACAGATGTGTTATTTTATTGATTTGATTTTCTCTAGGTCTGACCTGATATCATTTGTTGAGCTTTGAAGGATGTGGTAAAAAAGATTAGGCTTTGCTAGGAAGATACGTAATGGTGAAACATAATATGTGCAGTTCTTAGCTAACCATCCATAAATATATAGCACTTCCTCAGAGACCTGCAGCTGATCCATATTTATTGTTTAACTATATCCACTTTCACTGGAGGAACTATTTTACACCCAATGACAGGGTTCCTCAAATTTGGCCACTAGGGCCACTTCCCGGCAGATTTGACCTCAAACCTTAAACAAACTCACCTTTTCCAGTAACTGCAAACCTTGATTAGCTTGTCTCTGAGCCTGGGATTTACGTTTAATTTATGTATAAACTGACAGCCTGTCTGCTAATCTACGACATGTTTACCATTAAAGATACTAGGGCTGCCCCCTAATATTCAACCAATTGTTAGTTGACACAGGAAGTGGCAAAGTCATGCAGTCTGTGACTGTTAAGATTGTTAACACCATAGAAATGTTTACGTAAATACATAATGAGACATCTATGTATATATTTCTATGGTTAACACAGTTGGTCTATGTAATTACCGTTTGTCAGGCAGGAAATCCAAATGTTCACCTATCATTCATCAACCTCAAACATGGCTGATCATTTGAAACATGTAAGTAGTAGCCATGCATAAATCACTTTACATGGCCACTTGCTTTACATGGCTGATTCAATTCAATTCAATTCAATTCAATTCAATTCAATTCAATTCAATTCAATTCAATTCAATTCAATTCAATTCAAAAGTTTTATTGTCTGTCCCCACAGGAGTAGAATGTTGTCTTTGCTCAGTAAACAATGCAAAAAAACAACAACAACAAAATGATTACATTAAACCCATACAACTATTATTTTTACCTCATACATGGGTTAATATTTCCAGATGAACTTAAACACACTACACAACCACTGCACCATACATCCTTTATTTTGAAACCGTTATAAATACAGCATATTCCATACAATTAAATTAATGTATGTAATGTAATTAAATACAATATCACCTACATCACCTACACAAAATCTGAGTGGGTGATGAGCTGCTTTTCTATGGGGGAACTGCAAACCTCACGCCTGTTTCACACTGGACTGCGTAAGCATCGCAGAAGCTGTACGTATGCAGAGCGTGAGCAGCACACCCTCACGCTGGCAGTTGAAACACAGCTTGTGTACTGAAAATACAGTACAGATGAGTATGTATCGTCCATCATGCCACCTTTTTCAGGTGTTCTCCAACCACTGTCTGTCATGTGCTTTGATTTACGCTGAGCAGCATACTCTGCTGCAATGCAGCTGTGTTCGCTACTGTCCCACACATGCATATAACATGCTGTATATATGTAGGATTTAAAATTAAGTTTTAATCAGCCCTTTGAAGTTTGCAGAAAGACTCCCGGCAATGATCAATGATGTGTTTTTTCACAGCGCACATAGATAAAGTAGTGCGTAAGAGTACATTCATTTGAATGAATGAATTATAGCATTTTAGTAGGGAGGTTAAGTGACTTTTGACTTCAAGTCATGATGCAAAGGTCCCCTTTGGTATGGAAGTACCTTAGGGCCATAGAAATAAATTTATCCTAAGACACAAGTGAGATCACATTTTGTATCTTATATACGCACATTTTTTAAAAATGGCCGCCGACCATACTTGAGAGGCCCATATCTTTGCTTCTGTTATATCTATGACAAATTTGGTGTCAACGTGTACATTTTTGGGGTCAAGGAGTCCAAAAAAATAGGTTCCAAGACTAAAAAACAATAATGTTGTCCTTACCATGACAATTGGAGGTGAAGTATGCAATTTTTTATCAAAAAACGCATGCCAAACACAACATGTATGATTTGGATGGGGGAGGTGAAGTAGCCTCTGTGATGCTGGCATAATATGCAGCCCATGAGATCCATTCTCCGGCTTCAAGGTTCTCTTTCACGAGAATGTTTCTGACTCTCTCTAACCACTGGTAGCCTTCTTCAATTACATTGATGAGAGGACGGGAGGCTGGATGAGGATGACTGTTGGTTTTCAGGGCAGGAACATACAAGACCTCATCTAGGCCAGGAGCCAGGTCCACTCCTCAGGATGTTTTTTGCTACCTTTTTTTCACTATTATTTCCTATTATCTTATACCTTGGGCCATCACAAGTTGATAACGATCACCCCCAAATCGGCCCCGTTTGGTCTCAGGGGCCAAAAAACACCCTTTTTGGGAAAAGCTTTTGGCGGAATGATGAATATTAAGGTACTGCAGCTACATAAATGGCCATATAACCCTACAATTTTGCATGGTGTATCCTGACAAATACGGGCAGCAGCAGATGTGACGATGGGATGTACGTCTCCATTCCCTGCCTCAGGGAACGAGGGTTACCATATGTAATTGAGACGTTCCCTTATCGGTCGGTCACTCTCGACGTATGTCGTGACTGACTGATAGGAATCCCTACCAAAGCGCCACAGCTGCTGCACCCATCCAGTGCCCGGTGTAAGCCTGTACCCCTTCTTGCCTGGATGGACGATAGAAAAGGGCTTAAGGCCAATTTATACTTCTGCGTCGAGTGTACGCCGTAGTGTACGTCGTAGGCTACGCACGTAGGCGACGCCGTCGTGAGCATTTATACTTCTGCGAATGTCTGTGTTGCTCTGCAGTTACACCGCCGAAACGCTAGTTGGCGCGGGTGGGTTTTAATGTTCCACTGTGTTTACATTCCTCGCGGCTGTTTTGAGTTTAGGTTTCTACGAGCAATGGCGACTGAAGGAGTCATACAGATGGCTGTATTTCCGCACTTCTTCAAGCAATCTCTCGGTCACTTGGTCTATTTCCATGGCTCTTCACTGATCTTCGGAATTTAAAAATGGCGGGCGGGCGGTGCAGAGTGCAGAAGATCATTCCGGAAATGGGTAGGAGGAAACGCGATGCTATCCAGCCGACCAATCACAGATCTTGCGGTCCGCGTCGCCGCGACGCGTAGTTACATTTTTGAGGAGGTGCGCGTCAGGGTACGGCGAAGGGTACGACGTATGGTACACGTCAATGCGTATGCTACGCCGTACCTTCTACGCGCACCCGACGCAGAAGTATAAATTGGCCTTTACACAGAGCGTATCTGTCACTGTTGTTCCGTGATAACCCATACAGCGAGATTATTGGATAACACTGGGAAACCGTGCCCTTTCTATGGAAGGGGAACGATGCGGAAGCCACTTTCTTCGAGGGAGTTATGTGAAAAAATACATATGGACTAGCCCGAAGGTTGTACTGCAATATTGGGTAACTTAGCCCAAGGGAAAGACACAGGGCTTCGATTAGGAGCAGCCGTGGAAGTATACACATACTGTATGGAATCCCCATAGGGTCACACATATGGAACCCAGCCTAACACCTGATCTCTGAAGGGAGTGGTGGGAACCTTGGGCACATAGCCAGGCCGGGGTCTCAGTACAACATGGTTGTCACCCGGCCCAAACTATAGGCACGATTCGTCGACCGAAAATGCTTGCAGGCCCCCTACCCTCTTGATAGAGGCCAGTGCAATCAGCAGCAAAGTCTTCAAAGAGAGAAGCTTTAAGTCTGCTGAGTGCAAAGGCTCAAAGGGAGCATCCTGAAGAGCTTGAAGCACCAGGGAAAGGTCCCAAGAGGGGATGGAGGGGGGACGAAGAGGGTTTAACCGTCTCGCCCCCCTAAGGAACCTGACAACCAGGTCGTGCTTTCCAACTGATTTGCCATCTATGTGGTCGTTATAAGCTGAAATAGCGGCAGCATGTACTTTGAGGGTGGAGGGAAACAGCCTTCGCTCCAACCCTTGCTGCAAGAAGGAAAGCACGGACCCTATCGAACATCTTCGGGGGTTCTCTCGGTGAGAAGAAAACCACTCGACGAACAGGTTCCACTTCAAGGCACACATCTCGTGGACGGCGCCCATGCAGAAGTGATGGTGTTAAGTACCTCTGGGGGTAAGTCACCTAGAACCAGAGATGGAGTTTCCAGAGGTCCAGACGCGAGTGCCATAGGGTGCCCCGTCTCTGAGTCAGAAGGTCCTCCCTCAGAGAAATGGGCCAGGGAGGGACTGTCACAAGGAGCATAAGTTCAGGGAACCAGGTCCGGGTGGGGCAATAGGGGGCCACCAGAAGGACCTGTTCCTCGTCCTCCCTGATTTTGCACAGGGTCTGTGCAAGTAGGCTCACTGGGGGGAACGCATATTTGAGGAGGCGCCGGGGCCAGCTGTGTGCCAGTGCATCCGTGCTGAGTGTTCCCTCAGTCAGGGAGTAAAACAGCTGGTAGTGGGAGGTCTCTGAGGAGGCAAACAGGTCTGAGCCTTCACCTGAGCCTCCCCGAACTCTCTCCAGATCAGCTGAACTGCCTGGGGGGTGGAGTCACCATTCTCCCAGGAACACAGCTCATGATAGCTCGTTGCCCACACGGTTGAGCACACCGGGGACATACATGGCTCGAAGTGACCTCGGATGCTTCTGACTCCAGAGGAGGAGATGGCGGGCGAGTTGTGACATGCAACGGGAGCGTAGACCACCTTGTCGGTTGATGTACGCAACGGTTGCAGTGTTGTCCGTACGGACCAGCACATCTCTGCCCTGTAGCGGCCTCTTTAAGTGGCTCAGAGCGAGACATACTGCTGGCAACTCGAGACAGTTGATGTGCCAATGCAGTTGAGGGCCCGTCCACACCCCTGACACTGCATGCCCGTTTTACGTGGCACCCCAGCCGGTGGCAGAGGCGTCTGTGAACACCACAGCATGCCTGGAAACCTGTTCCAAGGGGACTCCTGCCCGCAGGAATGAGGGGTCTGACCACGGGCTGAAGGTCTGGCGGCACGCCGGTGTGATTGTCACCCGGTGAGTGCCGTGATACCACACCCATCTCGGGACTCGGCCATGAAGCCAGTGCTGAAGCGACCTCATATGTAGCAGCCCGAGCGGAGTTACCACTGCTGCCGCTGCCATATGCCCCAGGAGCCTCTGAAAGAATTTCAGTGGGACCGCCGTCCTGCCAGAGAATGGTGTCGTCTTAGAGGCCCCTAATTTAATAACAAATGATCGTTGCGACGGAAGCGAATCAATCAAAACTAACTTTAGATGGAAAATAACTTTATTAAAGAACCGCTATAAAGCCAAAACAATCTTACATATACCTTAAATTATACGCGTATCTCTGTTAAGCTGCTTTGAAACAATCTACATTGTTAAAAGCGCTATATAAATGAAGATGACTTGACTTGACTTGCAGTTCAGCACCGACTGAGCGCGTTGCTCTGAGAGGTGCGCTGTCTGTGCGACCGAATCCAATTCCATACCGAGAAAATAGATCCTCTGCATGGGGGCGAGTTTGCTCTTCTCCCAGTTGACCAGAAGACCCAACTGGCTGAGGTGCCTGAGCACGAGGTCCCTGTGTTCGCATAACTCGATCTCGAGAGTGTGCTAATATGAGCCAGTCGTCGAAATAGTTGAGGATGCGCACGCCCTGTTCTCTCATGGGAACAAGGGCCCCCTCCGTAGAGCCTAGTCAGGCATGCACGATGATAAACAGCATTAATAGCAACCATGTCACCAGCAGCTAGTTCAGCCAATAGATGCTTGTCACCACCTGAGCACATTCTTTCACTTTTCTATCCAAGCCAAGGGTAGCAGCCCTCCTCAGTTCCTTTTTTTTGCCCACTTCACCACAGAAGAGACACGGTTTATCGAATGGTTCACATGATGTTGAGGGTCTGGGTAAAGCGAGTGTGGTGGACTTGTCACTCATGCGCTGTGTTTTTACTGGGCTCACAGACTCTTCATGCTTTTTTCTTTTTCTTGCTCTCTCAACTTTTTGTTTATCAATCGCATTTCTGCAGCTTTTGTGCCACACCATAGGATTTTGAATCATCAGCTGAACTACATCCTGACTACCACCACTAATGTCCACTATAAACTCAGGCAGATCCCCTAATGCCTTCAGCTCCTGGATGTTATCTAAAGCTTCTTTGTAACATGATTTCAATCTTTCAGGATTGTTTCTCAGTTTGAATGATGAAGAGGGATCTAATGTTTTTTCAATCTTTAGGGCGGACTGACATAGGAAGCATAAACTCCAGTCACGGCATTCCATTATGGCTAATCTGAAAAAAGAAATGAAGTTGCTTTAACATCATAAGATAGATAATATGAGCATTAACAAGCATTCGCAAAAGTAAAAATCTATCAAATAATGAAGCTAACTAACTAGCTAGCAACATGTAGCCTATGTGCTTGCTTCAACAAAAATGATGGTAACTAGTCACTAGCTAGTTATGATGAAGCTAACTAGTTACTAGCTAGCTAGTTATTAGTTATCTAACACATTTTTCTATTTAATGAGAAAGTCATACGAACCTCAAAGTGTTAACCTGTCACCTCTGACCTTCAACAGCTGTCACAGCTCCTGGTGCAGATGGGATGTGTTGTTGCAGGAACTGATTAGCTATAGGCTACTCCTGACTGGTCGAAATCTCATGCTACTTAGGAAAAATGTAATGTACAGAAGTAGCTGCACTGCTTAAATACAAAATTAAAGTTTTTGAAGGAAAAGATAAGTAAAGTCACTCTGATGACACAATTTGTATGTGAAATGTGCATATTTACAACCAATTGTCATGGTATAGGGAAATGTTTTGTTTTTTTTAAACTTGAAACCAATTTTATTGGATTCCTTGACCCCAAAAATGTACACTTTGACACCAAATTTGTCATTATAGCGATAACAGAAGCAAAGATATGGGCTCTAGAGTATTTTCGGCGCATTGGTGGCCATTTTTGAAAAAACCTGTTTATTTCTGATACAAAGTGTGATCTCACTTGTGTCTTAGGATAAATTTATTTGTATGACCCTAAGGTACTTCCATACCAAAGGGGACCTTTGCATCATGACTTGAAGTCAAAGGCCTATTTTTTGGGCTTAACCTCCCTACTATTATTTAAATTAATTAAAGAGAGAGATGAGAGATGCGTACTTGCGTCTGTTCAGTGTTTCTCTCTATTAACAACGAAGCTGTGAGTTTAATTACTTCAAAATAGTGATGTGACCCCCTCGTTGCTGAGAAATATAATGTAGCGATTCAGTAGTGAAGGAAGCTATTTTATTACTCAAAGTCGCAGTGCAGGCGGGCAGCGTTGCTCCTGAATGTTTCTGTGTGCGCGAAGCGCGATCTCCACTCTGTTTGCGAGTAACGTGTGTGTGTGTGTGTGTGCTTCAGTGAAAACAGTGCATTAACATAGAATAGTGATTACACTGACTTGGATCTATAGTACCTGTGCACTAAACTGTTTTATTGCACACCTTCCAGCCAATCAGAATTGAGTATTCAGACACACCATGGTACAGTATAACATATTTTAACATCCAAAGCAATTCGATTTTTATAACCAAAAAACAATCAGTTACCTTGATCTTTGCAGCTGACACTGACTATTTTTTTTTAGTATAAATTATTAAATGTTGAGACAGTCTTCTTTTTTTCGACTCATCATTACTGTTGCCGATGCGCTGCGGCAAGCATTATGCGTGCACTTAAGTTCTTATATTTTAAAGATTCATTATTATGGTTTAGAATTTCTCTGTAATGTAGAACAATGTTAAATATTAGGGATGTCAGTTTATATAAATTCCCATGATCGATCGTTGTTTAAATTAACAATCAATGAATCGATTAATATCAATGTTTAACTCTTAAATCCAAACACTACTAAGTTATCGGGCCCCATTTTAAGGATCTAAGTGCATGGTCTAAAGCGCACGGCGCAAGTGCACTTAGAATCTGAATCCACTTTTGCTTGTTTAAAGACATGAAAAATGGTCGGTGTGCCCGGCGCATGATCTAAAAGGGTTGTCCCTATTCTCTTAATGAGTAATGGGTGTGTTTTGGGCGTAACGTGCAAAAAAACAATCAGAGTCTCATCTCCCATTCCCTTTAAATGCCAGTTGCGCTCGTGCCATGGCGGATTCGCTATTTACATGGCGGAATTTGCAAGTGGAAAAACTGAACACCTTTCTAGCAAGGAAACGGATCTACTCGTGTGCAAGCAGACCATCTATGGGACAAGCCGGATTCCACTATATCTTTATGTACACAATAATAATCTTTTACATTGTAATCCTTTTATTTTTAATATTTGGCATATTTGTGTGCTGCTGTGATCCCTGTGCGTGTAATAAGCAGAGTGTACGCGTGTGTTGGACTCGCCTATAGGTGCACATTACTAACACGCTTTTTAAGGGCGCTTTCACACTAGCACTTTTGGTGCACACCCGGGTTAGAGTTTGGTTCGTTTGGATGATGTGAACGCTGTCTTCTGAACTTGGGTGCGCACCCGTGAACCGTACTCGAGTCCGCTTAAAAAGGGTGGTCTGGGGTACGGTTCATGTGAACTCCAGTATGGTTCGCTGCTGATATGAACGCAATCATACCAAATCGCGGAAATTAACCGCTATTGATGACGTATAATGTGGTGCGTGTGTGTGTGTGTGTGTTTGTGTGTTTGTTTGTTTGTTTGTATACACTTACCTTGACGAAAAGTGGGATTGACGCACTGCAAGCAGAGAGATGATTTCTGCTTGCCTCCGCAAAAATTGTCTGCAGCGGACAGACCGCTGTCTTTGGAACGATTTTAGTACTTTTGCAGCAGACAGACGCAAGTGTGTTTCTGTATCTTTTCTTTGAAAACAAAACCAAAGGTTCAAAAAAAGAAGAACAAATGTGAAGCGAACAATTCTATCCATTTTGACACCTTTTCATTCATAGCAGTTACCAAGCAACACGATTACGCGCCGCAAGCGTTGATAACGCAAGCGTACCGCGGTTCGGATACAAATAATATAATGTGAACACAGTCCATCGGGGGCAGGGGCAGGGGGAGAGGGGAGCAATCGACCTCGGGTTTGGGACAGGCAATCGAACCAAGTGTGAAAGCGCC
Source organism: Leuciscus idus (assembly GCA_021554675.1). Classification (NCBI taxonomy): domain Eukaryota; kingdom Metazoa; phylum Chordata; class Actinopteri; order Cypriniformes; family Leuciscidae; genus Leuciscus; species Leuciscus idus. Next base: position 7,948,037 of record CM038641.1, on the reverse strand, counting down.
CTAAATAAAAAAACAAATATTGCGCCATTGACTTTAGACCAGGTTTCAGTTGGTCAATGGCACAGTCTATTTCAGTTGCCTCAAAATAGCAACGCGCCAACAATGCGCCTGAATACACCTCGTTTTCAGACCAGCAGCCCATGGGTGCACAAATGGGCGCAAATGCATTTGCTATTTAAACAACGTGCCACAGGACGTGAAAAGGATAACTGTGTCGGGCTGAAACTAACAAAAAACACTTGCGTCGCGCCTGTCGCGGCATTGTGCTGGGTGTATGATAGGGTCCATCATGTTACTAACCACTTGCTTAACCAGCACAAAATTTATGTTGTGTCGACCATTGATACGTTTTTCCGATTATTATCGACAACTATTCGATCGTCGATTAATCGTTAGCATCCCTATTACATATAATATTCTTTCTCTGCCCTGAAACTCAAACCACTTTCTGATGCCACACCCCAGTATATACTGTATTTAAGTAACTAAATTAGTATCATAAAAATGTGATTAGTTGACTAATGGCTTAAATGAACGACTACTAATCGACTAGAAAAATCTTTAGCCAGGGCCTGGGGCTTTTTTTAAATTAGCATCAAACTGTCACTTTTAAATGTGAGATAGCCAACAATCGGCATACTTCAGAGCTAATGTTTCCACATCACATAATGTATTGTCTGCTGGAAGGAGATGAAAGAAGCTCCTTAGTCTGTATAAGCTGAAAAACCTCCCAGTTTGAATAGCAAATCGTTTATTTGTACGGGAACAGGTACAGTTCACTTGTGCATTGCAGCGGTAAAATGTCCAAGATAATTCTCTTCATCTCCGCTGATGCATGGAAATGCATGAGTCATCACAGCCTTGCACCCATACAAACTAGTCTTTGTTTCACTATTAAGCACCATACAAAGGATAGCTTTTGACCAAACTTGTCACACAGGTATTGTCCAAGCCAGTGATTTCAAAAGAAAATTGAGGCGATAGTGCTTTTTCTTTTTGTTCTCTTGCTTTGAAAGATGTCAAAGATGTTTATGCTCTCTGTACAGTGCATATCTGCCCAACGTTATAAAAAGTAGAGGATGAGATCATGTCTGTGGTGTATGCAGTGTTGGGAAGTTTACTTTTTGAAATGTAATAGGTTACAGATTACAAGTTACCCTATTTAAAATGTAATAAGTAATGTAACTATTTCAATTACTTCATTAATGTAACTGATTGCATTAGATTACTTTTTGATTCATTTTCTAAATTTCTAATGAATGTTTTCAACTGTTAATAATTTTCAAACATTTAAACCAGGTTGGGTTAACCTCTAAAACAAAGATAGTTATATTTAAGAGAAAGCACACAATTCTATCATTATACTGTAGTAAAAAAAAAAAGCATGTTTTTCTTCTTACTGATATAAAAAAGTAAAAATCTGCATAGTATTCTCTTTACCACTATGCGTGTATGAATAAAAAACATTATACCATATGTTATGTATTCAAAAGAGCACACGTGAGACGGCATGTCTGTCTTTTAGCCACAACTTTCCTCTTTACTTCCGCAAACTACACACCCAATAAATTCCCAACATTCCTAGCACTACTGCGACAGAATCTCAATTGTCTCAAATGCAAAATTGTAAGCATTTAATACATCACACCATATAAGGCCTAATATGGATTTCTCTCTAACAGAAGCAAGAATAGATTCTAGTTTCATACTCACTGGCAACCCAAACAGACTCCCCCAGTGTAGCTGTCATAACATGCATGGTATTGTTTTGTTTTTTAATAAAGTTATATTCCACCTAAAATATAGTTTAGACTCAATGACCGATCGTTGTGTGTTAGTAGTTAAATAGCTCTATTTTGCAAGTCAAAAAGGGCCGAACTAATAGAGAGATTTGTCCACTTCATGTTCAGTCCACATTCATCATAGGAGATGCTTCCTCAGGATTGACATTTGAAACCTTCAATGTCAATAGCATTTTAATAGTTGGCAAACATATTTTGCACTGAACTGTTGTATTTGCACCCTTTTCTGATTTCTGTATGAAAGGTTTTTTAAATTTCCAGCACTGGAACGCATTTTTATCACTCGCCATGGTGGCAACTCTCAGACAGGTTGTATCCTAAAGCTTTCAATGACAATGTGGAATGGATTGATATAATTGGTAGACATGGTGCGCTGCAAATTCAAACAAGAGAACCAATCAAAAGCATAAGAATAGCATCGCTTTACTAAACGGCCTTTAAAGGCAGGAGGCATTGTGCGCATCAAAAACAAGCAAAGCAACAAGTTAATATTATTCAACATATTCTATCTTTTTACAGAAAATATTCAAATGTAACCCCCTTTGTAATCGTTAATATTTTCATAATTTACTGTAGTTTAATTACACATTTTTTCCCCATTAACTGTAATAGATTACAGTTAAATTTATTTTTGTAATTAAATTACGAAATGCCTTTACGTGCAACTATACTCCCCAACACTGGGTGTATGGTACTATTTTTTCAACTGAATAAGACCGAATAGGAACCTAAATATTACCTTAGTATTGACTGGCAGCACCTGTCCCAGATGAATATCAGCTCACTAATGTGGTTAAATAGTAATTACGCAATAAGGTTGTAGAGGTCATACTATATTGTAAGAGTTAAGGGTGGTCACAATATATAAAATATTATGAACACAAATTTCATTAAATTATAATTTTATTAAAGCAAATTCATGAAGTGCCATCCTTCTGCTAGAAGTTATAGTCCCTAAAATGTAATTGATTTCATGATTTAATGGATTTAAACTGATATCGATTCTTAAATCTCAAGAATCTTTTTTATAGGGATGCTGTTTTAAGTTGGTGTGTGAATAAAATACTCATTATATATATATATATATATATATATATATAATATTATTATTATTATTATTATCTTTTTTTCTTTTTTTTTTCTTTTTTTTTTACTTAACCTGTTCTTCAGGATTGAATATATGTTTGAATAAATCATACAACAAGTTTTAATGGCAGCCACAGTTTAAATGTTTATATATATATATATATATATATATATATATATATATATATATATATATATATATAAAAAAGTTATTATTATAAAAACTGCCTTATGTGCAATTTAAATGTTTGTTTACAAATCAGTTGTTAATTTTAACAAGTACATTTTTTTCCTTTTTCTTTTTCTTTACCTGATATTTATCCAAATGAAATGATATTGATTTAAAATCGGTGTTAAATCGAATCGGGAGCTTGTGGATCAAAATCGAATCGAACCCTGAAAATTGTGTCAATGCCCAGCCCTACTGCTTCGAAACTGTTTCCTTGGGTGTTTGTTGACTTTGTGCCATTACATTCCCAATGTTGGACCAACCACCAGGACAGGCTAATTATCTTTCCTGCTATACATCTGTGATTACTGTCATATTTCCATGTGCAAATGAAGAGATGAGGGCAAAGTTAAGCTTTGATGTAAACATCATGATGGCATAATCACAGTGTAGTATAATAATCAGGTATATGAATGTTTTTTTTATTTTTTATAGTGTGGTTAAATAATTTTATTAACAGTATTCTTTTTCACCCAAAACAACTTAATATCAGTCATTTCTTAAGTGAGGAGTATATATCGCTTAAACTAGCTTGATCCAGCAGGCACTGCAAAATATCATCAGGGCCCAGTGTCTCAATTATTTTAAAGGTGGAGTATGTGTTTTTCAGTATTAAAATACTTTATCCCAGTTTAATGGGCAACTGGGTAACCGCCTAGTTAAAGTGAAACTGAAACTGAACCCCGCAGTGGGCTCACATACCTTTCATCCGCCATGAATCGTTTCCATGAATGGATCGTTAGTCGTGGTGTAACATTTGGTTGCTAAACTATTATTTATTATTTCTTATGTAAAGAATGATTTTTACTCTTGTGTTCCAATATCCACTTGTAACATCCTTCACATGTGCAAACAATCTGTTTGGAATTTGGCCTACACCACGGCAGGGTGATGCTCACGCTGAGAGCCTACATATTGTACAACATACAAGTTAAATTGAGGAACCAAATAACTTTTCTATGTTTAGTTGTCTCATAAGTGGCTGCTATGCCAAGTTAGCAACAAGAACTGTTATTGTTTGTGCGCGAGATCACTTGGATTCCTTATATCAGCGGAAACAACTTAAAATACTCCATCAGATAAGAGTAAGGCATCATTCAAAACGTTAAAGGGTCTATTTTTATTTGTGTACCTTCAAAATAACAGCAAAACTTTGTACTTTTGTAAAATAAAGAAAACAAACAAAATATGCTTGACGCCTCGGGCTCCGTGAACTTCAGCACGTGAAAATGAAACTCAGGCATGAATACTGCCTTCTTCACTTTGTATGCAATGCAGTGGTGTTTCTTTTCTTGCAAAAAAAAAAAAAAAAAAAAAAAAAAAAACCCTGCCTACTTCACACAGATATGAGAAATATGTAAGGAATATTTGACGACAGGCCATTGAAATATAAAAAAATAAATAATGCACACCAGAGGTGGCAATGCAGCCACGAAGTGAAGCGGAGTAAATTATTCCGCTAATACTATATTTAACACACCTCAAAACATTGTTCAGATGATGTATTTGCCAGGTGAGACATTTGCCAGGTTTTTGTCATTAAAACACTCTTGTGTGTGTATGACTAATTTCTTACGCATCTAATCTGAAGCCTCCGTTGCTAGTAATTCCAAAACGTCATTATAGAGCTAGTAACGGAGGCTTCAGCCACTGATAGCAGACTTGAGAGTTATCATGTATGAATTGCCTCAGTCTGTGCGTCTCTCAACTGTGTTTGACAGCAGCGTCTCTACTAATAGCAAAACTGTAGGTTTATCTGCTCTAAAACACGGTAGTTATTACATCGTGAGAAATGTCTTGTAGCTTTTAAGTTGTTTTCATTTACTGTTAAAATCATCAGAGCAGTGCTGACAACACGTTTCTGTGTGTGCGTTTGAGTAGAGAGAGAGAGAGAGAGAGAGAGAGAGAGAGAGAGAGAGAGAGACCTGCCTGAAAATAAGTGGGAAGTAAAAGAATGCACCTTAGAATAATTGCACACCTTAGAACACCTTAGAAATTCAAGCATTCAGCATCCCCGTAGTATATAGACCTTTGTATTTGACGTTAATGCATTATATAAGTCTTACTGTATATAAGGGCGATTTATTTTCAAATAAAAAAATTTGTATATTTTAATTTGTACTAAATATTAAAATGAGGACTAATGAGACCTTATTGTTCTTTATAATTATTCTGCACTTTAATCTGTTTCAAACACTTGTTTACTTTATGCATTTTTGAATATGTCTTTATTGTTTTTTTTGTTTGATAAAATTTGATACCGTCACATGCCTAAATGTCATAAAAATAATAAAAATAAAAATAAAAATTCAGTTTGGTTCCGTATACACACTGCATATAATTTTTGTAAATGCGGTTGTGACTACCTGCATTTTGGGAGAATTCGGTTTTAGAATGCGGTTGTCACTCCTGTAAACTGTGTTTGTACAGACCAGAATTAAGCACTAAAAGGTGAATTGACAACCCAATTTAGCTGTAGTGCTTACTTGGCCAGAGTTTCATGCCGGCTGGGTTACAGATCTCACTCGCTAGTTCTGATCTCAGTCAGAGTATGCAGTATCTAATACCTTTTAGTCGACTGCCACGTGCTTGCTCATAACAGAAAGTGTGGTTTTCATAGACATGTCCATACAATTTGCTAAGTCAGTGAAAGACAGAAATCAAAAGGTGCAGATGAGGTGTCACATGCTCCATTCATTCATGGCCTTCAGTTTGAACTGGACACAGATTTGCAGTAACACCAGACTCCAATCTAATGGAAATAATGATTTCAGAGGAATACAGAATAAATCGAATTTAAGATTTTATTTGCCAGGTAAGAATGCTGCATCATGCCAATTACATAATTAAACAATTAGAAGCCAATCTTAGAAATGATAAATACATAACATCAATAGATCAGGTGGATGGATCTAAGAGCGATGCATACCTGACATGCAGCAGATGCAGACTTACACCGTGTCCTAACCAGACGCGATGCGATAAGATTCCAGCGACAAATTATTTGTCTGTCCACACACCAGACGCGACTATGGGATGCGATAAAAATCACAGCCAATCAGAAGAGCATGTGGGTGGGCTCTCTCGGCAAGCTCCCGGCACTCGTAACGAAATGGATAAGTACATAATCAAATTCATGAATATTACACCATTTTAACATTATTCAAAATACATACTGAGTTACTGAAACAATCGTTGTCATAGAATGCACTTGTCTGTTAACAATGAGTTGACAGTTTGAATGCTCTTGTTCACTTTTTAATTTATTTTGAAGATCTAAGGTGAGTTGCTTTCAGTACGGCCATAAAAAAAAACACACAAAATGATATTCAAACTCACACAGATGCTTTTAACATTACATAAAGCACATAAACAGTATCTGAGATTATCATACTTTCTGTTGTTGTTCCAGCCGTGACGTCGCGGAGATAGAAACCATTTGAAGTGACTGTTCTATGATGATTGTTTCAGTAACTCAGTATGTATTTTGAATTATGTTAAAATGGTGTAATATTCATGAATTTGATTATGTACTATGTTCGTTGCGATTGCTGGGAACTTACCGAGAGAGCCCACCCACATGCTCTTCTGATTGGCTGTGATTTTTATCGCGTCCCATAGTCACGTTGCATCTGGTGTGGACAGACAAATTATTTGTCACTGGAATCTTATCGCATCGCGTCTGGTTTGGACACGGTTAGGGGACTCACACAACACTGTGGGGGTTTTCTTGTTGTAGAATTCAGAATTATCCAAATTTTTCTGCAATGAAATTGAGACTATTTTATCACTCACACTGATACATTTAAATGTATATATAATGTATTAAGCATGAAAGAGAAACAACAAGATACATATGTGGCATATATTGTAGACATTGATAGTGAACTTTCAGTGACTTGAGTGAGGGGAAAAGGAGAGGGAGTAGGAAGAGGGGTGCTCATATGGGTGAGGAGAGAAGTCTGGGCAAGGCGGTGTCCTGTGCTCCTTTTGTCCAGGTCTTCTGCCCGGATTAGTCGGTTTATTGTTTTATTGCAGGCTTTCTGTTCTTGTGAATATTTATGGTATAGTATAGTATGGTATTGTACAGTATAGAGTAGTATAGTATAGAAATTATATATATATGAAATATTACTTACAATTTGTAAAATATCTAACAAAAAAAAAGAAAAAAAAAAGGCAATATATTAAAGGGGTACTTTACCGCAGAAAAATCGTACTTTCAATAAAACTTGGCTACCTATACAATAGACATGTGAAAAAAATTTGTGCTACCGGACTACAAAAAACTAGAAAGAAAAAGGCTGTTCTCTTCCCTTTTGCCAAATAGATTGGAAAAATGTGACATCCATAAAACACTATGTTGCCGTTACATGTTGCTGTCCAAGGCCACTTCCACCAGTCTGCCATGTATACGCTTACCAGAGTCAAATACTTCCTTGCTTTAGCAGGAAATACTTTTTAGCAAACTTTTAGTAATAATGGTGTCGACTTGTTTTGGTGCGAGAACTCAAAGAATTTTTTTGGTTGCAATAATTTAAAGATTAAACATTTAGCGGGAGTGAGTTATTTTCGGTTTCGAGTGAAGGATCCAGCTCGTTGTAGGCAGTGTCTAAAGGCTTAAATATTAAGGCTTAAAAAAGCCATAAATCATAAATATGGAGAGAACACAGCGACGGGAAATCAAAAAAAAAAAAACATCTGTGTTTATAGTCAACATTTCAAACTGGATGACCACAATCTCAGTGTTTTTGGCCAAATGGAGTGGAAAAACTGAAAGAAACTGCTGTTCTGTCAGCTCTGCCGAACACCCCGAAGCAAATCGGGATCTCGTACACGTAAGGCAGCTGTTGCCATAGTGTTCCATTTTTATCATAATGCTGTTTAAAGAGTAGACATAGTGCAATACAGTTTTCAGTGATAAACCTACCCTTACATTAACTGTATGTTAATAACCTCTGTAGATCCTGTCTGTGGCCGGGATACAAGAATGCAGAAGTATGTTTTAGTTAATGTTAAGTTAATCTGTGTAGTTTTCACGAAAACCCTGGAGCTGTCAAAAGTGAATAAACGTGAATTTCTCTGTCCAAGTAACATGGAGAGCGAGTAAACATTGTTCATTTGCATATATTAACAACATTGTAATAATGCAAAGCGTGTTGAAAATCAGGGAAGTTGGACTTTAAGGAATATCTCAGGTATAAAAAAAGCCAGCTCATAAATGGCATCAAACTCCAGGAGTTGACATTCCCATTGTTTTTGGGCAACAGCACATGGGCACATTAGAACTGGGTTTGTCTGTGAAACTTTGTCATGTTTACTGGTTTGTCACTCTAAAACATTCCATTGTGTTAGGGAAGAAGATATAAATCACTTGATAATATCAACATGTCAAAAAGTGATTCAGTCACAATACTGGCATACAAAGGCAAAATACAGTAACTATGACAGCAATGTAACATAAAAATGGCAGATTTTATGTCACAAGACAGATCATTTTGATAGAATGTTTTACTGTGTTTTCCTTTGCACTGCAGTATAGGGGCGATGTGTTGTCTAGTTGTTCACAGTTTGGTGACAGTGTTGTACATTATTTAAGCATGCAATGACTGTTGCTATTGAGTGTGCTTAACACTGCTCTTTATACAATTGACAATCAAATAAATTGTCCCGAGATATGACAGAGCTTAGAGACACTGGCCATTAATTCAGACAGAATAGCCTATATTGATTTTTGCATTAAGGTTCCTTCTGGTGAAATATCATTCTCAATAGAGTTGACATGTTATGACCTGGCAAGTAAACAATTGCTTGGTCAAGTCCCTAAGCATTCGTAAAAATGTGGAATGCTCATTACTCTGGACATTCTTTTATTATTTTTTTTATTGGGAATCCAAATTACATATTACTATAGTTTTACACCAGAAACACTACTATTTTTTTTTCCTTCGTTTTTTCTTATGTACATTAGGGCTTTGTCACATCTTATGTTGTTAAATTAATGTTTATTGCATTATTTTGTGTCATGTTTGTTACATGGTGTTTTATGTTTGTATGTTGTATGTATGTTCATATGTCTTAATAACTGATGTTGTTCACTTTATTTTGATTATTTATTTTGACCCTTTAACATTTTGTAAGTAACGTTGCACCTACATGTCTATTAACTCTCATTAAAGTTTTAGAAGAGTAGTAGATTGGTAGGGTTAGGGTTAAAATAAGTTGACATGCAAAGTTACATTTACAAAGTTACAGCTTTCCGATTGTTGGATTGGAGGCACTCTACAAACTGTGTTATTTACTTATACATTGCCAAGATTGCATTACAGAGAAATACTAAAGTGTAATAATGAGCCTTTAAAACATAAATTAAGCACTTAAGTGCACGCATAAAGCTTACCACAGAGCACAGACAAAACTAATTATTATGAATGTGTTGGGAAAAAAAAAAAACAGCAAAGAGCTGTCTGAATATTTAATCATTTATTAATAAACGTGTTTTCTCAGTCAGTATGGGCTGCAGAGATGAAGTTGATGATGCTGACTTATAATTTTTGCAGTATAGTGGATGCGCCTATAGAGAGCAATGCATGTTAAGTTAAACATCATGCAGTAAGTGCAGTACTAATTTATTTAGGTTAACGTTAGTGAGCATCCATGTAAAGTGGCTAACGCTAGGCTTCTACTGACATATTTCAAATGATATGCCATGTTGAGGTCGATGAATGATAGGCAAACATTTGGATTACCTGCCTGACATAATTACCACATGGACCAGCCGTGATAACATCTGTCCGTCACAGACTGCGTGACTTCGCAACAGATTTTTTTCCTTTTCTGCGACCAACCGACCAATACAAATTTGACTTGCATTTGGTTGACTATTAGGGGGTAGCCCTATGTCGTTTTCCCAGGACTATACCATTCATCAGCTCTGGAAAATGACTATGCAAGAAAGATATACTTCAGAAATAACTTGCAAATTGATATTAAACTTTTGTCATCAACAGATCTGAAACTACTTCATAGTCATGCACATAGAAATTAGAGAGCATCTTTGAACATCTGTCAATTGATCAGAATCATGCAATGCACATGAAATGAAAGGAACCACGACAGATTAAATAGATAACGACAGTAATTTTACAACTCATTCCAAGGACAGATAATGATTATTTGTTGTGCAATCAACGATTTCTAATGTGCTGTTTATATTCTCACTCAATCTCATAGACTGACTGTTATATTCAATGAATGGTGTTGTGTTTCTGAAGTGCAGCTACTCGAGCCATGGGTTTGAGCCCTGTCGTGCTGTTTCCAATGCAAAATACTTTTATCTCACTGTTGCTGTCGCTCCCTCTCTGTCTGTGGTCCCTCAAGATGGCGGTCAAATGTTTGGGGCATTTAGATTTTTCTTCTCTGCACCTTTGCACCTTCACAGCCCAAACACCTCCCCTCTGAGCCGATTCTCTGCACCTCCTGATCCGTGTCCCTCTCCTGCCAGGAGGTTTCAACTTTTCTCATCCATCGCTTCAGTTCCGATGAAGGAAATCGGAAATGGGTTTTAGGCCCAGTGTCAGCCCTTAACTACTCTATTGATCTCTCTCAATGTCACAGGAAGAGAGAGGCTCAATTAGGTGTTGATCTTATGAGACAGTAATCAGTGCTGGAACTGTCATTCACAGAGCCTCTAAGAGCACTGCTGATGCTCTTGTACCTCACTGGGTGTTTGAGGAATAATAGAAAGGGATTCACAAAAAAATACCATTCAAGAAAAAAAGTATTCAAGATGTAAGAAAAATGTTGATTATAAAAATAAAATACTTTCAGATTAAATAAAAAATTCTCAAATTTATAAATTTACTATTTACTCAATATGTGTGTGCGCTCTTTTTATTAGAGTATTAGTTGTTGTTCACATAGAATGCATTTTTGCATTTACTAAAAACATGAGATGCAGAGCGGTGAAATTATTATAATTTTTTTTTTTAAAGTTGAACTTTTAATTTCATATGGCTTTCTAAAGACGCCACAAATATAATAAAATCAATTATATGTTTGGTCTAAAACGCAACTGCTCTGCTGAAAGCAAGTTTGAGTAAATTTTCTGTCATCTGTGCATGGCTGCATTTCCCAAAAGCAACGCAAGCCTAAGTTGATCGTAGAAACCATTGGTGGCAAGTGTTCTACGATAAACTTAGGCTTACGATGCTTTTGGGAAATGCAACCCTGGACTGTGATATGAAGAGTGTTCAAAGTAACATATTAAGCAACCGTGTGAAAGTGAGTAGCACATACAGTAACACGCACAATACCGGTATAAACATGAATATCTGTCGGTGCATTATGCGTCATATGACTAAACATGCATCATCGTTTTCAAATACCTCCGTTTTCACAGTCCACACTACAATGCAAAACGGAGTTTTCAAATTGAGTTTTCAGTTTTTTTCACTTTGGAGAGTGTTTTCAAAAAGCTTTGTTTTTGTTAATAAAAATGCCATCTCAGTGTGTATGGAAGGCCAAAACGTGGACAAGGCCTCTGTTTAAGTCACTTTTGAGCAGTTAGACTTGACACTGTCCATCATTTTGACAAACAGGATCGTAAAAATTCTGTCATAATATATTATTACCCATCATTTTAATTTTCATATTTTAATGATAATAAGTCATTAAATAGCTTTTGTTTTCGTTCATATTTGTATTTATATTCATGAATTTAGAGGACAAGCATATAGGTTATGCATTTATTTATATTATGAAAAGAATAATATAATATACACTTTTCAGTTTTCATCTTGAACAGTTGTCGCGGATCGTGAGTGAACTCAATATCCCTTCCTCTTTACTATGTTACATAATCAAATAAAAATGAATAAACATCAGAAAATATGTTGAAAGAGACAGTACAACTTACCGAAATCTGTATCATGTCTCATGTAATCGCTTAATTTTTTTGCCAACAATGTCACGTAACATTATACCTCAAAAACCCATTCTTTGACCTTAAACTTGATAGTCAGCAAGAAAAATAGCTCTAGAGAGGAGCATTTTTCTAAATATATGCACCATATTACATAATCATATTTTTTACTGTTCTTTAATATTTAATGTACGTTTGAATGAATCTGTCAAGTTTTCCACGTACAGACGACACCATTGTCAAAACGATCCCCATTCACACGGATCCGCGAAAAAGACAAAAAACTCTGTATTCTGCTGCCAGGCCTTTAGATGGTGATGAAACACTATAGACTGAACACGTAATACGCATGTGCATGACGTCATCGTCTTCGGAGGTTTGCGTTTTTGTTGTTTACATGGAGACCGTTTTCAAAAACTTGCACTTTGAAACCCGTTTTCAAAAGTTTGTGTTTTCAAGCACCCAAAACGCTGTCGTCGTGTAAACGAACGGCCAAAACACATAAAAAGTTTTACGTTTTTATTTGAAAACGGTGTCGTGTAAACAGCCCCTTATTCTGGAGACTGAACTCGTGCTCTGCTGCCACACTGCAGCGCGCTCGCCACCAACCGGACAGGGGTGGGAATTACAGGTACAAGTTACAATCCGATTGTTAAGTCTGACGTCACGTGTGACGTTTAGCCTTTTCCGGGTCCAAGCGCTCCTCTCGTCCAGAAATAACAATGGTGGAACCTGTACATTTATTTACGACCACGTCCTTCTTAGTGAGGCACCCTTGGCGGTCAAAAAGGGTTTAAATTCCTTTAACACCAACAGAGTGGTTAGTGTAGCTCATCACTCAGGTGGCATAATTAAGGGTAGAGTCCAGGCATCAATGAAAAAGAAGATTTACGAGGTTGAAGTGAGTTAGCTCGGGACACGGGACACAGCACTGCGGCATTGTAAAAACACTCAATAATAACCAAAACACTAGCGAAAGCGGTAGGTAGGTAGAGAGGACCTGGACTTTGGACCCGGAAAGAGTATTATCGGAGAGTGGTTACGTCACGACTTAACAACCGAATAGATCACCCTCAGTGTAATCTGTTAAAATGACAGACGGCCTTCAGATTTTTCCGTCACTGCTAAAAATATTCCGTCAATGACGGAAACTTTTCATTTAACGCCACCTCTGTTTTTGAATCAAGTTTCCAGTGCATTGTGTGTGAAAAGTGCTATTTGTGTGACCCGTGAACACTGTAGGATGTTCCGCATATCTCAAATTGAGTTTGGAGTTCAGTTAGAATGCAGGCTCTAGGCACCGAAGTTGCTTGCTAGTTTTTGGAACACAGCTATAGCTTCAAATTCTTTTGACAGGTGTTTTTGACCAAATCTTGATTTGGGAGTACAATGTACCTGTAGGATATGTCCTGCCTGTACCCTTCCAGCAAATTCAAAGGAGACACATTGAGGAATTGGATTTTGGAGGATGTTCATTTTATTGAGTCAGCCCTTTATGTATTTGTGTCTCATTTAGATGCATCTAATGAGTTTTAGTAACGTCATTAGCAGAATTACACAAATATTTAAATTCAAAATTAAACAAGCATGGTTTACTTGGTATCACGTTATTTAAATCACCTCAAAATTGTGTCCTAGGCTGACATGGCTTAGTTGGAACAAGATGCGTCAACACAGTTATAGCTCTTTTTGGCACAACTGTACATTCATATTCATGGTTTTGCAGTTATAATGCGCTCAGCTCCAGTCAAAAAGCTCTGTCCCAGTAGACGTAGGATGGAACATCCAAGCCTACGGAAATGTTGTCTGTCTGCTGCTCTATTTTAAGCATTTAGGACTTGCAATTGATTTAATCTAGAATAATTTGTTGCGGAAATGTCTGCCTACTGAGATCCCAGTCTTCTAGAATAGCTCTTTTCATTAATCATATTTTCATATTGACAATGTAGCCCGCTGTGCAGGATTCAGAGGGAGTTTGGTAAATATTTGATTTATTATCTGATTAATCATATGTGAAGGCCAAATTGATGACATTTGAGTGAAGAATTAAGAAATGTTTTTTTTTTTTTTTTTTTTTTTTTTGCCTCATCATTGAGTATCTGATCATGAATAAGAAATGTTATTTATTTTTTGCAACCACCAACACCACTGGATGTTTATCAAATGTGTTGATCTCATATTTTTTCCCCCAAAACATCAAAAGAAAGTTTTGCCAGTAATACACCCACCATGAAACCCAACTTTTCAATGTACTGAGATCTAAAACATGAACTTAAAACATTCTTCTAGTCGTTGATGCTGATTGGTCAATGAAGTTGCCCTCAGGCCCTGTCATCCTAAAAGACACAGTATACAGCAGTGATGTGAAACACCTGTTCATCACTGTACAGCACTCAATGAGGCCAACTATAAGCATTAATCAACATGTCAAGGACTATTTTCTAGCAGAAAGATGAAACAATACATTTAATAAGATAATGTTTTAACATTTAATTATTGCAGGTTTGCAAATTATTCAGAGTTCGCATTTCACTGTTTTTATTCATTTTGAGGAATACTGAATCAGTTTTCTTTAGATGAGTAAATGCATGCTCATGCTAAGAACTGCAATAACCATCATGTGTATACACACGCCTCTGCACCTTACAATTTCTCTCAACATGGGGACATGATATGAGTCAATAAATGAGAAAACAGTACATTGCGTTACATTTTTTAAAAAGTAACTCAGATATTTTATTGTAAATTCAAAAGTAATGAGTTGATTTACTAGTTACTTGTTAAAAGTAATCTGATTATGTAACTTGCATTGCTCGTAATGCCTTACCTCCAACACTGTTAAGAACCAATGCCATCAAGAAAGACAGAATCCTGAGACATTCTGCAGCAGTTTTATCAGTGAATGCAACAGAATAAACATTCAGCTCTTAAATGTCAGCTCTAGATTTAGATGTGTAAGTTGCCACAGGGGTTATATAACATCTACGCCAATTCCTCCAGGCACCTCTCATATTTGGATGATCACAACGGTTTCTTTGAAAATAGAAATGGTTTCTTCAAGAACCCTCCCATGACTCATAAAGCTTGTAAATCAAAGTCTCATATGAACATGTTCATCAAATTACACTATTGTGTCAGTACACTTTTTTTTCATAACATATATTTAGGATTGTATCAATAGGTAAAAATGGCCTAACAAATTCAGATCTTCATAAGCAACATTATATATAGATATTTTATATTTAATATTGTATGAAATGAAAATTTTATTAGGACTAACTACATTTAGAAAGGACTTGTTCACCCCAAAATGACTCTTCAACAAGCTTTTTTAAAAACAAACAAACAAACAAACAAACAAACAAACAAACAAACAAACACCATGCTAGCACCATAAAACAGTACATTTGTCTTGTATAATTTATTTTACAAGTTTTCTGAAGTAATATGATAGCTTTGTGTGAGAAACAGACTGAAACTTTAAGCCTTTATTTGTTGAAAATGTCTGTCACACCTGGCTTAACGTGTCACCATTCTAAATGTGAACCATTAGATTGCAGCGCTTCAGAGCTTCACATGGTGATGCTGTAGCCTAGCAGTTCCAGGCATGTTGAACCTTGGTGCTTGTGGGAGATACAGATTTGAATCTGCTCTGCTGCAATCCAATAATTTCTTGTTTTGTCTCTAGTGTCTCAATTGGATTTATGAATTGTTTTGAAATATGTGTGGTGCTTGCCTGTGTAAAAGGTGCCACCACAATAAATCTATTTTGTACCAAACTGTAAATACTGTTCCTTGAACAATCAAACTAAATTTGGATTTTCGTGTCAGTAAAAATGAATGCTGTAGGGCACATTCTTGCATCCCAACTTGCATTAGGCTGACAAGTCCCCAAGGCTGATTTACTTTCAGGGGAAACTTTCCCTTTAACACAGTTATTCTAACTCTGATGGGATACAGCAGGGTCGGCCCTATAGCATTTTGGGGGCCCAAAGCAGATTTTCAAAATTGGAACCCCTACATATCTTTAACTAACCACCCTCTTTCACCTATTGTACAGTATATGTCCTACACTTTATGGCCGGATTTATGCATTGGCATTCTAGGCACGAGCATATGCTGGCACACTTATTTTTGTTTTTCTATATAATTGGATGTTCTATATAGTAATGTGAGTAATGTTCTATTTTAAAATGTTTGAAAACATAAAAAAAAAAAAAGAGTCAAGATTTCACCTCGCTACATTTTTCACTCTTAAAATGTTTTGCATGGATTCTGTTTGAACAGTTGACACGGATGAACAGAGCACATTCATGTTGCGATTGTGTTGTCAACATGAAATACTTACCTTCAAACAGCATCATGATCAGAGAAGCGCACGACTAACATGTGGGGGTTTCTCCGTAGTCCCTTGAATGAGTGCTGGGCCAGCTTCAGATGTGCACGCTTCATAGCGAAGACTCGCACTGAGACAGGCATCTCAAGAGCTTAGCTCAGTATGTGTATGATGATGAGAAGAACAAACAGAGAAGAGTGAAAGGCACAACATGATGCAGAAACTTACTTCTGACCTGTTTTCCTGTCTTCTGTTCCAGTTCTACCAAGTCACACATGTGGAAATCCAGGGTTGATACCCAGAGGGATTATCCACGGGACCAGGTACAACGTCGGCGACAAGATCCGCTACAGTTGTGTGATGGGATATGTTTTGGAGGGGCATGCAGTGCTCACGTGTATTGTGAGCCCAGGAAGTGGTGCATCATGGGATTTCCCAGCACCATTTTGCAGAGGTAAGATGCTATTTGCTTACATGGATGGATGGGTTAAAAAGTAGGGTTTCCACAGTCATGGAATACTCTGGCTACTATACATGTTCTTGCAAAAACATGCTACTCTTACATTTTCTGTAATATAGTATACTTTAATGGATAATGTATGACATAAGTATCAGTATTAAACAGAGAAGACTAAGATGGGTACTGTATCCCCCAATGCAGTGTGCTCAAATTGACCTTCCATTTTCAGTTTGACAAATGAACCACCAAGTAATATTAATCACCTTTTTGACATTTGTACACAACGTTAACTTAAAATTCATCCATCCATCCATCCATCCATCCATCCATCCATCCATCCATCCATCCATCCATCCATCCATCCATCCATCCATCCATCCATCCATCCATCCATCCATCCATCCATCCATCCATCCATCCATCCATCCATCCATCCATCCATCCATCCATCCATCCATCCATCCATCCATTCTCTAAACAGCTTATCCTATGTAGGGTCGAGGGGGTACTGGAGTGTCTCAGACCATATGCGCAGAAACACCCTGGACGAATGGCCCGATTTAATTTTTTTTGATAATAAAATAAGATAAACAAATATGACAACATATTTCCTGTGGAATAGTGCACACAGTGTTTCATTTACTCTCTACTTTATTTTTATTGTTATTATGTTTACAGTGTACAGTAGCCAAATCTGTAGAGATTTCCTTGATTTTGTCCATTGGGAATTGATTGGATCAATGGTTCATTGTTGTTTGCTATTGCTGTGATCTCATGTGAGTGACAGGTTGCCCCGCCCTCTCGCCAGTAAGCTTCATCAGAGAAGAGAAGTGATGTTGCAAGAGGGATGGAAAATTATTTTGATTAAAGATAATATATATATATATATATTTTTTAAAGTCATTTATAATAAATACTGCAATATCCATAAAAAAAAAAAAAAACATATTTGAATTGAACAAGAATTGTCGATTTTGATTTCATGATGAGACAACACACTACAGGCATAAACATTGTTTTTTAATGCACTGGTCAGTTTTGAGATTTTGGCTTGTGTTGTTTCAGACTAGTCGAAAGAAAACATCCAAAATACACTTTTAAGTGTTTATTTTATTGCACTTTATAGTTGCATCTGTAGATTTCAATTGCAATGCATATCTCAAAAGGCCACTTCAGTAGCACTTCATACACCTAACTTTCCAGTTTTATTCCTAACTATATTCTAAAGGTTTTTACAGAGGGGTTTGTTCAAATATCATATAATATTTTATACAATATTTTATTCCTAAAACCTTTGACTCTAATATGTCAACAAAATGAAACAATTATTTTGAGTCCAAAGTTTGAAGCTTGATCCAAATGTTCAGATTTATGTTCTAGAGATGTATGCAAATTAGTGCAAATTATTTGATTGGATAATGACTCATTTGAATATAAAAAATAACATTTAAAAAATGTAATGCAAATAATGTTGGTGATATCTTTTAGTTATGTTTTTACACTGTTCACATGGGGTGTCTAACACATTTTCAGGTTTGTCTAACAGTAGTATTCAGGTAAGAAATACTAAAGAAATTGTATAAAATAATCAAATTTAAAATAACACTGAATAGTGAGTGTCTTTTTTTTATTTTGTATATATGTTTTATTGAGCACCAACCATACAAAGTGGACACAATGTGAAACAGTACTTATAAATATGAAACAGTGCTCACATTTTTGAATTTTTTCACACTTTTAAGAAGGCGTCTGAAATAATAAACTAAGTGCAATGTAGTGTTGTAAAAAATATAGATTTTTCGATACGTATTGATACTGAAATATCTGAAACGCTTCCAATACTCATTTTCCCCATTTAAATACAAGATACCAGCTGCGCTTTCCCTGCTCTCTCATCTCTCCGACAGCGAGTTACACACAACCCAAGTTACACCCGCCTACCCTCACTCACTCGTTTCATTTTCTTCGGATGAATATTGTTGTTGTAACAGGGCTTGAATTTCGGAATGTGATTGCATGTATTGCACATACTTTTACTCATTCCCGCAGATTGTGTGCTCATACCCAAAGAGCGCGCAGATAAAGATAACATTTTTACAAACATTCACAACAAAATTATAAGATAATATAATATAAAAAAATATATATATAAAAAAAAAAAAAAAATATATATATATATATATATATATATATATATATATATATATATATATATATATACTGTATATATATGATAGTTTTCCCCCATGGTATTGATGTCAAAATTGTGGCCAGTGAAAATGCTGAGTGGCTAGTAACTTTGGAAAACTACAAGCCACAGTGGCTACTGAGCAAAAAAGTACATTTAAAGCCCTGCTGACAAACATCCAAATTTCTCCCAATCGTTTAAGTTTACTTAACACATAACTGACTGTGTTTACGAGGAGGAAACTTGCCGTGATTGGCATTTTAACATATTTTTTTGTGCATTTGTACGTCTGTTCAATCATGATGATATGCGAAAGAGAAGTCAACAAATTGCAACCTTAAAAATGGAATATTGTTGAATTCTATATAGTTTTAAATTGACTAATTGTACCTTTGATAGTTTTGAACTTTTATGCTATTTTTTTATATTTTTTTCAGCTGAAGGATCATGTGGGGGAACGTTAAGAGGAACAATAGGGACAATATCAAGTCCACACTTCCCTTCAGAGTATGAGAACAATGCTGACTGCACGTGGAGTATTCTTGCCGAGCCGGGAGACACCATTGCCCTAGTCTTCACAGACTTCCAACTAGAAGATAGATATGACTTTCTAGAGATCAGTGGTACAGAAGCACCATCAATATGGTGAGTAAACTGGCCTCTGTTGTTTCATTACATCACAAACTGTTTTCATCTTAGTCTCATGTTGAGCAGCATCATCATAGGATCCTTTTCATAAAAGCAGTTTGCGGAGCGACTCGTTTTGTAGCTTTATTCAGACAACATTTGCTTTTTAAATTACATTTGAGCTACAATTGTTAATAAAGCAACATCTGCGATTTTATATACTGACTCAGACGGGATTGGGATCTCTGAAGTTATTACTAGTAGGATTGTTTATTGCCTGGATGTGCAGTTACAGAAAATTAAGTGATTTGTATAGAAGCATCACAAAACCCGTTAAGACATTATTTATTTTTTATTTTATTTTATTAAAATACTACTAGGAGTAGTTATGGCATAAAATGAAAAAAAAAAAAATAAAAAAAAATAATATATAATAATTTGTATCTGTATTCTGATAAAACCAGAAGTGGGGTGGGACTTAAATTACATGAGAAGCCAGTTTTAAATGTAATGC
Source organism: Leuciscus idus (assembly GCA_021554675.1). Taxonomy (NCBI): domain Eukaryota; kingdom Metazoa; phylum Chordata; class Actinopteri; order Cypriniformes; family Leuciscidae; genus Leuciscus; species Leuciscus idus. Next base: position 7,927,872 of record CM038641.1, on the reverse strand, counting down.
TGTTCCCTTCATAATTTTCACTTACCACATATGTCTTGAATTTCTCATACAATTATTCTTTTTTATTATAAAAAGCAGCACACTTATTGTTCTTCTTAAAGGACAATTCCGGTGAAAAATTAACCTAGGGGTAATTAACACATGGTTGCCGAGTCGATCGTTCCCTGGGATGCGTTTTCATGAAAATCGAAAGTTAAGAGTTTTATCTCTAAAAACAGATTATCTTATAACGCTAGTATATGGGGCACAGAGTAAGTAAAAGTAAATCGCTAGTTAATACCACTAACAAGGCTCAAAATAGCCTCACACTAACACGGTAGCATAATGAGGGTCCCTACATGCAAACCGAAGCATTGAGAACTTTGTAAGTGTACAGACAGTTTAATAAGAAGATACTTTATAAAGACAGTACATTACGCGTTTGCAGGCAGGCGTCATCTTGGAAAACAGTCTCGACTAGTCGAGTCACGAACGCCGTGCTACGTTAGATTTCACAAACGTAATTCCTATCGACCAGCTCACTTAGTACGGCGTTCTTGACTCGATTAGTGCCTTATTAAAATAATAAGGCACCCTGTACAGCTATGATCAGGTGTTCGGCCGAGCATTCAATGTTGTTACGCTGCAAGCTGATCAGTTGGTTCGTTGCTGCCGCGCTCTATAACTCGCACACCATAAAGAGCAAATCGTTTTTTAATGTTTCAATTTAGTGATTAAAATGACATAATTTGGAAGCGGATAATTTCTTCACAAACAGCTCATTATGACTCAATGTTAGAATGCTGCACCTACACTCGATAGTGTGAATAAGATCAGCGCAACGCAGACCACTGCATTGACAGCGTGAAACATGATCTGTCTACGGCCAGGGCTCAGCGGAAGACAGAGAATGCCGGTCCAGCGCTGATTGAGGAATTCAATTCGAAAATAAAAGACAGTTTGACATCTTTTTTCTCGCATCTGTGAATTTATTTTTGAATCATTTGTTCTGAGATGAAGCGAATATATTTGTGCGGTAATTTCTCGCACTATAAAAGCTAACCTTGCGGGAATGGTTTAAATTATGCGCAATCCCCACATTCCCGCACCGAAATTCAAGCCCTGAAATGGCAGCGGGATGTGTAACTCTAGCATATGGCGCATATGTCATATAAAGTTAGGCAAGGCCCAACAGCGTTATCCATGTTTGTTGCGATTGCATCGCTAGAGTAAGCTAATAGTGAAACTGATAGCGTTTTTCATTTAATTACAATATGAGGACTGACGGTAGGCTATAAAAATCAGCATTTCTGTGTAGGTGATGACAATGACAACCATCTTGACAGCAGCAATCAAAGCATTGCGCTAATTACGGTAGACCTTAATTTGAGATAGTAAATTTGTTCCTAATCAAAGGGAACACTCAACCACAGAACAGCTGGGTGAGTTTTGTATTGGCTTATTGGATACAGTAAATGAAGACTGTCAACTTCTTTTCAATAGGCTACTATTTCATCACCCAAAACACTCCCACTCTCTGCTCTATATTCATAACCAATTATTTCAAAACCAACAACCAAGCCACATAAACAATGCCATTGGCACTAGTCTACATTGCAGACATGTCTCTTAATGCACATAACTTTTCAACTTTTTGCACAATCTTGAAAAAAGTACTATTGTTGAAATTCTCAGATCAAGCAAACTTCAACGCACCCTTATCCACTACCTGCTAACGTTAGTGAACCGCACCCGAGCAATCACACTTCGCAGTTCCTCCGGAAATGCATTTTTCTAGTTATATCAAATCTTTAAATATCTTCTAAAACAATAATATATATCAGTGGCGTAACTTTGTTTTAAAAAGTGGGTGGGACGGGTTTAAAAAAAAAAAAAAAAAAACGGGGGGGGGGGGGGGGAGGGATTTATGAATGCTAAATCATAAATCGATGTATGTACAATAACATGTCCAGCAATCGATTGAAATAGTGCATGGGTTTAATTTGTCGTTTAATGAGGTTTGATATATGTTGGTGTGGGTAAATCCGTTAGAAAAATATGTATATTGAAATGGTCCAGTGGTAGAGCTTTTGCCAAGCGTGTCAGAGGTTGTGGGTTCTAATCCGCACTCGTATATATATATTTTTTTTCTCATTAAAACCCATTATGTTTATCAGTGGTTGTATATCAGGCAATCATACTTTTGTATGCATTTTGTTTTGTAATTTCACCGGAACGAATAGAGAGTCTCCACAACGGATTGAAGCACGCGTCCGAGTGATGACTGTGCGCGAGCCACAAGAGAACACAGTATCCATGCCTGTGTCTGTATCTGTATCTGCTCGCAGCGACAACGAGCACTTTGATCACTTGATTTCAAAAACAACACATTTCAATGCTAGATCGCCTCTTACAAACGAACTAAATGAATGCTCTGCTAGTTAACTGGAGATGTTTTATTTATTTGTATTGGTACATTCGTGCCGCGAGATATTTCAAAAGTGGTGGGGACAATATCGACCTTAGCAAAAAGTGGTGGGGACATGTCCCACCCGTCCCACCCGCAAATTACGCCTATGATATATATATATATATATATATATATATAAAAACCTTTTTTTGTTCTTTATATAAACTGGCTGATTATAAAACATGAAAGTTGAAAGAAACTATATTTAGTGGTTGAAAATTGCTAAAACAACTTTTACTATGCATTTAAATGCAAATCTGAACAATTTATAAAGAATCCATAAATGTTTGTCGTCCACAGAAGAGAGTGAGACAGAGAAACAGAAAAACGATATTATGTTGCCTAGTATCATGGAGACGGCAACATTTTTATTTGAATTGCAGTCGTGCTGTGCTCATTTCTCTCAGAGAGTTTACACTCATTCACTTCACACTTGATTATAGAGGTTTATGTACAGTATAATATTGTGTTATCCCCCGGCTCACCTGTTATTCGGCAAACACGAGTAGTGAATATGTCTGCCGAATATTTTTCCTATTATTCAGGGTCTCCGCGGATCCTTAAAAAGTCTTAAAAGGTCTTAAATTAGATTATTCAAATTTAAGGGCATAAAAAGTCTTAAAAATCATTTTTTTTTTCTTTCTTATTTTTACTTATGAAAGGTCTTAAATTTTAGATGACACTTTGACTTATACTTATCTAAATGCTTTCGAAATTAAAACTATCTAGCGTAGGCCTACGTATTATTTTTTTAAATCTATCTTGGTGGATTTGCTTGTTCACATGACAATTCGCGTCACTTACGGCAGTATATTAGCCTGCGTCTGTCTCCTGCACGCGAGAGGAGAGAAGAAAACGAGTAAATGTCAGTTCAGTTGTAAGTTCATTCTTTATGTGCTTAGGAGTGTGCGATATTGTCTATGAACTATGATCAGAGCCGATCAGCCCTATACGCACACTACGCAAGGTGCGTAGGGCCCCGCAAATTACTCAAGGCCCCGCCTCCCCTCGTGTCAAAGCGCGTCAATCAATGTTTACAATATCGATGAGAAAATGAAGCGGAACTGTCTTTCTGGTCACGAAAAGAGAGAGAAAAAAACACCATGAGAGTTAATTGCGGCAACAGTTATCAGGTAGACTTGTGTGCTCTCCTCTCAAAGTTTGATGTCAGCAAAGAACAGTAGGCTAAAGTTAAAGTCCCTGTAAAGTCAAAATTAAGTATGTGTTCTGAGTTTGTCATACCACCGAAAAATGTGTTATTAGCCACCCAGCCCAATTTGAATGATTAAAAAAGCCGCCAAGTAAATAAAATAAGCTATCAAAATCTCGAAAAAATTAGCAGTAATCTCAGCTCTCAAACGCTGGGGGCGTGTCTGCTGGCTGCGCTGAAACCACGCCCACTCGCGGGAAATATGACTCATGTCGGTGCATGTCGGCGCCACGGGAGGATGAAGGCCGAGGCGGACAGCGGGAGATAGTCGGTTCGGCCCCATTCACCAGTAACAGCGGATTATCAGTGAATTCCAGTTGTCTCCGACGAAAGTAAACTATCCTTATCTCTACAGAGGCGGGTGTGGTGGTGATCATCAGCTCTCCATCAAGGTAACGTTAGCTCTTCACAAGATTAATCCACCTCTTCTTGATATGATCATTTTTCGGAAATTTAAATAAGGCAGGAAAAACGCATTTACATGACGAAGGCATAGCCTGAGCCGTGGGCATAGTAGCTAGCAAACTGTAGGCTGTCTATAGTAACTCGCGATTGAGCGGCGATAGGCTTAGTGACTCCGTGCGTCATCAAGTAGCGGCCCAATCAAGCTCAGGGGGTCGCAGTGCGTCATCAATCCCCCGTTTTAGCCCCGCCCAAAAAATCCGGCTCACAGCAATGGTGAAAAACTGTTTAACGGTCTAACTCCACAATTTAGTACTTCACAGTTCCCAGTCTTTGTAATATGTTTTAGCAATACATTTCTAGCACTTATAATGTGTTTAGAATTTTTTTGTAGAATTGCCTTTACAGGGACTTTAAGTTGATGTGAGTTGATTTATTATGTTTAATAAACGACAAAGGACAACGGTGTTTGTTTATAAACTGCAGCTCGGAAAAGATAACCGCGTCGAGCGTTAACATGCGATAATATGCACGTGCATGAAATGAAACGCGCACTTTCCAGCAGAAACATCTGTTGTGAGTTGGGACCAGTACAATATGGGCGTGATGGCACTCAGTTTTAAAACAAGACGATAATTATCTAGTTGCTAAGTCAAGGTCTAGTTACAACTCTGCACTAATGCATTATGGAAAGCAATGTATTGACTATTGATAGGCTCCATTGAATTTAAAATGTTGATTGGCTGGAGATTCTGGTCAATATGGATGCACATCCCTCAGTAAATAATAACCATCAAGAATCAAGAGTATCAAGAATTACTTTTATCATTTAAAAACACAGTGACATGCTATGGCGCCATTTTAGCTTTTATTCATTCACAGGATATGCATTTTTGATATCAATAATTCAATTTGTACTATTTAAAATGGGAATTCTTGATATTAAGAATGAACTTTTTACTAGTAACAATGTCTTCTGATATCAGGAATTACATTTTCACTAGAACTAGTTAAAGGAGGGATTGTAGTGGGAACACTGGGGTGTCAGGTGTGACTGTGTGGCAATGGCAAATAGTTCATGGCTCACGGGTCAGGTATGAGGGCCCCTAAACAGAATTTTGCTTAGGGCCCCAGGGAGGTCAGGATCGGCTCTGACTATGATGATATTGTAATCATTGTTTTAACTATGTACGAGGCACTGCGAGTGCGAGCTGACATCGCGTTTGTCTCTCATGCTTACTTTCACTGCGTGATGTGTCAGTGCAGTTATAGATGTCCCCAAATGTGTTTTTGTCTTATATTTATATCATATTATGTTGTTATATTAGAATATCACATGAGCAAGAGTGCCGTTTTCCTGTGCACAATTGCAAATGTGCTATTTATTTTATACAACAGTTAAATTAACAATAAAGTTAACATTGTGAGTTACTTTTGGGACACAATATTGTCAATTTTCACTTTATATCGCCGACGAGAATTTCATAATGAAGCCGTGGTCCAACAGACAGCGATGATTTTTTTTTTTTTTTTTTTTACTGAAATCCGCGTTTTGAACGAATCATTTCAACGATTCAATGAACAATCACTTGTTTTTCTGAATGAATCAGCCGTTTGAACAAATCCGTTGACTCCAACAACTCGCTTATTAAGACAGTGACTTGCCGCCACCTACTGGTGGTTTTAGTTTCATATTTAAAGTATCCTTTAATTAAAATGTTAAAATTATAAATCATTTCATATTTAAATATTGAATAGCTTTATTTATGCAATTGTAAATTAAGTGTAAATATAGTAGGCTAATGCCAGTTTTGATGCCGCTTCTGTGTCACCTCTGCACTGCAAGGATGGATTTTAATTGAATGATTTATTTTGACATTGGTAGCCTACTGTGTTATTCTAATATAATTTTGAATATATTATTTAATATATATTTATATATTGAATATATATTTAATATATTTGAATGTTAGAATTTGACATAAAAGGTGATGCATACCTCTAAATACGTTTAGAAACAATGTCCATATATAGGTGAAAATGCCCCTGGAAATCAATTTAAGGTGGAAAATGTTACCCCTTAATAAAAATGTTAATTTCGGTCACTACTGTGAACTGACCACTATAGAATATAAAAAATATGAATATCTTCGTGGGACTGCTGTCACCAACAAGCCTAAACCAGCTGGGATACCAGTACAAAAACACAATCAGTAACATATCATCTAATTATTATCAACAAAACTTTGAAAATATATAGACATATTTTTGTCAATATTGCACACCCCTAATGTACGGTATTAATTTTGATTTCTTCAGGTCTTAAAAAGGTCTTAAAAAGCCTTAAATTTGACTTTAAAAATTGTGCAGATACCCTGTTATTTGGTAAAATACAGTACGCTATTCGTTTTTGAAGCCATTATTGGCTATTGGCACATCCCTACCATTGATGCATAAGATGCCCTTTGGAACTCAAATCATACTGGATAACTTGATCATCACGTTTAGCACAAACTTTTATAACTCTATTGTTGCTATCATTAAAGCAAATGGGTGACATACCTAAGACATTCGGGAAATCTCGGAATCTTTTCACTCAGACAATCATGCTGATTTTAAAATAAAATATGTATTGCATGTATTGAACTCTCTGTTAATGATAACATTTTCTTTTTACTTAGCCATATTGTTATTTTGCACAGACATTTGTCAGGAAGTTGAAGAAGTTGATGGTCAAAATGAACAAGGAAAAAAATACACCCCAATCAGAGACATTCTGATCTGGACAGGACTCAATTTCTCAAAGGATGAGTTAACTGAAAAACAGAACTTAATAATCCCTTTCATTTTTACAGAGACTGCAAGGAGCAATTATTCAAACAAAAATTAAAGCATTTTATTTACTCACCCACATAACTGCTTTTCAAGACAAACAAAAACAAGACATTTTAAGGACCTTTATGCTGCTTTTCCCCCATACATTGACAGTTCATAGTTTCTAAGGACTGTCAAGCTCCTCGACAGAAGAATAGACTGAAATGGATGTTTTCATACATTGTATAAATGTATGTACCAGCTTAAGGTATGTTTTGCATGCTGTTACCATAATGGGATGCTGGTTGCTCGTTTGCTGGTGTGCTGGTCCTCAGCATAGGAAGTGGGAGTGCTGATGGACCAGCTACGCAGCTCAGTTTTGTTTGAGAACAACATGGCCCTACTGGTCCACCTGCTAGGCCAGGACTATACCAGCTCTAACCAGCATGCTGGATATTTCAGCAGGTTTATGGACTAATTGTATGGTGGTTTTATGTTAGTTTTTTGCAGAAATGTACACACATTTACCTAAACTCCACATGGCAAACTAGTTGCATTGGAAAAGGGCTTTGTCTGTCTTTCAGATATTGATCTAGAATACCCTCCGATGGAAATGAGATGCCATTGATCTCACTGATAATTTAGGAAACATATTACTTTATCTGTGACTCTTTGAATTTGTCCCTGCAGCTGTCAACTTGATGACTGCCACTCCATGCTTTAATGCTTTCCTTTGTTTTCTCTCCTCACCTGTTTCTGTCAGCCTCCTTTCATCAGATGCTTCTCTGTTTTCAAAGGTTTGCAATTGTGACCAAATTGTAAATCATATCCTAGTGAGAGAGTATTGTACAGAAGGCTCTGCCTGAACTCTATTAACTTCAAGCTCTGTGAATAAACATGTCCTCGCTCTTGATGTGTGGAGCATCGAGGCTGTGTCGTCGCACTGGCACCCTCGCAAATAATTTGCTTTTCCTCTTCACCAAAACACAGGCTTGAAATTACACAAACTTGCTGTAAGAGAGCAATGACATTACTTCACAAGGCTGGTGATGAAATAGCAGCACAAGGTAACACTGCATCAGAAAGCTAATATCAGGATTTTTATTTCTAAAAACAGCAGCAGCATTCTATTTACATGCAGCATAAATAGGAATCTCATGCTGTATATAATCCAGATGTGAATGGTAATGTTGAACATTGCAGGTAAGGCAATGTTGTGTTATTTTTTTTATTTTTATTTTTTTTATATATATTTTTTTGCATACTCAGAAAATGTTTAGCATATAATTTTGCAATTTATTATTTATTGCTCATCAATTAAATGTATGATTTGTTTGTACACAAAGGCCAAAGTTACATTAACAATGCCACATGCTGTATTTGTAAAGTTGGTAGTGAGTTGGCCACCCTCAATTCTATGAAATTGTTCTCCCTAAATATTGCTGGAGAATCCTTCAATGGAAATCATCATCCAGATGACAGATCAAATTCAATCACTTTGGAAAGTAATTGCACACCAAAAAGCTACATTATTTGTGTGAATATTAAAATATAAATGTATTAATTGATAATTAATTAATTAATAATTCATTTTATTGCGGTTTGTGGTTTTTTAGAACCCAGTCCACCTGAATATATTATTATTATTATTATTATTATTAATCAGATATTAGGGGCGGCAGTGGCTCAATGGTTCATGTAGGTTGTCTACAAACCGAAAGGTTGGTGGTTCAATCCCTGGTTCCACCTGACCAAGTGTCAAGGTGTCCATGAGCAAGTCACCTAACCCCAGTTGCTCCCGACGAGCTGGATGGCGCCTTGCATGGCTGACACCGCCGTCGGTGTGTGAATGGGTGAATGTGAGGCTATGTAATGCGCTTTGGTGGCCATAGGTCTGTGAAAGCACTATATAAATGCAGTCCATTTATTATTATTATTATTATCAAGTCAAGTCAAGTCACCTTCATTTATATAGCGCTTTTAACAATATAGATTGTTTCAAAGTAGCTTTACAGTGATTATAGGAAATTACAGTAACAGAGATTGTTTTGGCTTTACAGCAGCTCTAGAATAAAGTTATTGTCCAGCTAAAATATATTACTTGTCTGGCCTTAAAAATTTATAATAACAAATTGTTTATCGTTTCCGCGCAGCCACGTGAACTGGAATTATCCCGACAACGTTTTATCTGTACAGAGGTAAAGAGAAGGAGAAGGGGGCCTTCACAGACGAGAGACTAGTTGACACTTCAGGACTGCATTGTTGTCGTGTCTAGGCGCTGGTCCTTCATCAGATCTGGATACGGCCTGGATCTGGCAGACTGCGGTAAACCTCGGGATAAACAGAGAGACTAATATTAGTGTAGACGCCACTCTTCTTATGATGTAACAAGTACATCAGGATTTATGGGAAGTGTTCCCAGTTCCGGCTGACCTAATCTATGCAGCCTAACATTAAATTATAGAAGTCTATAATGTGTTATGTGTATGCTAGGTCAAAGAGATGTGTTTTTAGTCTAGATTGGAACTGAGTGTGTCTGCTTCCTGGAAAATGTTAGGAAGATTGTTCCAAAGTTTTGGTGCTAAATAGGAAAAGGATCTACCACCAGCAGTCGATTTTGATATAATCAATCGGCTGGAATTTTTAGATCGCAATAGACGTGAAGGACTATAATGCCTTAAAGGGTTAGTTCACCCAAAAATGAAAATTCTGTCAGTAATTACTCACCCTCATGTTGTTCCAACCCCGTAAGACTTTCGTTCATCTTCGGAACACAAATTAAAATATTTTTTATGAAATCTGAGTGCTGGATCGCTCCTCCATAGGCTTATAGACACTATAACTTGCTGGCCCAGAAAATGTATTAAAGACATTGTTAATATAGTCACCACGTAGGCTCACTATTGGGCGACGCTAGTCATGTCTGTGATACGTGGTGACGTGCAACACGCGCTACGCTATTACACTACGTGAAAAGACTCGAGGCCCAGAGAGAAGGAAATGAAAAGTGGAATAAAGTCGTTATTTTTGTTTGTTTTTGCGCACAAAAAGTATTCTCGTCGCTTTATAAACTTAAGATTGAGCCACTGGAGTCACTTGGACTATATTAACAATGTCTTTAATACATTTTCTGGGCCAGCAAGTTATAGTGTCCATAAGCCTGTGGAGGAGTGATCCAGCACTCAGATTTCATCAAAAATATCTTAATTTGTGTTCCGAAGATGAACGAAAGTCTTCATTTTTGGGTGAACTAACCCTTTAAGAGCTCGCTCAAGTACTGGGGAGCTAAACCATTTAGTGCTTTGCAAGTAATCAGCAATATTTTAAAATGTATACGATGTTTAATAGAGAGACAATGCAGTGTTGACAGAACGGGGCTGATATGGTCATACTTCCTGGTTCTGGTAAGATCTCTAGCTGCTGCGTTTTGGACCAGCTGTAGTTTAATAATAATAATAATAATAATAACTTTATTTTGTATAGCGCTTTTAAAAGTCAATTCTCAGAGCGCTTTACATAGTCAATATTAAGGTAGATACATTTATAGTTATAGATAATAGTTTGTTTATTAAGCGTGCAATATTATTATTATTTAGGGCAAAGCACCGTAGGTGCGAAGGCACCTATTGTATCCGCTCTTGAAGTCTATGGCAGTCCATAAAACCGCTTGCAGGAAATTATGAAATTTGGCACACAGAAATTTGGCAGAGAAAATTTGGTAGAGGACAGTCTGAATTCAAAATAGTAGTATGCGCACATATCCAAAAACTTTAGGCAGGTGCACGATCAGATAAAGCACTTCACTAAAGAATAAACAAAAATCGGCACACTGCCACAGCTGCTCCCAAGAATCAATTTATTTAATAGTCAGGGCTGGGTTTCCCGAAACCTCCTTAACGCTGCGTCGTTCTTAATTTACACCTTAAGCTGTACCTTATCGTTAATACGTGTTTCCCGAAACGTTCTTAGTTAAGTATACCTTCTGTAAGTCATACGTTCGGAAGGTTGGTCTGGACCACTCTTAGCTTTACCTTATCACTGTTGCAGGTCTATACGAATATAATTCTGAAGTTTTAATACACCCAGACAGTGTTCAATTAGGCTAATTTAAGTGTTTTCATGCAAAGAATAAAATTGTCATTACACTGATTGTTGTTAGATTTTTAATTATATTATTATACAATATTATTAATTTAAATAAAGAGTGCTTTTAAAGGCCAGTGAAAGCACAGGCTACTGTCAGTTAAGTCCTATTCGGACGCTAATATTGTTTCTCATGGGTTCGTACGGTATTTTAAACATTTACAGGGGTAAGTCTGTGATTTTAGTGCCGTCCAAATCCATAATATCAGTGTTTTTTCTCACCCAACCCACGTAGAAATCCCTGGCCAAATTACTACCTACTGTTTTTTGACAAACAGGTCGTGTGGTAATTTAATTGCCGTCTGAATCCACATCTCTGAGTTTACAAGAAGAGATTCAAAATCCACTGTTTAAATCCTTTTTGATCACTGCCGGGCACCATACGTTAGATGTACACTTTTATTACTGAAATGCTGGAAAGTATTTACAAGAACAATATTTCATCGCAGCTCCACCTCAGCGAACAAAAATGGGAAAGAGAAGAAAGCACGTAAAAATTTTAAATGGTTATTATGGCAGAAATATATGATACAATTTAAAAATATGTAGGCTAGGCTATTATAGGCTATTATAATTTGGATTATTTTTTATAATGTCCCATGAGTCCTAATAAATGCAATTTCAACTATTTCTGAAGTCCTTCTTTTATAAAGAACACCGCTTTCTCACATAAACAGCCCCTGCAAGAGAGAATAATTGATTCTCGAGCCATCGATATCAACCAATTCAGCACCATCGCCACGGACAGCACCGGGTAACGTCGCACGTAAGAAGGTATATTTTAAGCAGCTTCCTAAGGTATGGTTCGGGGAACACGCCTAGAAATGGTATGCCTTCAGTTAAGTTATACCTTAAGAGTCTTCATAGCATGCTAAGAGACAACATTATCGGGAAACCCAGCCCAGGCCTGTTTGTTTTCCCTCTGATTCCTTGTCTCAAAATGACTCGATTCCATCATAAAGCATTTTCTGCCATTTACTTTTTTTTTTTTTCGAAAAGCCTACTTTTTCGAACTCATCCTAGACGGTTTGTCTGATTTTCACCAAAATTGGCTCACATCTTCCAACCGTGCTGGCAAAACTTTATTAAAAGTTTGTCAAAACACCAAACCATTCTCGAATAATCTGCTAGCTAATTCAATGAAAAGCATGTCAAAATGGACATGAGGCTATATCTCTGCAACACTTTAGCGTATTGAGACAAATGTTGGTACATGTCATCACAGGCATGAACTGAGGCTGCTTGCAGTTGGGCACAGCACCACCTACTGGTCTGGAAATATGAAAAAGTGTTCTGTATAAATTTTCAAAGGCTTGCTTTTGTTTCAGTTCAGCATATTAAGTTGAATGATACCCAATTGTCCCATATCAGGCCTAATCGTTCTCGAATAGCACACAAACAAAATTGTTGGCATGATGCTAAACTGATTCTGAGGCTGCCCAAAACTTTGTTTGTGTCATTGTCACCTTACACTGACAACACAAGATCAATTTGGTAACAGCGCCACCTATTGGTAAAAAGTTATTTGATTTAAATCATATTAATAGTGATTGTATTTGTTTTTTTTGTTTTGTTTTTTTTCAGCCATTTTGCCTAAAATAATCAAAAAATTTCTTGAATTACTCATTGTTGCAGTTGGTCTTATGCTTGCATGACTCATTGTGCTTTTTTGTGTTCTTTTATGCTCTTTTATATGGGAATCTCCCAAGAATCCCATATAAAGAATTATAAAGTTATTTTCTGCTTTAGGCTGCCAAATACATTTGAGCTATGACACAACCACTGTATGTAAGAAGAAATATCATGCATGTTTGACCATTTCATGTAAGGTACACACACAAACACATGCTCTTAGTTGTTCCTTGCATGCAAATACAGTAATGTAAAGACATCAGAGACTGGAAAAGTATAGGTGCTGTGCTATCGAAGTTGTATTGATTTCCCTGTATTTATTTCTCCAACACTTGTTTAAGTAACATTTCCTGTCCAAGAGGATGTCTGAGAGTTTTATGGTCATGTGACACAGGTGTGGGGACAGTGCAGCAAGTTATTCTAGCCTCACAGGCACAGCTATGGCATTTAACAAACAGGTCTGCTATGATTTCATATGGATTACTGAAACACTGGCTCAGTGAGCAGCCTCTAGGCCGAGTCTCTTCCATGACATTCAGAAGCATTTTCAGTATTGATCCCATTTCAGTGGCATTAAAAAGAAACCCTGGCCAGTTTTTTTAAATGGGATGAGCAGTATATTTTGACTGCAGAAATCTTGCTGCATATATTTTGAGATGCCAAATCAATCAAAACAACTCCAAAAGGGCAGTGAGTACTTATTCCCTGATCAATGTTCAGTCTGATGCTGCTGAATGTGATGTGCGGCACTATATGTTTTTGTGTCTTTACTAGTCATTACAATGTTCCGATTATTTGATTTGTTGCTCCATAGCCTGCATTTGATGCTTTATTGTAGAACTGTTTTGAACTATAGCAACAATCGCTTGGGCTGCTCTCCAGATAGCCTGTGCTATACACTCTGACTCTACACTAGTGTTGGGTATCATTTTTTTTGTATTCATAATTTTATCGATTCTGAATCTGTTGATTGATTACAATTCTTATCGATTCCCAGTTTCGATTACAATAAGGTAAAAAAAAAAAATAATGATATCAGATATATTTATTCAGAATTTTCGCAAAACATTTTGTTGTAGCTGAATAACATGAGCAAAAATCAGCAGCCGACAGAACAAAAATCAACAAATATACCACAGCAAAAACAACTTGCCAAACTACTATACATTTCAAACATTATCAAAGACAAGTAAACTGTCAGTCATAAAATAAGAACAAATAATCAAATTGACAATAGCACAAGAAACACAACTGAAGAAAGTTCAGGTACAAATTATACATAAATATATAAAAATATAAATAAAATAATGTTACAAAGGTTATTCAGTCAAGATCAGTGAGTGATTTTCTCTTTTTCTTTTGTTGTTTGATTAACATTAATGATACAGATGGCAGCAGGTATATTAGGCTGCTGTCACTTTAAGATCTTAGGCATGGATCGAATATACTGATAGACATGCATTTTCTTTCTCAACTGTTTACATGCACTTAAGACAAAACCGACTGTATATGAGGATATTTTGACATAAATTTGTCTTTCAAGTGCAAGATGATGCAAAAGAGAACGCAATTGTCTATTCACACACTATAAGGCGGCTTTCTGTGTGCATGCTTTGGATGTGTGCCAAAGTTGGGAGATGCTGAGAAGAAGCCTTTCCTCAACATCCCAATGTCTCCCACAGGACTCTTTGGTGATGCTATCGAAGGCTTCACAGAGTGATGTATCATGGCACAGAAGCAGCCCCAAGCCATGCAACACTTTCACTTTTTTTTTCTAATAAGAAGCAGCGCTGCTACCCAGCCAACATGATCTTGCTTATCCTCGAGTCAGAGTCTGGCCAAAGTCGCCTCCAACACTGTTTTGGCTGCGTTAAAGACACCTAAGCCGGCTTTGAAGCAGTGTTGTCCATGGCCTAAGCATAAGCCTCTGCCGATCCCACAGGAACCACGTCCTAGTAGAAAGACACTACCAGGACAGCAGCAACTCTAGCAGAACTGGGACTGGCCCCCAAAAGTCTAGAGTTGTTCAATGTAACACCCTTCATCTCTGCCCTTACAATTGCCGGAGCAGGGAGGATAAGTTCAATGCTTTGTGTTTGCTGTCCAATCATCCCAGCGCACGGGAAGCCCTCATAGGTATATCAGATTGGTGTTAAAGGCGATAAAATTCAGCTATACAATCCAATTTGTAAGGCGACTGCCTCACTTCAGCTGTGGTCTGTCCTTTGGGTTCACCAGTGGGATGTGTCTATATCACATACAAAAATCCATACAAAAATTATCATTCAAAAGCAAATTCTCTCTCACATCCATCCATGGGACTGGTATGGGTTGGCTCACAGTGATTTTTTTTTCTGAAAGCTTTTCTCAAAGATGAACGACTGCAGTGTTATTGAAACAGCTAACATGGCAGTAATTGGATCAGTTACGTCCGTCTCTTCCTTTGTAGAGACGGACGTTTAACACCTTGTACCGTTGCATGTGTGCACTTGTCTGGCCATTTGAATTACAGCACAGACCCTCTATCAGGTCAAGGCATATTGTCAGGGGAACAGAGTGATACAGTGTTGAGGATATAGGATGTTTTTGATAAATGTGGACGTGGACCAGTTGTTCCCCGTAGAGACCGCTAACTGTCCAATATATTTCTCTGTGGGTGGAAGTGCTTTCTCACGAATGGCCGGCAGCGTTTCCATTGGAACAGCTTCTCCGCCTGGTCATTTGCGCCAAAATGGCCCAAACATTGATGGTTTCTGGAGATGGTGGAGTAGCTATATGCTGCGCCTAAGGATGTGCTAAAAGGGAAAGTTTATGTTATCTTGGAGGATTCTTGGAGAATCATGTGCCTATAGATGGCCATTCTCTCGGCAAACATGATTTGGTGATCAAGTTTCTCACCTGCCAGAGGTGAGTGAACCCCCCTCACCGGTCTACTGTTCCAACCTGGGACTAGGTCTTAGTGCTGAAGACTCTTATAGGACCTCTATTTGAGTCTCTAGAAACAATGGAAGTACATAGATCCTCTCTTAAAACTGAGCTTTTACTAGCATTGGCACCAATAAAGTGAGTGGTTGACTTACAGGCTCTATTGGTTATTGTCTAATGTTTTGTTTGTAGTTTAGGCCAGACAATTGTAGAGCTGTACTGAAGCCTATGACAAGTTATGTACTGAAAGTGTTTTTCACCCCCTTTAGGGCTCAGGTGGTTACATTACAGGCTTCCTCTGCCTTTCAGTTGAGAGGAAGAGCAGTCTCTTCACATGCAGTGCCCGATGCAGGCAGAGAATTAAATCAGTGCTGGCAACATTGTGAAGTGCTTGTGATATTATCTTCCCAATCAGTGCCAGACTGAGACAAAATATAAAGGATTAGTTCACACAAAAATGAAAATTATGTCATTTACCCACCCTCATGTTGTTCCAAACCCATAAGACTTTTGTTTATCTTTAAAACACAAATTAAATGAATCTGAGATATTTCTGTCCCTCCATTGACAGTCCACACAACTGCCACTTTGTCACTTCCAAAAGTTCATAAAAATATCATAAAACTAATACATATGAATTGAGCGGTTTAGTCCACATTTTCTGAAGATACTTGGTCACTTTGTATGATGATTTTAACAGATTAAATTTAGGCCTTTAGTAATTGATGACATTTGTTTTAAATTTTTGGGTGAACTAAACCTTTAAATTCAAAGAAATACATTAGGAATGTTGCTGTTTAATCTTCAACAAAACTATATTTCTTACCTATATATTAAAACAAATTTTCTAAATTGCCTAAATATCCAAATTTGTACTATAACTACATCATAACAATATCCTCATAGAAAAATCCTAATACTGAACATGTTATTGCATTATTATGACTCATATTTTTGTGTTGTCTGCCCTAGTCCCTCCCTATACTATAAAACGATGTGAATATATGTCTGCTAAATTTCTAATGTAACTTTACAATAATGATGTCTTTTAGCAAAAGACATAAGACAGTATTTTGACTGACGATAGTAATGGGGTGCATTTTCTAGCAGTTTAATACTTAGCTAAGTTAATGAAGACAAAACTGTATCTTGTTTACAGATGAAACTCACCTGTAATTGAAGCCCTGACCAGGACAGTAATTTTGCTGCATTTCGCTGCCTCTTTTTGGAGACCTTTCTCTCTCTGCTCCTCCTAACCACTTCCTCTCCATCATCGAGCATTGATTACTCTGTTCAAAACCACTAAACCGAGTCTAATCGTTGTGTTGCTAGTCAAGACAAACCGATTCATGATTTATAATTGATTTATTACCAAATGCTGAATTTGGAAATGATCATTTTAGTACACTGGGCAGGTAATAATACTAATATCTATAATAATTAATTAATTAATTACTAAACAAACAAACAAACAAACCTGGGCAGCAGGCCAAATCATTCAAATTCTCCGGGTGCTTCCAATGGCCTGTTTGGGCCTGTTCCCAATCCCAGTTATGAAGAACTTGTGTAACCTCCCAAGTTCAAACCATGTTATATGTGTCTGTTTTGTTATACACTGGTGATGCCATGGTAAACATTACTTACACTGCTTGGTGTTATTTTCTATACTCTGCCCGGTGTTATTTTCTATACTCTGCCCACAGGGGCTGGTTCAGGTTCTCTGCCAGTAATGCGCCGTGGACATGTTTCCCTTAGCATCAGCTACTGATGCAATGTCGAGTTAACCTCAATCGAAAGGAAATGTCTCTGTTTACTCATGATTGATGGCATCAGGATTGATCAGGAGAAAGGGTTTCCCCGTAACGTCAGATACATAACTAATATCTTGTTCCCTATATCAGGGAAAAGAGGGGACATGCATAACTAGATACTAGCATTTACATTACATTTACATTTAATAATTTAGGAGACGCTTTTATCCAAAGCAGCTTAATAATGAGGAGAGCAATTGATGCAATCAAGCCAACAATACGGAAAGTGCAATATGCAAGTGCAGTGACCAGTCCCAGTTGGTCTAGCACAGTATACATAGCAAGGTTTTTTTTTTGTTTTTTTACTTGAATGCCTTGTTGAGGAGAGGTGTGGTGTTACTTTTATTAATGACTTAATTTGTGGATCGTATCCTGTATATTTGGCTGATTTTATTTATATTTTGTCGATCACCGCACACATTTGTAGATTTTGAAACATCAAGATGTGCACCCAAATCCACAATGACCTGGACTACTGGACACCCACTATCTACTCAAGCCACATTGACCGATCGGTTCTTGTTACAAACAATCATGTTTTGCTTTAAAATCAGGGCTGTCTCACCCTTAAAGCGGCGCTATGCAGTTTTGCCAATTTCTACGCTGTTTCTCGCTTTTTGCTTGCGGGTTTCTCTATAGAGCTCCCCCTACAGCTTCGGAATAGATATTTGACAACACTCGTTGGCGACTCTCCCCCCTCCCATCTTCTCCCTCTGGTCATGTGCATTTGTTTTCAAAGAAGCCAGCAAACGCACAGAGCCATGTCCACTAAGGTATGTATGATACACAGAAGGCTAGCATATAAATGTTTAGATAGTGTGTGTGTGTGTGTGTGTGTGCAGTGCCGTAAAGCAATTTGTTACATCGCAAGACCTGATATCACGCGATACTTCCTGACGCTGAAGCCGGCGGCCCAAAGTTGCAAGGGTGTTTTTTTGGCTCACAGGCACTAGGGGGGTGCGAGAAGACCACCATTCAACCCGAAAAAAGTCATATAACCATTCCAATAACTCCGAAGCTGTTCAGTTAAGGTAAATTAAGCTAAACAAAACTGCATAGTTCCCCTTTAAAATAAATGAGCTCATTCATCTGCATTGACTCGAATAGGAAGTATAATGTCCATGAAATAATGAATGCCAGGGTTTGGTTGAGAGATGGACAGCTGACAGGCGGATTTGAAAGCTAGAGTACATCATCTTATCTTCCGAACAAACCTATTGATTACTTTGACTTCTGCAAAGCAATTTCCAGAACAAAGGCCTTACGGACAGACACTGGCTGACCTGCCATGTCAAGTTTGATCGATTAGAAAGAAAAAACTCAGTTGTCTCTTCTGTCAATGTCAAATTGTTTATAAAAGTACATTTAAGTGAGACTGTGTGTTACAGTGATTTTACCATTTTTACTCCGTATACATGCAAATGGATTTGAACACTGCTCGTCCAGTCAGATTTAATGGAACTTTCTTCCGCCACAGATTTAAAGGTCCCATATTGTCAAAAATAAATTTTCCTGGCTTTTTTCATGATAACAGAGGTCTTGGGGCTATGCAACTACCATATAAGTTTCAAAACAGTCAATCCACAGACAAATGCACACAGCCTGCATAAATTAGCTGTGGCTTTTCACAAGCCATTGTGACTTCCGTAAAAATGTGATGTCAGAACTACTCAGTCACTGCCTTCAGTCACCACCCCAAGCACTGACCACCATCCTTTTGCCCACCATCCCTCCCTCCTTTTGCCCACCATCCCTCCCTCCTTTAGCCCAACCCCCAGACAACATCGTTCAATTTAAAAGTTAACAACAACAACAAAAGTAACCAGTTTAAATCATCAAAATTAAACCAGAGTTAAATAAATCATCACTGTTACCACTACCCACAAAAACTATTCTATTAATACTGTTCAAATGCAATAAATCGTATTTAATGCCAAAAGTAAGTCTCACTGATTTTTAAGCAATCATAAGAGTTTTAAAAGAACATGTACACTGAATCTGCAATTCATGTAATTCTTTTTTAAATCCCCCCCCCCCTGCCAGTGCTGCTCATGGTGTTGTCAGTGGACTTGATTTTCAGCAGTTATTGCCAGCAGTCATCAAAGTGGGCCTGCTCTCTTGACCTCTCTGACTCTGTTGCCAGAGCTTGAATAAATTTGGCTACAACTTGTGAATAAAATAAAGGCCATTCTCTTTGAAGACCTTAGATCTTTTCAGCTGCTCAACGTAATCTTTATTTATGACTTCCATAAACCCAGCATAATAATGTATCAGGCGGTGATCTAGTCTATATAATAATAATACTAATAATAATAACAATAACAATGATAACAACAGCAGAAGCAACAGCAACAACAACAACAGCAGCCGCTGCTTTAGAAACTGGAGACCAGTATACTGATCTGAAGAACTTATACAACTTATACTTATACTTATACATCATTAACTTTTTAATTTCACAAGAACCATACAGAAACTTAACCCTGTACGCAGGGCAACCCTCTTCAATGCGAGTAAATCACTCGCATATGAGACTAAATGTTCATGCTAGGTGACTAAATAATGTCTATCATCAGCCATTGGCTAATAAATTGTTCGTATTCACTGGCCAGTGTTTAAGTTAGACGCTAAGTACGGTATCAGTTTAGCAAAGATATATTTTCACTCTCCTTGTCTTGAACCTGAGTGAGAGTTTCACTCTCTGTCATGCACACTATAGCCCCGCTCACATAGCGAGCGATTTTGTCTCTGTGTGTTGCTAGTCTCTGTACTGTGAAGACACCTGTGGGTGTTCCCAGTGCTGTCGCTCTAATATTATTGGTAGACTGCATGTCTGGCCATAGACATCATATATGCAATCACAAATTATATATACAACTAAGGTATAAATTCTATTTTGACTTGTAATTAGACTTAAAAGAACTAAAAGTAGCATTCTGCTGTTAGAGAGTGTTGTGATATAAACTATTCAGTGCATTAAATCATTAACCAGATTAACGATCAATCAATCAACAAATTGACATCTACATTCAGTCACCAACGGTCACTGTTGCTCGTGTCGCTGCAAGTCTCCAGCCCTCCATTGAAAATGAATGGGATCATGTCGCTTTGACGCTGGTGCGAATGGGGCTTATTTAAATTTATCTCAATGGATGTGCAGAACAAAAGTTAGTTTGCACTGTGTACATCAACGGACTCTCAGTTGATCTTAAAGTAGACACATATGGGCCAAATGTAATGTCATTTCTGAAGCTTTGGTCACGGAAATAAAAAAAAATGGAGAGGAATTAAGCAATGGAAGTGAGGAGGTATCCACAGCAGGCTTTTCAACTTTCACCTGCCACTCATCAGAAAGGGCATACAACCTCTCATTCTACATGGTAAAGGGAAATGTGCAACAATTGATAGGTTTACCAGATTGTTTACAAATGAAACTGGTGTCATTCAACAAAGAAATTCTTCATGTGATAGCAGATGACGTTTCAAGCTTTGCAAGCCAAATTCATTCTGAATATCCAGACCTTTTCAAGGACAAGATTGGTAAGCTTCCAGTAACATATTCAATG
Source organism: Leuciscus idus (assembly GCA_021554675.1). Taxonomy (NCBI): domain Eukaryota; kingdom Metazoa; phylum Chordata; class Actinopteri; order Cypriniformes; family Leuciscidae; genus Leuciscus; species Leuciscus idus. The sequence continues at coordinate 7,906,920 of CM038641.1, read as the reverse complement.
AAACTGGACCCAGCCATGCAGGGCAGGGTCAAATCAGAATTACAAAGAATGGTCAAAATGGGTGTTCTTACCCCAGTCTCGGAGCCCACTGAATGGGTATGATGAGCAATGGATTCGACGAAGCAATGAATGGGTAATTAGCAGTCTATGGGGGAATCAGTTGTGGTCTTTCTGGAGGCTGGTATGAAATAGTAAATAAACATTTCTATCTGTATCTATCTGTATACGCTGACCCTAGATAAACAATCTCTACACAAATAGCAATCATATATAGCAACAACCTAATGCCAAGGACTTTGGGAAGAGGTTTGATTAGCTTATATTTACGTTCCACGTGGTCGGGTGATCAGTCCGGCGATGGGGTATGTCTTCCACTAGTTGTTTTTGCCATTTAGGCATAAGTTCCTTGTGTAAGTGTTCTTTAGGATGCAGATTTTTTTTCATGCTATTCAGGTGCTACAAAATGTTTAGCAAAAAGAGACAGAACAATATGTTTGATATCTAAATGTTTGACTTATTTTTTTATTTATTTTTTGGAATCGAAACTGGGAATCAATAAGAATCTGATTCGATAAGCAGTGTCGGTATAACTAAAATTGAAATGATACCCAACCCTAATGAACACTCCCATTAATGTTGAGCAGAAACTGTGTTAAGGGTATAATAGTGTTTATAAATGTTCAAAATCCATCTCTTACTGCTTCTTAATATTTTTTTGGGATTAAACTTGTACATTCAGAAGCGGTTTCTTTTTCTCGATTAACATAATATTTTGACGCTTTTAATCTGTCAAATTTAATTGAAGTCACTAACTGTTTATAATTTCAGATTTTGATATAAAACAGTTCCACCCTTATTTTTATATTTTATATTCCACATTTAGCTCTTGTCCTCCCAGTGATTCAGCTCTTGTGTTATCTGAACAGATCTCTTCAAACAGACTTTGCTTATTTTGTCAGGTTTATTCTCCCTGTTGCCTGCCTCTTGTAAAGCACGCTCATTTTGCTTTCTTACTCCTTTGCCTCCTCAGCTCAACCTGGTTTTCATGCACTGTTGAACTCCACTTTCTTGAAAAGAAATGAGGGCTTCACACAGCAGCCTGCATCAATTGCAAGTCACTGTTATTTTGTGCCAGACAGGCTTTACCTCACTTGCGGCATTCAGCTCCACCAAACACACTGTCAGCTCAATGTTTGGAACATAGGCCTGCCTCTTGTTTGGAATCAGCTTATTTTGTTGACTTTATTTCCCCCCACAAAATTTAATTTATCTTTGGTAAACAAACAAATAAATAAATACACACATTTATTGCATCTCGCAAAAGCACCCCTAAATCAAAAGAAAGGAATACAAAATTGTATTTAGTTATTTGTTTGTTTGTGTGTGTGTGTTTGTTTATTTATTCATTTTGCACTACCTTTATGCCTTCATGAATTTTAATTTTATCATTTTTATTTGATTCTTAGTACTGTAGTGCAGTTTTTATTTTATTAGTTTTTGCTTAATTATCATTAAATGAACAATAAACAAACAAACAACAACAACACATTGCTAATAATCCTGAAAACAGGTTTAATTTTCTTTAAGAAATGTGACCTGGACATGTTCTCGACATGTTTCATGAGATTCACTCACGTACATACTACACAGAGAATATATCAGACTCCTCTCAGATCTCAGTGCCAAAAACAAAATAGTCTCATCATCAAGGAGATGAAGCTCTGATTTGGGATGGAATATTAAATTATACGCTAATGACTGTGCTGTAGCTGCCATCATTAATGCTTGTTAAGGATATGAATGATTATTGTCAAGACTGTGTAGCTTTTGATTGGATTTACTTTCATCTTTGATTTGTGACCATTTCTCCTTGCTTTCGAATGTCGGATTTAATATTTCAGATAAATATCCTCTGCAGTCATTCAGTTTGAATGTTTGGCAAGCACCATGACTAAATAACCTGAAAAACAAATATAAAAGATAAAAAAAAAATAAAAAAAAATATTGCTCCAGGACTGTAGCTGTGCAAACCATTACTGTCACGGCTTCAAACTAAGGGCACTTGCAGGAGAATTCCTTAAGTTGAGCACACACACACAACAGGGAACATGAAGTTTACACACCTTGAGTTTCACAAAAAGAAGGTGAAGTGAAGATTTAATAGGCACCTTGGAATATGAAAAAAAAAAAAAACTAAAGACAAGAATAGCAGCAGGTAAAAAACAGAAGAAATTATACCAAAGCATGTACTGAGGAAAACATGGAAAGATTGTTCACTCTCAAAATAAAGGTGGTATGAAGAGATAGATTTTGTTTTACCAATAGCTTCTCCAGGGGCCTCATTTATCAACAGTGTGTAGAAAAGGTTTTATATTTAGTCCTACGAATGAAATTTAGACAAGCACAAAAATATCTGTATTTATCAAACGTGAGCACACGGTTCTTACGCACACTAGTAAGTAATCATTGTTGATAAATCCTAAATGTTCTTAAGCACCATGCTCGTTCACGTTCATTGTCATTTGCATTCAGAAAAGCCTCCAATGAACCATATGTGGTCAACACCTCCCTTTATAAATCGTGTGAATGTACAGTATATGTCCTCACTGAAATCATGGCAAAGAGGGGGAAAAAAAAGAGGAAAAGAGAAACTTCTCAGAAACACAAATTGAAGTACTGGTGAGCCAAGTGGAAGAAAACCAAAAAGTGTTATTTGGGTCACTCACTTTAGGCAACTAACAAAAGAAAAAAATGTACATGGGAGAAAATAATGGCTGCTGTTAATTCTGTTGGGTCAGAGGACAGAACACCGCCGGAAATAAAAAAGAAATGGTTTGACATTAAAATCACTGCCAAAAAAGGGTCACAATATACAAATGGGAAAATGTCTGCTACTGGAGGAGGACAAAAAAAACGCGTTCTCTGCGTAGCGCATGGTTTGCCAAATCTTCCAGCAAAGCGAGATCAGCCATGACTATAGATACATTTCAAATGAATTCCCAGCTGTCTTTTAAAGCTTTTCACATAAATTATGCAAATGTATAGCTTGAACTATGAAATTAATTGAGTATTTGCAATTAAAGGACACAGAAAACACGTGGAGGCACTTTCTTTTTGTAGTATCACCATTCTACCACTAGATTCTCCATATAAGCACGCTCAGAGTTGTGCTTATATTTACACACATTCCTACATAAGTACAAGTTGGTAGATCCCACACTTTGAGTGCAACTGTTCTTACACACTCATTACGCACACATCTGTGCGTACGCACTGTTGACAAATGAGGCCCCAGGTGAAAAGAAGTAGAGAAGCCCTTGTGTGTCCATGTTTCACAAAGGAAATTGACTGCTTGCACTGCAATAATTTTCTTCACAATCTTGGTTATTTGTTGTAAGACCAATGGATTGATGCATAGAAAACAGACACAATCTTATTGCATGAATATATGAGAACGGGGATGGTTCTAACGCTGTCAAATTAACCGCTTAGAAATTAGCTACAGAAATGAAATCAATATCGTACATGGGCACAATCTTCCTGAGGTCATGGTAAACAATGTGTAAAAAAGAAATAAATCTGGGTTGTAATTTACTTTTCTTTTTTTTTTCTCTCAGATCAATGCATACATTTTTTTTTTTATTGTGTTAACATTTTATTGACAAAAAATGCCTTAGAACACATTCATCTCAAAGACGAGTTCGTTCAGAATCAGTTACATATAGCAGGTCGGCTGACTCTATTTCCTTCTCATACATTCACGTAGCGTCACAGTGCATTTCCCTGTTGAATCCCAGCGTCCATTGACTTCAATGGGGGTGCTTTGAACAGTTTTTTCAGTGCTTCAAAACTAGACGGTCATTGGATAAATGCTGCGATTATGTCCCGCCCACAGACGCTCAGTGTCTCTGGGGGTGAATGGAGGAGTGGGCTGGCCTGGACTCCGGGCTTCTGTGTGATGATTGGAGGGTCTGTTGAAAGGCTGCATCTCCTTTTGATTGAGAGCAATTTCATACAGTAAAAAGTCGCTGCCGCTGAAGCTATTCGAGCTTAGTCCCATCGCGGATTTTGCAAGTGTAGTCGAAAGACAAACTGCTGCAATCTATTTCTTGGTATTTGCTTGTCGAAATTGCTAGCCAATTTTCATAATACATTTCACACAATTATACATGTATATCTTTATTATATTATTACTTATATTTTTTTATATTATTGTTGGTAATAATTATTAAAAGAATTAAAATAAATTATTAGTAGTAGTATTATTATACTTTATTAGATTATTATTTATACCTTTATTATATTATTACATTTATACAATTATACTTAACTCTGCTGGCCATTGAGAGGACACTGGTCAAGTCACTGGAAAAGACGCCTAGTTGGTACGACAGGGTCACAGAGCATTTTCTTGAAAAAATTTATTTACTTTCAGTTGTAGTCTAAATTATTTTTTAATTGGGCAGTATTGGGATTCCCCAAAATTCTTCTACTTAGTAATTTTTGCAGATCCGTGTGAACAGGGATTGTTTTTTTACAATGTTGTTGTGTGTGCGCAAAACTGAAAATTTTCAAAGACGCAATGGAAGAACGTTTATGTTTTTAGTACACCATTGTCGTGTAATGTACATGTAATCTAACATACCTTGTTGTTAGTTTCCTTGGTTTCTCATTAGTTACACCTTTGTCTCATTTAGTTTCCTTGTTTGCTGCTGTGTATATATAATTCCTTTCTTGTTCAGTTCAGTGTCACTCATCATCTTGTATGTGTAAAGTATATGTCATTACTCTCCTGGGGTTATCCTGCATGCTCTGTTAGTTTAATAAAGACTGTTTATGTTTATATATCTGCGTCAAGTATTTGGATGACTACTACATGTGACAAATATTGGGAGTGTTTAATTAATTATATTAGAAATGTTTATGTGAAACTACTTTCATGTTCATTTATACAAATGTTTTTTTTGCAACACGTAAGTGTCCAAAACTGTACTTATTTAGTTCATGTAATTTTGTAATGAGACATTTTTCAGCTGATTGTACATTTGATTTTTAATCATCTTTTTATTTTATGAATTGAGAATCTTGTTTCTTTTCAGGCTGACTGGAATGAATTTGCCATCCCCTGTCATCAGTAGCAAGAATTGGCTGCGGCTTCACTTCACGTCTGACAGCAACCATCGGAGGAAAGGATTTAGTGCCCAATATCAAGGTAAGGGGTCACCGTGTGTAGGACACTGGAGGAGAAGAGCGCTCATTATTGGCAGATGTGGGACAGTTGGCAGTGAAAGAAAGTATATCCCTTGGTGTGTTCTGCTGTAGCTAAAAATTACATCTTGGCTTGTCTGTGACTCAATAAGCAGACACATTGCCTGAATGATGATTACAGCGTCCCACCATACCCCCCTTTAAATTGGGAAATCAGTCACGACAGTAGTGAGGGAATTCATGTTCCTAACATGAATAACACAAGATGAGGCCCTTTTAAATCATTTTCATGATATGCATTTATGATCGTGTTTTCTATTTGCATAATAAGCGAGGGATGCTGTGAATCTCAGGGGAAGCTCAGGGGATTTGTTGAATTTGTTACATTTTAGAGCGTTGTACATAAATTCACTTTCTTTGTATATATCAAACTATATATGCGCTGTTGAAATAATGCAATTGGTGTAGGCTACAAATTATGTGCTTGCTTACAATGGATTGATGCGTAAGTAAATGGTCACAATCGTAGTGCATGAATAGGTGAGAATGGAGATGGTTGTAATGCTGTCAGTTTAACCGCTTAGAAAGTCGCTGCAGATATGAAATCACTATCGTACTGACTGATGGGGGGTATGGGGGGCTGTCATACAGAGATAAAATTATGCAAATTCAATTTATTTCATGATTCCCAGGTCATAATTGGCATCCTTCATGACATAATTACAGAACTGCATTCAGAATTACTTTGAAATCTAAATTGGCTCCACATGATGAAAATATTGGTAGCACATCCAGATGCCAGAATGGTAGTTGTGTCTCGGATAACGAAGTGGACGTCATTCACTAACCTCCCCCTCATTATTATATTTTTAGACATTAACCTTCTTAGTATTCCTCAATCTTTTCATTATAAACAATAAAACAGGAAATCAAAAATTATAAAAGAATGTCCGTTTTCTAATAATTATTTTGTAAAAAGCATATAGGGTCAGTCAAGTCAAGTCACCTTCATTTATATAGCGCTTTTAACAATTTGAATTGTTTCAAAGCAGCTTTACAGGGATAACATGAAATTATAGTAACAGAGATTGCTTTGGCTTTACAGCAGCTCTATTATAAAGTTATTGTCCAGCTAAAGTTAGTTTTGATTGATTGATTCACTTCCGTTGCAAAGATCATTAGATATTAACTTAGGGGCCACTAACACAACACCGCTCTAACAGGAAAATCCTTAACGTGCTCCGGCCGCCCATCCGCACAAAACAGTGACTGGTGGCTCGAGAACGCACTCCCGGAAATAGGTTCCAAGGTGCAAACGATTGTCAGTTATCTCTGCGCAAACCTACGCAACCTCTGCGCGAACACCGATGTCACGCACATGCGCATCACGTGTTCAGTCTAAAGGTATGCGCGATTTAATATACACTCACCTAAAGGATTATTAGGAACACCATACTAATACTGTGTTTGACCCCCTTTCGCCTTCAGAACTGCCTTAATTCTACGTGGCATTGATTCAACAAGGTGCTGAAAGCATTCTTTAGAAATGTTGGCCCATATTGATAGGATAGCATCTTGCAGTTGATGGAGATTTGTGGGATGCACATCCAGGGCACGAAGCTCCCGTTCCACCACATCCCAAAGATGCTCTATTGGGTTGAGATCTGGTGACTGTGGGGGCCATTTTAGTACAGTGAACTCATTGTCATGTTCAAGAAACCAATTTGAAATGATTCGAGCTTTGTGACATGGGGCATTATCCTGCTGGAAGTAGCCATCAGAGGATGGGTACATGGTGGTCATAAAGGGATGGACATGGTCAGAAACAATGTTCAGGTAGGCCGTGGCATTTACACGATGCCCAATTGGCACTAAGGGGCCTAAAGTGTGCCAAAAAAACATCCCCCACACCATTACACCACCACCACAGTGGTAACAAGGCATGATGGATCCATGTTCTCATTCTGTTTATTAATTATCCTTAATTTTGTATTATTGTAAAACGCGTTGCGGCAGCATACAGACATAGGCAAGACGGCTCGTGTGCCTATTGGCTGTTCTGCGGCAACTGCAGCAGCCTATCGAGCGAGGCCTAGCGTGACGTCAGACCCAATGAGGATGCTTCGCGCCCACTGCGTCATGTCCCGCCAAAACGGGCGTGGCTTAGGCCTATAAATCCAGCTCACAGGCAGCTGATATCTGATTTTTCATCTCTTCAGCGAAGCACACGCATCGCTGGATCCGGAGAGAAGCCGCGCCGTCTGAGGAAGCATTTGCAGCAGGACGAGTCGTCACTGAAGTCGCTGGCCGCGCCGCCTTCAATCGCCTTCCTGCTGCGCTATCCGGCGCCTATATCCTTTACACTCTCTGCTGTGTGTGTGTTCGCCGCCGCGACACACACTGTCTAAAAGAGCTTGCGTCTTTTTAAAGATGCCTTCCTGCGGCTCGTGCAGAGCCACACTCAGCGACGGGGACCGCCACGTTATCTGCGTTTCCTGCCTGGGTGAGGATCATGCAGTTCTCGCGCTCGCTGACGGCGGCTCCCATCATTGCGAGCTACTGCCTATGGCGACTATGAGGACTCGCCTGGCATATTTCGCTGAGACTGCACCTCCGCCCGCTATAGTGGCGCGCCGTAAAAAGCGCCGTGCTCAGCGGGTCCCGGAACCTTCCCCCACCCGTCAAAGCTCGCCAGTTCGCCCGCCAGCTTCACCGGCTTCGTCAGTGTCTCTTCCTGACGGACAGCGGCCGCCGTCTGCCGCCGCTTCCGTCGACGACGCTGATGGATGATTCCTGCTCTCTCCTGGCATCGGGCAGTGAGGATTGGGCGAGCTCTTTGGATCTCGCGCCCTCTGTCCGCTGATGCGCGTACTCGCACAGTCCGCGGCGAGCCTCGGCCTCAAGTGGTCTACGCCTGAACAGCCTGCTCACAACCGGCTGGATGGATATTTTCTTCCTGGGGAGTGCGCTTCGCCTGCGTCCAGACCAGCGCCTTTTCTTCCTGAGTTACATGAAGAAGTCGCTAAGTCTTGGAACGCCCTCTTCTCAGCTAGAATGCGCTTTTCTGTTTCGCTAGCATTTTCCGCTGTTGACGATGCTAAAAACAGAGGTTACCATTCGCTGCTGCCGGTCGAAGAAGCGATAGCAGCCCACCTATGTCTGCCCTCCGCTGGACGGCGCGCTAAGCTGGCGCTGCCTTCAAAAGCTTGCCGCATGACGTCAACCCTGTTCAGTCGCGCTTTCTCTGATGCTGGGCAGGCTGCGTCAGCGCTGCATACTATGGCCACACTGCAAATTTTCCAGGCCGATCTCCTCCGAAAGCTGGACGAGAAAGGACCAGATGCAATTTGCGTGCCAGACTTGAGAAGTGCTACGGACCTCGCTCTCCGCGCTACTAAGTCTGCTGCACAGGCCATAGGACGGAGCATGGCCTCTCTCACTGTGACTGAGAGACACCTGTGGCTAACGCTCTCTGAGAGACACCTGTGGCTAACGCTCTCTGAGATGTCTGAGTCTGAACGCGCCGCGTTCCTCGACGCTCCGCTTTCTCCTGCTGGCCTCTTCGGAACTTCCGTCAAAGATTTCGCGGAAAGATTCTCCGAGGTACAGAAAGCGTCACAGGCTATGAAGCACTTCCTGCCGAAGCGCTCCAGTTCTGCAGCAGGCCGTGCGAAACCGTCTGCTCAGAGCTCACAGCCTCAGCCTCCGCCCACCGCCGCCACTTCGCAGCGCCGACAGGCCCGAAGCGCGAGACCGCCGACGTGCATGGAGTTTGGGCCTAATGACTCAAGAGTTATACTCAAACCTAAGCACGTTATGTTCCAAAATCCCTCAACACGCCGTTTAGGGCGCAGGTAATTTTCCTGTCAGCCCTACCGGTCTCTGACGAGGAAGGAGACGCGAGCTTCCTTTGTCCAGTCAGGGCATTAAGAGCTTATGTGTCCATAAGGGACTAGCCGCGTCGAAACAGAGCCTATCCAGATGGTTAGTTGACGCCATTGCGCTGGCGTACACTTCCAAGGGTATGCAGTGCCCGTTGGGTGTCAGAGCGCACTCCACGAGAAGCATGGCTTCATCGTGGGCCTGGTCAAGTGGGACTGCCTTGCAAGATATATGTATGGCGGCAGGCTGGGCCTCCCCGTCTACATTTATAAGGTTTTATAACCTAGAGGTTCCCGCCTTACAGGCCAGGCTGTTGTCGGTCTAAATATACCAGTACTGTCTGTTCTGATGCTATCGGTTCAGAATACTGTGTCTGCTGAGCACTGCTCGATGAGCACTGCTCGCTGATCGACCGCAAAATGCTTATGGGCAAATGAATAAGACCCACAATTTTCCATCAGTTCAGGCCGTACTCCGCCCTGTCTGTATGATGTAATTTGCGTCTGAGGGACGCTGCTATATGTGGAAGAGCGCGGCTCCGCCCCTCCCTCTTCCCGGACTCCCTGTGAGTTCCCCTGGTGATTATGCACTATATGAACCCCGGGCTTTCGCCCTTGGGTCTTTGGTGTCAGATCCCAGCACGCACAGCGTTTTACATTGGGTCCCCTAGCGTAAGATACTTACGCAGTACGAGAGACCTCTCGTAAGAGAACGTACTCGGTTACTAACGTAACCTCGGTTCTCTCTAGAAGAGGGAACGAGTACTGCGTATCTTGCCGTGCATGCACACACTCTGGTTAGCTTCGGCGATGAAAAACCAGATATCAGCTGCCTGCGAGCTGGATTTATAGGCCTAGGCCACGCCCGTTTCGGCGGGACGTGACGCAGTGGGCGCGAAGCACCCTCATTGGGTCTGACGTCACGCTAGGCCTCGCTCGATAGGCTGCTGCAGTTGCCGCAGAACAGCCAATAGGCACACGAGCCGTCTTGCCTATGTCTGTATGCTGCCGCAACGCGTTTTACAATAATACAAAATTAAGGATATTTTTTTGGCTTCAATATCTCGCGGAAAAGGGATTTTCCCCCTAGCGTAAGATACTTACGCAGTACTCGTTCCCTCTTCTAGAGAGAACCGAGGTTACGTTAGTAACCGAGTACGTTATTTCAGTCAAAGTTGCTCTTCTATCAGCTTGAATCAGTCGGCCCATTCTCCTCTGACCTCTAGCATCAACAAGGCATTTTCGCCCACAGGACTGCCGCATACTGGATGTTTTTCCCTTTTCACACCATTCTTTGTAAACCCTAGAAATGGTTGTGCGTGAAAATCCCAGTAACTGAGCAGATTGTGAAATACTCCAGGCACCAACAACCATGCCACACTCAAAATTGCTTAGATAACCTTTCTTTCCCATTCTGACATTCAGTTTGGAGTTCAGGAGATTGTCTTGACCAGGACCACACCCCTAAATGCATTGAAGCAACTGCCATGTGATTGGTTGATTAGATAATTGCATTAATGAGAAATTGAACAGGTGTTCCTAATAATCCTTTAGGTGAGTGTATATGTGCGTCCTTTTTTACAAATCTGGTCTTAAAAATGTATAATACAGAATTATTGATCGCGTCCGCATAGCCACATGGTGACTCTGTACAGATAAAATGACAACGTTTTATATGTACAGCGGTAAAAGGAAGGAGAAGGGGGTCTTCACAGGGGAGAGCCTAATTGATACTTCAGGACTGCTTTGTCATCGTATCCAGGCACAGGTCCTTCATCAGATCTAGATCCGGCGGACTGCGGTAAACTTCAGGATAAACAGAGAGATCCTTCTTCGATGTAACAAGTACATCAGGATTTATGGGAAGTGTTCCCGGTTCCGGCTGACCTAATCTATGCAGCCTAACATTGAATTATATACGTTTAAAATGTGTTATGTGTATACTAGGCCAAAGAGATGTGTTTTTAGTCTAGATTTGAACTGACAGAGTGTGTCTGCTTCCCGGACAATGTTAGGAAGACTGTTCCAAAGTTTTGGTGCTATATGGGAAAAGGATCTACCGCCAGCAGTCAATTTTTATATTCTAGGTATTATCAACTGGCCGAAATTTTGAGACCGCAATAGACGTGAAGGACTATAATGCGTTAAGAGCTCGCACACATACTGGGGAGCTAAACAATTTAGTGCTTTGTAAGTAATCAGCAATATTAAAAAATGTATACGATGTTTAATAGGGAGCCAATGCAGTGTTGACAGAACGGGGCTAATAAGGTCATACTTCCTTGTTCTGGTAAGAACTCTAGCTGCTGCGTTTTGGACCAGCTGTAGTTTGTTTATTAAGAGTGCAGGGCAACCACCCATAAGAGCATTACAATAATCTAGCCTTGATGTCATGAACGCATGAACTAATTGTTCTGCATTTTTCATTGAGAGCATATGACGTAATTTAGATATATTTTTAAGATGAAAGAATGCGGTTTTACAGATACTAGACACGTGACTTTCAAATGAAAGATTGGTATCAAAGAGCACACCCAGGTTCCTAACCGATGACGAAGACTTGACAGAGCAGCCATCAAGTGTTAGATAGTATTCTAGGTTATTGTTGCACAAAAATAATGCTGAAAAGGGTGCTAGCGACCCTCACGTACTTACGTGAGGAAAACACACTTTTTTTTTCTTTTTCTTTTTTCTGTGCAACAATATTTCAATCTCTGATGACTCCATAAGTGCAATTCACCTTTAGTTTTCAATGTGGTAATGTCTGATATGCATTGAAGTAATACAAAGTAAAACAAAAGAATACACTAGTATCATCAGCAAAACTTGAAATGGCTCACAATTTGCTGCAGAGCAAGTACTGACCGAATATATTGTCTCACTGTCACTTGATGGTGGATCTGGTGAAGAAGCTGTCATTGATCAAAATATTGATTTTGAAGACGTTGAAAATGATAGTTTTGAAAATACTCAAACTGAACCCTCCCAAGTTCCAAAAGGTAATGCAATATGCTTTATTTAATTTTTTTGTAATTGGTATTAAAATATCAGTTTTATACTATTGTGGCAGTTAGAGATCCATCTGTGTTAGATATAGATCCGGGTCGCTAAAGACCTGAATATGTAACAATGATTAGAGAAACATTCATGCATTTAAAGGTTAAGATCTGTCATACACCTGCTAATTAAGAAACTACCTCTGGCCATCAGAATGCTCTCATTTTGATGGCCCCTGCAAGACTAATTCAAGCTTGAATTCAATGAGGTGTTGGCACTCTTGGGCACTCGACAGGCTTTGGTAACTGTATAAATGGATTGTGATTTCTACTTCTACACACTTGACCTCTACCCTCTCTCAACAGTGAAGAAGGCCATCGAGCTGAAATCCAGAGGGGTGAAAATGCTTCCGAGCAAGGATTCAAGTCACAAAAACACAGTCTGTAAGTGCACTTCAAGTCAGTTGAACTTAGAACCTCACAAGCTGGACCTAATAAGTCAAGTCAAGTCAAGTTATCTTTATTTATATAGAGCTTTTTGCAATACAGATTGTTTCAAAGTAGCTTTACAGAGATAACAGGAACATAATGCAACAAAGCTTGTTTTGGCTGTAAAGCAGATCTAGAAGAAAAATGTGTCATTGTCCAGCTTAAGTTCAGTGTTGATTAATTTCTGTTGTAAAAATCATTAGTTATTAACTTAGTTCATTTATCTATACAGCAGCTCTGGAGAAAACAGTGATGTCATCATCCAGCTTAGTTCAGTTCTATATAATGGTTTCAATGCAGTCAGATCAATATTGTTGAATATAATGTGTCCCTGACTAAGCTTCTTTCACTGTGGGCCATGAAGTCTTGCTAGAGATAAAACATGAGGTAAAATGTGGAAACTTTACACCCCTTACATGCACGTTCTTCCTAATCTTGACTCATTTTGGACACATCTGTAGTTTTTGCATTACTCTATGTATTGCAAAATCTCCACTGTTTGTCAATTTTACTGTAGGGAGCCACCCCTCCCTAGCATAGACTTTATTACACTGCTTTCTGGAAGAATTGATTCTGATTGGTCAATCACACCATTACGCTTTCAAAATGTTTTGCATAATGATCCCAGACTGTGTAATTGTCAGATTTCCTACGTAACTGTGCTAGTTTTTATATTTTTTACAAGGCACAATGGTGGTAGTTCACGGAACACTTCTTGGGCAGTTCAAACCTACAACCATTATTTTACCATCATATATCATTAACCACCACGCCACACGATCCAAAATTTCAGTAATACTATTGGCTGAAGGAATGTACAGCGGTGTTCCTGATAAATATATATAATCTATACATTATTCATTTAAGAATTGAATAGAAGCATGAATTAATTAAAGATAAACTGTTCCATTCTCCTCAGCACAACTGTATTCTTCTCAGTCACTATTGTGGCCTTGCTTGTTTTCATTATGAATTTAATAAAGATGCCCTTGATGATATTCTTAATAGGATGGAGGAAGCTACGCAACGTTACGCTGTATGGATGATTTCGCCCGTTCTGCGCTTCGTTGAACATGTTCCGTGGCAATTAGCATTACAAAAGCTGCTGACTCTGTGAAGTACACCACTTCAGTTGAGCTTCTGCAAAACATACACAGAAGTGTGTGCGTGATGACAATAGCTTGTTTATGGACATGAGAGAGGTTGCCTAGGGTTTTCATGACAAACGGCCCAGTTCACTTACAGCAGATGAAGAGATTTTACTAAAACAAACCACACACTCAGTCATTTTAGTTACTCGCATGAATATGGCTTTTAATGAATGAATCATATGGCATATAATGTAACTTTTATGGTGGCATATAATTGCAACTGTTTTATAGTGTACACTAAGTCTTACGTTGCCAGACTTTGACTATCGCCATAAAAACTCTTTGCATTCTGACCAAGAACAGACCACTTAAAGGATAATTGTCGCCAAAATGCAACCTAGGGTCTTTTTGTTAATCTACCCGAGGCAAACTTTAGTTTAAAAGCATAATTAGAATGGAAACGCCACTTTTAAGTTTGACCGTATTTTCGTTTTCGCTATTTTTAAAACACTAAGAAGGCTCGACACAACATGAAACTTTGCTCGAAGTATGACCAGGGGCTCTACACATGAACTCGAGCATTGAGAACATTGTTTGTGTACACAGAGTTTACTAAAAAGAAAGATTTTGAACAACTCACTGTAGCTGTGTCCGCCGCCATTTTGACAGTCAAAAATAGTCAATCTCGGAATGCGAATGAACTGAATTTTAGTATTGCTTCTTAAATGAGCATCCTTTTTCAAATGCAAGGTCAATATTGATTTTCACTAACGACAAAACAACAAATTATCTGTGAATTTATATGAAACTAAGCTTTAGGAGCTTTCCATCTTTACTCTCCTCCCTGTTACGTTGCATTCGGAGATTGACTATTTTTGACTGTGGACACAGCTACAGTGAGTTGTTCAAAATCTTTTTTTTATTAAACTCTGTGTACACAAACAATGTTCTCAATGCTCGAGTTCTTGTGTAGAGCCCCTAGTGATACTTCGAACAAAGTTTCATGTTGTGTCGAGCCTTCTTAGTGTTTTAAAAATAGCGATTTTTGATGCTATCATAGAAGTGCCCCAAGCAAAAAAAAAGCAGTCCTGAAGTGTAAAAAAAAAAAGGCAATTTGACCGAAAACAAAATACGGTCAAACTTAAAAGTGCCGTTTCCATTCTAATTATGCTTTTGAACGAAAGTTTGCCTCGGGTAGATTAACAAAAAGACTTAAATTTATCCTTTAAGATCAGAAAATTACATTGGAACAGTTGATTTCAGCACTTTCCATTTTTTTTTATGCACAATGGTACAACATTTTATTAGAAGTTAAAATAAACAATACAAATATACTGTTATATTGAGCATTTTTTTTTTACTTAAAAAGTTAATGAACTGCTCATCCAATAAAGCGTTGCAAATAACAATCAAATCAGAAAGTATGGTGCAATGCAAAACTACTGACTATGTACTGTATAATACAATTTATTTGATTTTTATTGCAAAATATTATGGTATATTTATACATATATTCATTTTTTTGAGACTCTGGGCCCTATTTTAACGATCTGAAACGCAAGTATCAAGCGCGAAACGCAAGTAACTTTGTGGGCGGGTCTTGGGCGCTGTTGCTATTATACCGGTGGGATAAATGACTCTTGCGCCCGACGCAAATCTAAAGTGGGTTCGTCTGAAGTAGCTTCATTTTTCATAGGTGTGGTTTGGGCGTAACGTGAAATAAACCAATTAGAGCGACATCTCACATTCCCTTTAAGAGCAGACGCACTTGTTCCATGGCGGATTGATATTATAACGGTGGATTTGCCAGGCGCACGCCAGGAGCGGTTCACAGCCGAGGAGACCAACGTTCTCGTCAGGGCCGTAAAAGACAGAGAAGTGACATTGGGGATGGAGAAACACACCCAAATTAGCTTCGGTTAAAAAGGCGTATAAAAATTTGGGTAAATTAAATGTGTAAGCTAGATTTATGCCTCTTTTTTCACATCTTCATGGACACAACAATGATTTCCCTCGTGTGTTAATATTTTTCCTTGTAATAATGTATGGTTTTCTAAAAATGAGAACTGCTGCGTCTGTGTGTAGATGAGATAAGCAAAGTGCATGCGCGTTGTGCACACGCTACATTGATTATGGCCAAGTATGCGCCCTTAAAATAACATATGAATAACATGCGCAACTGACTTTAGACTAGGTTTTTCCTGGTCGGTAGCGGAATTGTTTTCTAAACCTGCAAAATAGCACCAGGGAACGTTTGGCCGGAACACGCCTTCTCTTTGCGCTGAACCGCCCCCGGGAGCGCAAGTGTATTTCCTAGTTTACCGACGTGCGTCTGTGGAGGGAAAAGTCTGCTGTGCGCGGGTGCAAAATAGGAATGATACATGCGTCGGTGTACAAAGTCAATTGCGCTGGGTGCAAGATAGGGCCCTATATGGACCTTATTGCATGTATATCAGGAGTTCAACAGGAATTTGATGATTACAATTGTTTAAAAGATGAAATCATACTGGATTATTACAGAAGCACATGTCATTCCTCTACCTCAAAGCTCATGACAGATATGTTTTAAAAGATTTATACATTGCTAAAAATGGCTACATTTATCTGAAGAAAATGAATGTGATTTCCTACACTTGGTAAAACACTTGGGTTGCTAAGTTAGCGAAGTGCCTTACAGCACCTTTAAGAGCAGCCCTTAGATCTTTGATTGGATTGGAAGTACACTTGGCATTTATGTATTAAACGTTTACATGTGCATTATAAGAAAGTCTTTGACACATATTGAGGTGATCGCAGGGCACTACTGGAGGAAAATAAATGCCCAAGAAAAAGATCAGAAAAAAACGGACACCCGCTTTGATCAGATAGAATAACTTTGGAGACTGATATCAACAATCAAAAGAAATAACATTTGAAGACCACATCAAAAAGAAGGACATGACAGGTGATCAAAAAGCCTCACTCCACAAGCGAAAAGCTTACACACACACACACCACTTGCAAATGCATTGACCTTATCCATGCCCCTTTCAAGGAAAGTCTGTTCACTCGGCGAGCATATTTGCAATGCCTCCTAGCAGCTATTTCTGGCGCCCAAGACCAAGTCCTATATATGTGAATGGTGGAATCCTGGAATCTCCAGAAATTGCTATAAAATCTGATATTAACTGTCCCATAAACATTGTTTCTTATTCTCAAATAACTTTAAACACTATTTTTTTTCAGGCTAGACTCGCCAATGCGCATGTGCAAGTCCTAAGCGCACACCTGGAAACACTGACTGTTTCTATAGCAACTGGAGATTCTAATGGCAGCTGCAGTGACACGGTGATCACCAGTTTACCAGTAATCACATGGCTATTTAGAAGGAGGGACTTAATTCACCATATTGCGCGTTGCACCGTCTTTGTAAATCTAAAGTTTTTGCCTTACCTTATGATCCAAGTGTTCATGAAGAGACATCTGACTGACATTTTATGTGCTATTAGAGAGCAAGTTTATATCAATCAATGCACATTGATGGTCTATGGACATATGTGTGTAGACAATACTATATATTTTTTATCTGACAACTTTTTATCTGCCCTAAACTAATAATTAGACACATCTCAAAAACAATATACGGTTCTGCTCTTGTATATCTAGTTTACTTGTTACTAAGTTTCTTGGACATAATTAATTAATCAAAGTCCCTTAGATTGTGTGTGTAATATGCATCAGCTGATTGTTGAATGGACTGTGGATGTACCAGCTGAGACTAAGATCAAGCAAACCTTTTAATTATAAAATGTCTTTCTCAACATAGTTCCTATAAATAAACTATTGAAGTACTTAATAGTTATCAGTATTAAGCCTTATTAGTGTTCACTAGCCTAAAGAGTGTTTGGTATGCCAATCCTTAATATGTTATATGAAAAGATGCAATAGGATTTAATTTAAAGGAAATATATTTATTTAGAACAGTCTATATTACTGACCGCATTTAGCTTTGGCTAGCATGTCATGCAGTTGCGTTAGACTACTTGCCATATACTGTATATATAATAATAAAAATACAAAAGAGTAAAAAATATGGACCATAAATTTGGCCAATGCTACACCTGAAGTAAAGTCATCCATGAACTCACCTAATGTGATTTTGGCCAGTAATTGAACTCGGAGGGATGTCAGAAAGTGAGGCTGTGTGAACACAAACTCACTGTGGCTTAAGAGGAACAAGAGAGTGGGGAGAGAGGAAACATGGGACATGCTTTGACCTTTCTTTGCTTTTTATGGGAAATAGCCTTGAGCTTACCTAAATCCCCTGTCAGCTCTACAGGAATAGATATTCCACCTGTAAATGCAATCTTTGCTGGCATTCTGATGAGCATTATACATGTGTTTAATTTAATAGGAATGTGCAAGGGATGTCAAAATTAATGCAGCATTTGTTTTTTATTTGTTTTTCCCCCCCTGGCATCCTTTGGCTAGCGTTAAAGTGTATGAACACACGTTTATTTACTCAAGTGATTTTAAACCATAAAAATCGACAAATAGAACTCAATGCGGTACTACCGCATGAAGAGGCTCTCTGAGTGCACAAACTCGCACATGAGTTATCTTTTGCATCTTATCACGCTTGAATGGACAAAAAAACAACAACAAAATTATGTCAGAATTCCCAATTTTGGCAAGTATCCTCATAAACACAGTCTTAAATGGGTTAAAAAGTCTTAAATGACAATAAAGAGTTTGGAGACAATCGTATGTGTGTTATGCTGAATTTTAGACAACTCGGAATTCTGATTGTTCCCACCTCCTACTTGGAAATAACATCTGGAACTCCGCTTGAAATCGGACATCTGACCTGTGAACTCAGGGCAGATCGATTAACCCGACCTCAGCACTTCCAAGATGGCAGAAAGACCTGCTTCCAACGAGCATATAGCATTGATTTTTCAAAGCGAACACCAGCATTGTATGCTATTTGAACATTGTATGTATTTATTTATTTATTTGCCATATAATTTACACAAAATGCAGTCGTTGTGTCATGGCAATATCATGTGATCCACATGTGAAGGAGATGTGTGATTGACTTTGAACACTGAGGTCAGAAGTTGGAAGTTTCAACTCTGATATTCCCACTTCCAACAGTCTCGAACATAGCATTAGATTCCGCGTCATGTGCCTGACGTCAGGTCTTAAAGTTACAGCAGCCTAATATACCTGCTGCAGTCTGTCATTAATGTTATTCAAACAACAAAAGAAAAACAGAATCAGAATCACTCACTGATCTTGAATGAATAACATTTGTAGCTTTAAAAGGATTGATCTATATTGTATTTACACAGTAAAGATACATATGTGTTATTTTACATTTGACTTTATCCAATTTATGTAGTATTTCTTACCTTATTACTGTTAGACCTACCTGAAAAGCACTGGTTACAAGGTTAAAAACAACGAGCGTAAATATTTATTTATGTATGTATTCATGTATTTATTTATTTATTTATTTATTTATTTATTTAGTTAGTTAGTTAGTGGTGGTTCCAGTAAAATTTTGCCAGGCCCGCTTGGGTCAGTACAAAAAGTACTTAGCGTTGAACCCTGCTATATGAATGGCACAGCTAATGTTTTATGTGTTATGTTCACTTAAATTAAAAGTTGTAATGTTTTTTTAAAGCCTATTAAATGTTAAAAATGATGGCTTTCAATTATACTTCAATATTGAATGGCTGTAATTAGTGTCAAAAATCAATTTAAGGGGCCGTTTACTTTACACCATTTTCAACTAAAAACTGAAAACTTTTTATGCGTTTTGGTCGTTCATTTACATGACAACAGAGTTCAGGGGCCTGAAAACTTCTGAAAATGCCAATCAAACTGTTTTCATCTCTGTGTAAACTACAAAACCGCGAATTTGTGAAAACAGTGATGTCATGCGTACGTGTTCAGTCTATAAGCACGTAGTGTTCATTTATAAAGTGACAGGCCTGGCATAAATAGTACAGCGTTTTTAGTATTTTTTTTTTCTGATCCGTGTGACAACGTTGTTGTCTGTAAACAAGAAACGCAACATTTTCTGTTTTGATTTTCTGTTTTTAGTACATTGTTGTCGTGTAAACGTTACCCTAATATTTTAAATAAACCATTAGTCTAGCAGGAGAAACAGGTTCCCATGTACCCGTTTTGCATTTTTTTGTAACCTGATTTTTTGGGACCCTGATTCTGTCTAGTTAGGATCGCTAGGGGCGAAAAATGCAGATTTTCATATCTCCTGAACCACACAACATACAAAGACAAATTAACCCACTTTTTCATATGATTCTGACACCAGGAATGAAGTGGACAGGTCATTGACATGGTACAACCACTCTTTATTGGTGAAAAATAGGCAAATACCACATTTTAGGCTCATAACGCTGTAACTTTTGTTATTTTGTGCAATAGTTTCCTGCATTAGACCTGTTTGTCAAAGACCCATGAATGAGGCGTCAAATCGTGCGGATTATTGAGGAGAGGTGTGCTTTATCTTTTAAAAGCGATCGGGCGTACGATGTTTGCCCGGCGGGCGAGAAATTGGGCACAAAATCCCATAGACTTAACATTGCAATGAATTTGGTGAGTCATAGCTCTGAGCGAGGATTTTGAGGAAACACATTTAAAGAAGCTGGCAGGCTCTGTAAGAACATACCTCACAATGCAGTAAAAATCATACTAATAAAGTATACTATGTACAAAAAAAATCTGATGAGCCCAGAATATAAACCCAATGGGTCTCATTCATGAAACATTCGTAAATATACGAGTAAATATGTGAGTGATTTGCGCGTAAAGTGACATTCCCGAAAATTCTTCTCCTGATTCACAAATACTTCGTAAACGTCAGATTTGATAGTGAAATGTGTGTGTGGGTTAATGAATTCCAATAAGTCGTAAATGGGATGCGCGCGTGCACGCTCATTCTCAATTACCATAAATCCCGCCAATTAAAACCGACTGACAACTATATATGGGCATCATATTATGACACGAAACGAAGGATTTTCAACATGTCTTCTCAAAAGCGAATGAAGAAGAGAAATTTATCAGATGCAGAAATTGAAGTTTTATTATCAGAAGTTCATTCAAAACGCCACATTTTATTTTCAAGCGTAGCCTACATAGTGGCGTATCAGGTCCTAAAAAAAAGGATTTTTTAGATAATAATGCTTTTACCTAAATGCTTTAGGTAAAAATGCTTGGCAGCATATTAGCCTACAGATGCAGTTAACGGAGTTTCATCTGTTAATCGAACAGTCCCAGAAGTGAAAAGAAAATGGTTCGACATGAAGCTTGACTGCAACACTTGTGACTTGCGGAAAAAATAAATAAATGAATAAACAGCTTGAATATAAAAAATATATATAAAAAAAAAAAAGACTTGCGGACTTGTGTTCCGTTTGCAGATGCTATTACTGGCTCTCGTAATAAAAGTAAAAAGAAAAACCGTATGTAATTACTATATATAATATTTTTTCAAAATGCTGTGTAATATGTACCCGATTAAGGTGAATTAAAATGCAGCCTTATTAATGAGCAAAACGTTCGGATGTTAAACGCACTATTTACGCGTGGCTGGGAGCAGGTGTAGATTTCTTTCGTACCAACTAACATTTGGAAAATACGAACATTTTAATGAATCCGAAAATTTACGCCAGAACCACTTTACACACGATTTACACAAAAATTTGTTCTGCTCGTGTTTCATGAATGAGACCCATTGCGTTTAATTACACATTAAGCATTGCCGAATATGCTCAAATAAGATCGATTCAGAAAAGACGTCAATAAATGCACGCGTGTCACCTGTACATCTTCTTTGTTGCATGCGCAAATTATGATCACTAATACAAAATAAAACATTTTATTCACAAAAATGTCTCTATTTGTACAAATTGCTGCACATTCGTTGAATTCTGAATTTTGCACACATAAGTTGAAAGCAATTTGTTTGTGGATAGTAAAACATATCATCAACATTTATCAAGTTCACGGATAATTGTGCGTGCATTTATTAATCATTATGATACTAAAATCATAATAAAGTAGCATAACAAAAAATCAGATGAGTTCAGAATATGAACGCAACGCATTTAATTTCACGTTAAGCATTTTCCTCCCATAGAAAACCATTATAAGAACGCTAAATGTGGCTTAATGCATATTAGAATGTCCCCTTATTATGTCGAAATAACGAAATAACGAGATATTTATGTAGAAATAAAGAGATATTATGTCGAAATAACGACTCGTGTCGAAATAATGAGATATTATGTCGAAATAACAACTTAATATCTCAAATTTTTTATTTTTTTTTTACCATGCGGTTCAGGGATTCATACATAGTAATTAGAATGAGATATTGGTGCTAATCTGTTTGTCACAAAAATGATAATGGGACTAAAATACAGTAGGTTTCATTTCCTTTAAACAATGCCATTCCAATTTGCTTCTTTTGATTTTTGGTTGAAATTTTACCAGAATAACTTCAATTCTGGTGAGATCCTTCTGATACGCTGCCTTGGATTCGAATACCACACACACCAGTTGGCTATCACACGTACTGTCTCATTAGTTTTGTTTGTGTCTTCTGTCTCTTTCTCTTACACGCTCTCGCTCTCATGCAGTAAGCCAAGGGGGGATGGCTGCAGACATTTGTCCAGATCCAGGGATTCCTGAGAATGGGAAAAGAATTGGCTCCAGCTTCCAGTAGGTCCTCTTTTTTGTTCTCTTATCTGCTGCATTTATCCTTTTAACTGCATGACACGGCTTTAATCAGGACTGGGCCTGCTGTTTGACACGACTGTCTGAACTCCTATACCGATAGGCCATTACCACCAAGACCTTTGGTCACTGCTACTAAGTGGGTTTCTAATGCCCTTAAAGGAAAAACCAAGGGCTGTTACATGTTCTGCATTTAATGTGAGTGATTCTGAAAATAGAAGAGACAAGCGGTTTATAGATGTTGGACAGAAACCGCTTTCATCTAACAAAAGAAGGAATGGGTCAGGGACATAGAGGGTCTGGGGCTGATGTGACTCATAAAGCTGGTCGTTCTCTGACGGTCATTTCAACCTCGGCAGGATCGGCGCCAGCATCCAGTTTTCCTGTGACGACAGCTACGTACTACAGGGATCAAAGAGCATCACTTGCCAGAGAGTGACTGAAACCCTGGCGGCCTGGAGTGACCACAGGCCTATCTGTCGGAGTAAGTGCAAATATGGTTCTCTTTTCCCCTGCTCAGACACTTTCTGTAGGGATGTTGTCAGATCCTGTTAAGTGAGATGTGTAGCGCATGGCAGTGGGGAGTAAGACCACACAACTCGTAGGAACGGTTGTGCCACACTGATTTAACAAAGACCTCACTAGCACATGTGAATATGTCAAAGAACATGTCTGCTTTTGAATTATGCATTTAAAATATTTTATTTGACGACTATAGCCCTGTTCCAAAACCTGGGGAGCTCCCTACTCCCTACACGACAGTATTTAAAGGCATCATGGGAATGCTTCCAACACAAAAGCGGTTCCAAAATGTAGTCAGCATTATAAATAGAAATGGGCAGAATGAATATATTCTTATGTAGCAGAGAAGTGAATTCCACAATGCATTGTGTGTGTGGGGTGGGGTGGGGTGGGGTAGGGTGGGGTGGGGTGGGGTGGGGTGGGGTGGGGTGGGGTAGGGTGGGGGGGGGGGGGATGATAAAGCATAGTGTTTTATTTATAATTGAAAATATTTATAATTCATTAAATGCCAAAGAAAATCATTAAAATAGTTTACATTTATTATATGGTATTGCTATTGCATATACACTCTGTTGAATCCCACAAATTGCAAAACAATCACTTATGAGATTCTATTTCAGGATGCATCAATTAGAAGGCAATAAAGAGCAGAGAAGCTTATTAGGTTTTGGAACAGATCTATTGTGTATAAATCACTGCAGCACGTGTTAGCACCCAGAAGCAGCTTTTAAATTAAAGTTTTTCTTTTCATTTTCTATTTTTCTTCGTCTCTTTTAATTTCAGGGGTATGTGGAAAGATTTTGATGTTGCTTTGTTAAAGCTTTGTGACTTTAATGATACATAATATCCAGTATAATATGAGAAAAACATTTTAATATGATGTCGATAAGGGGTACTTGAGGCTTATTTGTTGGCTTGTGGAGGTTGGGAAATACTGGCTATCTACAAAATGAGCGAGAAATTAAGGATGACACAGAATAATCACACTAGGGTAGCTTACATGCATTTTATTAGGCAGATAGACTTGTGGAAGTTGTTTTTAGTCATTGTTGTTGACAAACTACCGGTATTCAAATTTTAAAAAAAAGACCAAACACGTAAACGATTAAAAGTAAAATATATTAGCCTAGACTAGCACCGTAGGTTATTCACTCATATTTGCTCTGCTGTATCCTTGCGTTACCTGAATGCCTGTAATTAATCAGGCAAAACAGCTCAGGTGATTTATCATATTACACAAACTATTAATTGTTTTGAAAATGTAAACAGTTGCAGTTTACGACTAACATTGAAACTCTATTACCCTTTCAAAATAATCCATTAAACAAAGTGTGACTTGAGGAGCATGCACTAATATTTTCAGTTCCATTCGTTTGCGCGTTGTCTCAAGGACACTCCCACAACGGGTAATTCATCAATATCCATGCATGCGCCATCAAATGGGACCAAATAGCTCAGGAACTGAATATATTGTAACACCGTTCCACCAGTTCTACCCAACCCTCGAAGTAAAGTGTTGTCCATACAGGTAATAAAGCTGTTGACATAGCTTTACATTTTTACCTTAATGCTGTTTAAAGAGTAGACATAGTTCGAGACATTTTTTTGTAAACTTACCCTCAGAATAACTGCTCTGTTAATAACCCTCTGTCGATTCGACTTTCCGTGGGCGGGGATGCAAGAATTCGGAAGTATAATCTGTAGTTCCCTTTCAATATCAGTCTCTCAATGTTGCATAATCTGATGACGCTATGGGGAAACACCTTAGAAATTCTGAAGCCTAATTGAATCACGCTATTGCTTTGCAGTAGCCAATGGCGTTCAAGCGCATGAATCTGGGGTGGCAATGCCCCCTATATAACACTGCGCTGAACAGCATTTCCTCAGATTTTTTTTCCTTCAAATCTGCAAGTTTGAAGCCTCTTTTCTCCGTTGAATCATCGTCGAATATGCGCAGTACGACGGTACAAAATTATTTCCGTTTCTATTCTCAGAAGTTGTGAATGGTACCAAAACACCGAACTGTACCGTACCACTTTTTTGGGACCCTTCCGTTGGGGTACTTGGCACAGTTGTCTGGTACCTAAAGGGTGGAGCTAAGCTCACTGCAGAACGTTGACAGAGAATCATCACTTGTGCGTGCTACAAGGGGAATGACAACACAAGAGGTGCCGCTTTGCTGAGCACACTTCGCAAGAACATGCCATGATTGGAATACGTTCCCCATAGCGTCATCAGATGATGCAACGTTGAGAAACCAATATTGAGAGGGAACATCTCCGGTTATTGACGTGACCTCTGAAATGAGGGAACGAGATGTTGCATTTATGCCATGTTACTTATGCTCAGGGTTTTTGTGACTGGCTTATTCAGTCGAAAGATTCTGAGGAAATGCCTTCAGTGCCATGTTATATAGGAGCCACGCCAGTTTTGTGGATTTGAACGCCATTGGCTATTCAAAGGCAATAGCGTGATTCATTCAGACTTCATTATTTCTAGGAGAAAGGTGTTTTCCCGTAGCGACAACAGCTGACGCAATGTCTCGTTCCCTCATTTCAGGGAATCGGGGTTTAAGTCAGTAACTGTTTTTCACGAAAGCCCCTGAGCTGTCAAAGGTGAATAAACGTGAATTTATTGGTCCAGATAACATGGAGAACGAGTAAACATTGTTAATTTACATATAAGCCTACTATTGACATATTAACAATACAAAGCGGGTTGAAAATCTGCGAAGTTACACTTTAATGATGCATTTTACAATGTAATATATTTTTTGTAAAAATAGTTTATGAACGATAGTTGTTGATGTCAGGAAAATACATCAACCCACTACATTAATTTAAATATATATGATTCTCTACATTGAGGGCCTAATTCATCAGGTAACATCAGCTATATAATATGAGTAGAGGTTTTAATACTCGTGATCTCATAGTTATGGTAATTCTGACATGATTTCAACACACCATAAGACCTGAGGAATACAAAAAGGTTGATGCAATTCTTCATAATAAAAGAAAGTAAGGTTTTTTTTTTTTTTTTTTTTGACATTCCAAAAACCTTATCTCATGCAGCTAGATGTATGCGGTCATGCGGCTAGATATACCCTTAAGATGAGACCTGTAGTGTGGCTGTTTTGAAAGGCATAGAGGACACAGGCCTCCAAATGACATTAATCAAAATGAAATAAGGCAGTGTGTCAGAGCGGCAGACGGAAGAGTAACCATGTTTGACAATTTCCTCGCACAATTCTCGCCGATCACTGATTGATCCAGACACTTTTTGTTTCAGCAGTGCCAAGTAACCTTTTTAAAGACAAGCCTTAAATGCCTTCCTTTCCTTCTTCCTGTTATATGTTAAGGGAGTGATGGTATAAAACAGGAAGTTAAAGACACTTTAGCCTTGTGATTTAGAAATTCTCTGTTTTTTCTTTTTTCTTTTTTTCTTAGTGGTGGTCTTAACCCTCTGATGGTTTACGGGGTCTTTTTGACCCCAAATGACTTTTGCTCAAATTAAAAAAAATGTTCCCTTTGTCCAAATGGTATGAAACCTTCTACGGCTCTTCACACTTTCTAGATCTACAAAAAAAAAATTAAATTGGAATGATATCTGTTTTTATGTTAGCGTGACAAAAATTGTGACACTCGTGGTCTTCGGGGTCTCTGGAGACCCCGCAATCAAAATATACAAAATTCATCATCAAAATCAGAAACAACGCAGAACACATCGACAGAAATGGCACAAATAAAGTGGCACACTTCCACCAATGCAAAAAACATCCACAATGCTAAATTATTTTGCTCACAACACGCGCACACACACACACACACACACACACACACATATAGAGGAATACATTTTTGAGACTATAAAAACTGTTCTCTTATCATTTGTCAAATAAAATCATCCAAAATGCAGTACCACCACAAAAATAAATTGGTGACACTGACACATTGAAAATGTGCACACTCACACACACACGCACACACACACACATGCACACACACACACAGGAACATTTGTAGGGCTATAATTTGTCAAAATGATGGGGGGGGGGGGGGTGGGTTCAGTACAAAAAAATGCTAAACTTTGACAAAAATATTTTATTTTTGTTATAATTGTGATTTTATAATATTTAGATATGAATCCAACTGAATCCAACTTGTGAAAAGATATCTTTCAGGTAGTCAAATAGCAAATAGCATATAGTGGAGCTCTATGGCCATCTAGTGGTTAAAGTGAT
This sequence comes from Leuciscus idus, assembly GCA_021554675.1. NCBI lineage: Eukaryota > Metazoa > Chordata > Actinopteri > Cypriniformes > Leuciscidae > Leuciscus > Leuciscus idus. The sequence continues at coordinate 7,879,739 of CM038641.1, read as the reverse complement.
ATTTTTTTTATTTTAAAACTGCATTTTCCAAAAAATGGGCATAAATGTTACATTAAACCATTTAAAATGATCCATGTTATCCCCATGAATGAAAGTTAGAAATCTGGGTCTTTTATAAAGTGAATTTTACATCAAATGCTGTTTTTTTGTAAAAAGCTTATTTAAATAAATATTTATTTATTTATTTATAGAAATTTAAAAGATATCATAAATTCTCCAAAAACTGCACAAATGTTGAGTAAAAACATTAACAAACAGAATAAAATTACATTTGTAAAAAAAAAAAACTATTATCTTGTTACAAAATTAAATGTTATTGTCTGGGGTCTCTGGAGACCCCAAAAAACACGAGTGTAGACATAAATATAGACCATCAGAGGGTTAAAGAGAATCTCAAGAGATGTTTTGAGTTAATTATAGAGTACCTGTAAATGAAAGAGAAGCTCAATCTGATCACTTTATGCTACTTTGATAATTAAGTTGCACTTATAACACCAATTTGCAAGTATACAGACCATGAAAGTGGTCATTGTACATGCCAGACACATCACAGCTATCATGTTTTTAAAGCTCATCTTTACTCACAGTCACTAATTTATAGGTTCCTGTTTAAATGTGAGCGTGACTCCATCTATGTTGATTTCAAACAGTACGCTCTGCAAAAGGAAACCTTAAAATAAATTGCTATATTTATGACAGTGTTTGCAAAGCTGCACAGTACTCATATTCGTAAAACATTCTGTTAGGGTTTTTTCCCCCCAAACACCTGACTATTAAACATCTGCAGTTGACTAAGCCTGAGCCATTTAAGCCTGCATACAGAGACTCCCTTCATACTCTGGTTAGGAGATAATTTCATGCTTTTTGGGGGGAAACTTTACACTTAAAGATTTCCCAAAATTGTTACTTATTTAAAATGATGTATAAAAATTATATGTTTTTATAATGATATGCAGTTATGTTTTCCTTGCATATATGTAACCATTTGTCCTGAGATGAATGCATATATTTGCATATATTTAACCATTTGTTGCTAGCTAAAACCTTAACCTAAAACTTCCCTAAACTTTAACACTGTTCTTTTGCTGCATTGCAAGCACTCCTAATTCCTTCAGGAAATTCTAGTTTGGTGGTTGATGTTTCTGAGACGATAACTGTCTGTAGGTTTGTTTGGTTGGAAAATATTCAGAACTCATTTTCACACAGTAGTTTCTGCAGTAAAGAACCCAGCAATTTCCCTGTTTGAGAATACCTGCTACGTAATCTCTTCACATCTCTATCTATCCAAATCTTCCTTAGTACCCTGTGGAGAAGCCAGTGAAGCCACAGTAATGGAGCAGGGCTGCTCTTTTAAGCTGTCAAAGAAAATCCCTGACTAAACACAAGGGAGAAGCAGTTAATACCCTGGCACAGTATAGGGTTGGAAAAAAATACCCTGAATTTGTCAATGATTGAGTCAAGTTATTCTGAGGCATGACCTTAAATAGATTAGCTCATGTCCTGAGAGCTGTATGTGTTCAAAGGAAGTGCTTTTAGTGTGGGGCAGGATGGAAATATCTATTCGAAAACCTAGTGAGCTGTGTACGTAGGAAGCATTTCAGGCATCGTAGGTGCACTTTTCAACTCAGACTGTTCTCAAAGGTAGGCAGCATTATGAGCTGCATGCCTTCTAAGACACCTAGTGTTGGCTAAATTTTAAGGCAGCATTGCATGGAGAAGGCAAGACAATCCCATAATACAATGTGACAAGCTCAGTGTGGAAAAAAGGGGTTAAGCAAGGGACATTTCATATATATATTTCATTCTTATCAGTTCAATATAAAAAATATTCGTATCTGTTTTCGAATAAAACCGGAAGTGGAGCTTTACCTGGAAGTCTGACTCAATAAACAGCTGATTAAAGAACACGGAAGTTGAAAGAAAGAAAGAAAGGAAGAAAAGAAAAAAAACTTTTACTAATACAATTATAATACAAAGTATAAAACATTTAACTAGATTATATGTAACATTAAGATACATATATATTATCTACAAGTAGTTGAAAATGTATATGTATGTTAGTTGATTACAAGGCTACTCTTGTCAGAGAGCTGGTTTGGTTTTTGAAAGACATGCAGAGACGGAACACAGCTGTTTGATTTGTGATCTTGCTGTGCTTATTACATTCATTTGTGTATCGTATGCCTTCCTTTTTCCTAAAAAGCTTCTCTGGGCATCTGACAAAGCTGTAGTGATGACATTCTGGTTATATTCCATGTATTTCTACTGATGATTATATGTCTGTAAAAACATTTTGTCATACAGTATAACTCATAGTGTGTTGCATTCCTTTCAACAGCAACAGCTATGACTACAAAACACATGACAATTGTTAAATTGACTTACACTTTGTTGTACTGTTTACCCCTCTCAACAGCTAGGACCTGTGGCTCTAATCTGCGGGGCCCCAAAGGCATCATAACATCTCCAAATTATCCCGTCCAGTATGAGAATAACGCACACTGCGTGTGGGTCATAACAGCGGTGGATCCAGAGAAGGTACGTTTGTAATTTAAATCTAAATTGGGACCTAAGGCTGAATCCAAGTCATATGAGTATACAATTCCACAAAACACGCTTATGGTTCATTTTTAATCTGCCAAAACAAAACATGATATGCTTTTGAATAAATGTCAAAAATAATCTTAAAGATAATTTGTGAGGACATTTGCATTGCAGTCCACAGTGTTTGCATAATTGTCAACCTCTTGCCCTGGTTGTCTCTGGCTATTACTGCTTCTCCAGAATTGATTAGGTTTAGCCACACATCTTCAGCTCTGTGGCAAGAGTGACAGTTAATACAATCCAGCATGAACTCAACACACACCATGAGAGTGACTCATGCTTTTGTTACTAAATCGAGACCAAACAAAGACAGTCAAAATAACATCAGAGTAAAAAGGAGCTATCCTGCTCCCCATGCTTTGCATCTTTCTTTGGCAGATTTAATGTTGGAAATGTTTGTGTCACCTTATTGTGTCACCTTATTGAGTTTACGCGCAGATCTTGAAATTACTGTAAAATGATGTAACATTATAACACTGTTTACATTTTAGATATTTAGCTTTGTGCTTAGGGCTGGATGAAACATCAAGTATGAAAGAAGTCTCTTTTGTACAGTAGAAACAGTAATATTGTGAAATAGTATTGCAGTTTGAAAATGTCATTTATTCCTGTGAAAGCACAGCTGCCATATTAACCTTCAGAATTAATTCTAATATCCTGATTTGGTGCTCAAGAAACATTTCTTGTTATTATCAATGTTGAGAACGATTGTTTTGCTTAATGTTTTTGTTAAAACTGTGACTGATTGATGATTAGAAAGTATTTTAAGTAAGAGCAGCATTTATTTGAAATAAGAAAGTGTCTTTATCACATTTGATGAATTTAATGCATAATTGCTGAAGGAAAGTATTTGCTGAAACAAACAAACAAAAATCTTACTGACCCCGAACTTTTGAATGGCAGTGAATATTTGCAATATATGTATCACATCTCTGATTTAAAAATCAAAATCAAAAATAGCGATAGAATTCTGTGAACGAGTAGAACATATTTGAGTGAATTCTGATTTAAGGATTAATTTCCATCACCCTACATATATATTAGCCACTTGAGTAGAACAATATAGCAGATAGGAAAATGTATTATTATGTTTTTATATTTGAAAATATTTTATATTCATATGAATTATTTTTTGTGTTCTTTTAGTGTTAAAAACTTTCCTTGATTATTTTTATTATAAGCTTGGCAACAGCGTTTGGTTGAAATGTTGGTTTCTCAGATAAAGGGAATACAATCTCATGTTTTTTTCTTTTTCTTTGTAGCCCTAATTGTTTTGGAGCCTTAATTCCAACCCTAATGTTTTTTAACACATCATTTCTCTTGGTTTGAGGTAATTTACTTTCTAAAACTGATTTTTAGAACATGTTGTCTTGGAATCCATGAAATTCTGCAGCAAAAAACATTTGATGTATAAAATCCATCCCTCTGGAACTGGATGTGTATAATTAGTCATACAGATGATAGACTACTGTAAAATCTTAGTGACATGCCAGTAAGTTGAAAGTACCTGTTGGCGACCATCATAAACAGACTTGACTGTCGTATGCATAAAATCCCAGCCATGTCACAACCAGTATATTTTCACTCCTGGCCACATGTTTTTCGCTTTGATCTTATGATGAAAAGATGTGACTTTAATTTATCTCACATTGTGCATTTTTTTTCCTGCTTTTGCTGAACCGAAAGGCTCTGTTCCAAAGCCTAGTGAGCTGTCTATCTAGATTGCATTTAAGGCGTCATAAACATAAACATAAACATAAACATTAACATAGTATTTCTTCAGAATGGTAGTTTCTTTAGACCAAATTCTAAGCCAGCATCACCTGTATCCTTCATGTGATAGTCTGAATTAATTACAATGAATATTTATCTCAATATTTGTGTGCAATGTATTTTTATGTTTAAAAAAAAAAATGTTTTTTAATATATATACAAATATTCAGTTAGCCTTTCTTTTTCTTAAATAAACTGTGCAAATGTATTTACAACTTCTCACATGACTGGCAAGTGTATTCTGCTGCTGTGTTTAAAGGTCTTTAAAAGTAAAATAGTAAAAAATATAATAATAAGAATATATATATATGTATGTATATGTATGTATGTATGTATATATATATATATATATATATATATATATATATACTGTATATACAATTAAAAGCCTTAATTGTCACATGGCTACATACAAAACGTTAAGATATCTCTCCTATGCATTTCTGCGTACACCTTCCTCAGGGAGAGTAATGGGAGAGTTATATCATTCATTTAGTAAATCACATGATCAGTATCAAGGCAAGGCAAGGCAAGTTTATTTATATAGCACATTATATATTATATTTCACACTATGGCAATTCAAAGTGCTTTACACAGAAAGGAAAAAAAAAACACAAAAAATAAAAGCAAGGAAAATGAATAAAACAGTTATTCAAAATGCTAAGGAAAGGAAAGGAATTAAAATATCACACTATGGCAATTCAAAGTGCTTTGCATAGAAAATAAGCACGCAATAAAAGCAAAGGAAATTAAAACAGTTATAAAATGAATTAAAAGAGATAAATGATACAGTTATATCAGCAGTAATGTGACTTGTTATATGACATAATAAATAGGTGGGCAAGTCCCAATACCCATACTTTCGGTCATTGCACTTGACTACTTACATGACACATATCTGGTGTTTGGCCTAAGTCCGCAATTACGTGTAGAACTTTTGATTACCCGATAAAACACACTTACAGCATAGTGTTGTAAAAATGCAAGTTTTAAAAAAATATGTGTTTATACATTTTGATTTTAAAATAAACTTCTAAATATTTGTTCAATAGTCCCTATTTAACAGACAACACAATTTGTATTTATTCTGACACCTTCTGTAATGCTCACAAATACATGTTTTGTAAAAACTCTTCATGTAATCTTAAAGTTATATTCAGTAATGTTTATCACAATAAAACTGATTAAAAATATAGACCCCACTTTTGCCATTTAAATAGTATAGTCTTATGTTGCACTTTATTTTTGTGCATACTGGGACTGTATAAAATCTGGTTGCTGCATGTAAAATTTAGACTTCTGTTTATCTGAGGAATATTACATCTAATCCGCTTTATCTGCGATAAAGAAATAAAACACTGCACAATTGTCAACACAGGAAGCAGAAAGTGTACTATACTTGACGGCTGCGTTTTCAACCCCTTCCACGACTGCAAGTGGCAAATCTTGCCAATCACTAAGGCCAGCTGCAGCCGAAGTCAAACACACCTATTAAACCCAACCATAAAACCCAACCGGTCCCTAACCTCATCCGTATCCCACGCCAGAAGCAGCAAAATTGTTTTGCAATACAACATAAACATTTTACACAATAAATACGTTATACCTAAAAAAAAAAAATTCCCATGTAAGTACGTTACATGTTAAAGACACCTAATATAAAGTGTGACTGAATGTTTCATACAGTAGTATGAATGTGTGTAGGATGAATGAAATCTGGACATACTCAATGGTCATGTTGTCATTGTCATGTGACTTGCTAGTGTCAGTTGGGTTACTTCGCTGCCTTTTACAAATTTTCACCCATGGCCCCATAGGATAGTAAAGTTTCTATTGGATGTGCAGATATTATTCATTTATTTACTCTCTCAGAACAGGTTAAGACCTCAAAAGGTCATACAAATGCAGTCTTGATCTTTGTCTCTGTCATAGCATATGGTCAGAGACAAGAAGGTCGTTCCACAACATGCTCTGAATGCCGATAACCTAAGATTTAAGGCCATTTCACAATTCAGTAATATATATTAGTCTGCTTACAAACCAATAGCATTTTTTCATGTTGATCTGACCTGAATAATGTTTATTGTCCATCTAAAAAAAGAGGCCATTTACCGACAAAAGTCTCACCATTTACTAGAAAATATAACTTTCATACTGAAGTTGACATAACATATGAAACTCAGATTTAGCTCATTCAATTATTTGTTCCTGTCCTTGAATTGCTTTAGATAAAATATGTAGTGTTGCCTTTCATATTAGCTCAGATATGTTATATCTCAGGCCCAAATTTATATTAGTGATATTACTATTAGATTATACTATCTTTTTATTAAATGAAAAGCACATGCACCTCGGCTGGAGTCAACATCATCACACAGCTGGCTGAAGAATATCTTATAATCACAGGCACTGGAGATTTGTAGGCTTTTTGTTGTTTATGAAGTGTGTCGATTTATGGTCAATTTAATTTGTCCTCTGTTCGGAGGTAAAGGTTAAGATGTAGAGCTTCAAAACAGTTTTTATTTGTAGTCTTTTCAGGTATGTATAGTACCTGTGGTGAAAATGAAAATGATGTTTCTGAAATCAAATGACTTGAGAAGTCAGTTAAAAAGCAATATGAGTGCAGAAAAACAACAATAACTTGCTTATTTGATATGGAAGGTGAAGTTCCATATCCACACATTAATACGCCTCAATTAAGTAGTTGTGTTAATTACAAGTAAAAAACAAAACAATGTTCAATTTAATTTTTATTTATTTATTTCTCACTATTTCTCCAGTTTTATTGCTGCTGTTCATTTGAATAATTTTCTAGTGAATGTGCAGGTGGACTTTATGTCAGTAAATGGCCTATTTCTTTGCCAAATCAACGTGAAATATGGACCCAAATAGTTTATAATCATTCATACATTTTGGAGTCATATTTTGTTGGTCTGCGTTGTAGCAACATCGTAGCAAAGATGTACATGGCCACAGACACACACATACAGACACGCTCACACACGCACGCACACACGCACACACGCACACACACACACACACACACACACACACACACACACACACACACACACACACACACACACACACACACACACACACACACACACTATCTTGGTTGTTACTAACATTGATTGTGATTTGTAAGCTCATACTTTATCACATTTTTTTTTTCTCCTGGGTGAATGAAAGTGCTCAAGAAAACTACACCATTTAACAATTTCTGAATAGCATCTCAGCCGTCTTCTCTTAAACTCAGTCATTGAGGCTGCTGTCAGGCTTTTTCAGTTTTGTATAAAATAAAGAAATCAATAATTCTTTCAAGCTGGTTCAGGGAAAAAATCATTAATATGTCATGTCACTCTCTGATTGTGTTTATGTAGAACATGAGTGCTGTTTTTATCCTCTTGCTAAGTCTATTGTAAAAAAGAAAAGGAAAAAAAAAGATTCCTTACTTTTGACAGGATAATTTAAAAAGCCTGTATTTTAGACTTCTCGTCTAAGGTCTCGCCAAACGACTCTGTATTAGCACTGACATTTTATACAGATTGCTTGTCAAGATCTTCTCAGTGTTGCTGAATCATTCCTTTCTTTTCAAACTGATGCAGCCAACCAGCTTGTTCTTTGCCACTGACAAACAAATTAGTGACCCTGGACACTGTACCAATCATACAACATTAATATGACTTCTTTGTACATGTGTCACTGTACTGAAACCTTTGTTAAATAAATGTATTATTAGTGAGATAAATCACATACTATACGTTGCATTATGCGCTGCTGTCTGGACCCCTTTGAATACAGTTGAAAAAGTTGGAATGATATAAACTGATCAGAATCTAACTTCAGAATTACCCTTTTAATATTAGAATAAATTACCACCACAATTGTAAAGGGCATTAATCTGATGTTTTTATAAAAATGAATGCACGCATTCTAGATGTTTGAACAACTGAATTACCAAAAAGTTTATCATTTCTAATTATACTGAATTAAAGGTGCTGTATCCAGTGTTAGCCACTTCACTATCATTTGTTAGACTAAAATTGCATAACATTCAAAGTCACATTTGGAATATTCATACTTCACCGACCATAAATGCATTTCAATAACAAAAGATGTTGTAAAGCAGCGAAAGGCCAACAGTATTGTTAGCTTTGCAGGTGTTTGAATGTCAACAAAGAAATGTCATATATAGCAACCAAATTGCACATAGGATGCACAAGGCTACGGATCTAGCATTTGGTGTAGAGATATCAACAGACAGGAGCATTTCTAAGTTAGAAGTTCAACATGAAGTGGAATTATATTGGACTTTTTCAATTAGGAAGTTGGAATGAGAGGCAGATAGCTCCTCAATGTCTTATACCATCAAAATAATAGTAAATAATACCATCCTCCCTAATAGCGTGATGTGGATAGCTGCCAATCGCCGCTCGCATCAAATTCAAGGCAGTGATGTTTGCCTACAAAACAACCACTGGCTCTGCAGCCCTATACCTAAATACCTATACCTCACTACTTCAGACCTACAGTATGTGCCCTCTGGAAGCGTATACAAATGCAGTATAAGCTTGCGTTCTGCCTTGTGGAGCCATCTCAGAGAGGCACAAAATCACTTTCACAGACCTTTACCTGGACTGTTCCCTGCTGGTGAAATGACCTGCCTAACTCAGCCTGAGCTACTGAGTCTTTAGCCATTTTAATGAAACTGCTGAAGACGCATCTCTTTCGGCAACACTTGACCCATTAATACTAACACTTACTATTCTATATATATATATTTAAACAACAACAACAAACAAAATAAAACTTGCTACATGTAGCCTACTGTGCTAGACTATCTGGGACTGGTCACTGCACTTGAATATTGCTTCCCTATTGTTAGTATGATTGCTTCTATTCCTCTCCTCATTTGTAAGTTGCTTTGGATAAAAGCTTCTGCTAAAGGATTAAATGTAAATGTACATGTTTTTTCACTATTTACAATCTAAGACATAGACAGGTGTGAGTTCTCAGGACACCTATTTCAGTGTTTTCTGTCAAGTATTAGGGTTTCTGTGTGCTATTCCATAAAAATTATTTATAACACATTTATTGCTAGTGTTGTTTGGTGTGGTGCATCGGATCACAAAACTCACTGATTTCGAATCAGCTAAATAAATAAACAAATAAACAAATAAATAAATAAATAAATACATACATACATACATACATACAATACAATTTGGGGTTTTTGAGACAAATGAAACTTTGCTTCACATTTATTACATAATGAACACTTTAAGTACTTTGATACCACAGCAAATACTCCGGGTAAGAAAGTTCAAACATTATTAAAGGCAAATGAACAGACACGAATAATAACACAAATTAAAACATAGATAAATACTATAGAACAGTTATAAATAGTTGGGTCTAACCATAGTCTTCAGGTACAGAAATTTAATAATATAAATATAATTATAACTGCCTGCATTGTGTTCACTGTAAAAATTAAATATAGATGTTAAAGTTGTGTTTTGTTTTGTTGTTTGACAATTAGTTATTTTTAGGCTGGTAAATTCACGAAACCAATGCACGAATGCACGTCAGAATGCACGGAACCAATATGATGAAATGCATCCGATTTCTTTCTCAACTTTACGTTCACTTAAAGACAGAACCAACAATCGAATAAATCGATCAAAATCAATATCTCTTTTGCCTCTTCTTGCATTTGAATTGTGTAAAAACTCTTGATTGTTATAAATTAGCAAACACTTGGAAATAATAAACTTTCACTATATAATGGTTAAATGCAATTAATCATGTTTGTGATGTGCTCTGGGAAGATCAATAGTAATGGGCATATGATACACCTGGACTTCCAGTCTTGCTTATTTACCATCACATACATGAGTAATGAGGCATTGTTGCTCTGCCTTTCAGGGGTGTGTTAGAACATGGTTCAAACGACAGAGTTGCAACCATTTTACTACGGTTTCAGGAAACCTAGTGACTAGCTAGTTAATTTGTCTTAACGATGCATTGCATTACGGTCGTTAAGCAGCAAGTTAAATTGTTGTACAGGAAACGCACCCCTGGTCGGGATGCTTAGAGCCATAATGTTTACACTTTTTTTGTGGTAAAACAACCTACAAATGGTTTACTTATGTGTCTGCATATTAAAGGGATAGTACAAATGAAATTTTACCTACTTATGTCCAATTTATTTTCTTCTTCTGTGGAACACAAAAGGCTGAATGACAGTTTCAATCCCCTCTCATTTTCATTGTGTGTGTATATATATATATATATATATACACTGCTCAAAAAAATAAAGGGAACACTTTTTAATCAGAGAATAGCATCAAGTCAGTTAAACTCCTGGGATATTGATCTGGTCAGTTAAGTAACAGAGGGGGTTGGTAATCAGTTTCAGCTGTTTAGTGTTAATGACATTAACAGCAGGTGCTCTAGATGGGCAACAGTGAGACAACCCCCAAAACAGGAATGGTTTTACAGGTGGAGGCCACTAACATTTTTTCCCTACTCATCTTTTCGGACTGTTTTTCACCAGTTTTGCATTTGGCTAGGGTCAGTGTCACTACTGGTAGCATGAGGCGATACCTGGACCCTACAGAGGTTGCGCAGGCAGTCCAGCTCCTTCAGGATGGCTCATCAATACGTGCCATTGCCAGAAGGTTTGCTGTGTCTCCCAGCACAGTCTCAAGAGCATGGAGGAGATTCCAGGAAGACAGACAGCTACTCTAGGAGAGCTGGACAGGGCCGTAGAAGGTCCTTAACCCATCAGCAGGACCGGTATCTGCTCCTTTGTGCGAGGAGGAACATGATGAACACTGCCAGAGCCCTACTAAATGACCTCCAGCAGGCCACTGGTGTGAATGTCTCTGACCAAACAATCAGAAACAGACTTCATGAGGGTGGCCTGGGGGCCCGACGTCCTCTAGTGGGCCCTGTGCTCACTGCCCAGCACCAGGGAGCTCGATTGGCATTTCCCATTGAACACCAGAATTGGCAGGTCTGCCACTGGTGCCCTGTGGTTTTCACAAATGAGAGCAGGTTCACCCTGAGCACGTGACAGACAGGAAAGGGTCTGGAGAAGCCGTGGAGAATGTTATGCTGCCTGTAACATCGTTCAGCATGACCGGTTTGGTGGTGGGTCAGTGATGGTCTGGGGAGGCATATCCATGGAGGGACGAACAGACCTCTGCAGGCTAGACATTGGCACCCTGACTGCCATTAGGTATCGGGATGAAATCCTTGGATCCATTGTCAAACCCTATGCTGGTGCAGTGGGTCCTGGGTTCCTCCTGGTGCACAACAATGCCCGGCCTCATGTGGCGAGAGCATGCAGGCAGTTCCTGGAGGATGAAGGAATGATACCATTGAAGGGCCACCACGCTCACCTGACCTACATCCAATAGAACACCTCTGGGACATTGTGTTTCGGTCCATCTGACATCACCTGGTTGCACCTCAGACTGTCCAGGAGCTCAGTGATGCGCTGGTCCAGATCTGGGAGGAAATACCCCAGGACACCATCCGTCGTCTCATTAGGAGTATGCCCCGACGGTGTCAGGCATGCATACAAGCACGTGGGGGCCATACAAACTACTGAGTACCATTTTGAGTTGCTGCAATGAAATTTCAGCAAAATTGACAAGCCTGCTGCATCATTTTTTCACTTAGATTTCCGGGGTGTCTTTGAATTCAATCCTCTGTAGGTTGATCATTTTCATTTTCATCAAACGATGTGGCATCCTTCGTTCATAACACATTACCCAGTCCATATTAGTATAGATATCCAGCATGATATTTTTCCCCATTGAGATCTGATGTGTTTTCAAAGTGTTCCTTTAATTTTTTTGAGCAGTGTATATATATATATATATATATATATATATATATATATATATGCACCAATCACATTTAAAGACGAGACAGAATATAGATGAGAATAATGGCTCTTAATGGCCCATTTGAAAAAAATAAAATTAAATACGAGGATGTTGATAATAGGGTTGTCCTAATTAAGCTTGATTTTTTTTTTTTTTTTCTCCTTACAGCAATCTCTCCTTGAATCCAATTTTCTTTCTGTGATCACATCAAATGAACATGCATTCCGTTTCCTCAGGCTTTGCACCTTATATGGCAGAACTTCTCAAAATCTCACGTCTTAAATGAAACAAAATTATTTAATTACACCTTCATCGCCGCTCCTGCAATCAGCCACACATACCTATAGCCATGGAAAAGAATTCAGAGCGATGGCTGACCTGCTTTGCTGCTTCTACTCCTTTTTAATATGATCATTCTCTGAGTCAGCCTCTTTGTCCTCTGGGCGTTTTGGTCTGTGGTGTTTGTCATGACCTCTCCTTTATCCCTGTAGGTCATCAAGCTAGCTTTTGAAGAGTTTGACCTTGAGCGAGCGTACGACACGTTAACAGTGGGTGACGGAGGGAAGATAGGTGATGCTCGAAGAGTGCTTTATGTGTGAGTAGAGAAAAAAGGTCTCCTTTTTTAAACTATGAACATGCATGTGCTTCTGTTCACAAATTTCTCCATACCTTCTCCCATATTCTCCATGGAATAACAGTTTATTATTTTCTTTCAAGATCAACCACTACATCAAATAGGCTCTGGGTTTATGTCTAAGCTTTCATGGCTGCATATGAATACGTAAATGAAAGAATAAAATTAGATTTTGTGCCTCTATTCCAGTCTCACAGGATCCAGCGTGCCCGATTTGATTGTAAGCATGAGCAACCAGATGTGGCTCCATTTGCAGTCCGATGACACAATCGGATCGCAAGGTTTTAAGGCTGTATATGAAGGTATGTCATTGTAATGTTTGGAAACCATGCACACCTGCTGCTTTTCTCTTTCATATGGTCATTTCCACCCACTATAAGAGTGATGAAACAGCACTGTAAACGGTCACCCTTTTCGTATTTTCCAAGAAATATAAGTGTGTTATTTATTCTTTTTTACAGTGAAAATGTTTGACTTGGTGACTTTCGGTTGTTAAAGCGTGCCAGTTTCTAAACGGTATGCAAATCGAAGGCAAATGGAGCAGCGTATGTGCTGTGCCGACATGTTTGAAAAGCTTGCGTGAAATATTCTACCTGCCGTTTACCCTGCAGGAGAATAGCATCAAAGCAAGTCAGATATGAGAATACATTGAGGCATGTATTTACATATGCACAGATAAACTGATAAAATGTGCTACAACAACAGCCATTTCTTATGCTATCAATTGACACAAGTAAACATGTTGCTCAAGATCTGAACTCTTGACGGTGTGGTGAAATTTATTCTATTTAACATCCAGTTATGATTTAATATATACAGTATTACTGAATTATATTATCAGCTAAAGAAAATGTTTCTATTTTGCATTCATTTCTAATTTAAAGATTGTATCAGCGATTTCAGGCCCAAAAAAGGCCCAAACATAAATGATCACATTCATCTAATCTTTCCTAACGATCCGCTAGCTGCCCGCCCCATAAGCAGGTCATCAAAAAAACCGCGTCTCTGTAGGCAGCCTAGGCTCTGAGATCTGCACACAAAAACAATTGGTTTCACCAACCACTCAAAACCAAAATAAATAGTGTTCCAACCAATCACCGACAGGGGGTGGGTGTTGTGAGGTTTTGCACGGCTGCACGCGAAGTCGGAGAACACGAGCGCAAAACCTCACAACACCCACCCCCTGTCGGTGATTGGTTGGAACACTATTTATTTTGGGGCGGGCAGCTAGCGGATCGTTAGGAAAGATTAGATGAATGTGATCATTTATGTTTGGGCCTTTTTTGGGCCTGAAATCGCTGATACAACCTTTAATACATTGTTTATAAATTATATTATCAGTATTTGAAATAAATAAATGTAAAAGTAGAAGTTGGTGTGAATTTTGCTTTAATGATCACTCAAAGCTCCTTAGGTTTGTGCTAAAGCTGATCATGTTTTCACTAGCATGATTTGAGTGTTTCAAAAATCTGACCTTTTGAACAAAGGGATTCACATGATCAATGTCACCAATTAGAAATAGAGCACAGTATTTCTAATTCATTGTCATAACTTTTTTCTGTTTCACGTTTTTCTAAAGTTTAGTTTATTTTCTGATTTAAATTGTATATATAATTATTTTAGTATGTAGTAATGAGACAACTTTCATTGAATTTAACGTCTTTTTGTTTTGTGTTTATCCATTTTGTTTCTTCCTTTTTTTTTTTTTTTTTACCCCCTAACTTGTTTTTCCAAAGCGTTCTGTTTAATACCTTGAAATAGAGTTTTTCCCTAGCCGATCTTCACTCTGAACTGTAACCTCACAATTGAGCAATTCTCACTGTCTGGATAGCCCAGCACAATGACACAAACCCAATTAACTTTGTGTAAACCCAATTTCACACTTGTGCTTCTAGTCACGTTGTCATGTTTGACAACATTTCCACTGGGACACACTGGTGGGACACTTTGTTTGAGGCTGTGTAGATGTCAAATTCATCATTTCATACGTTAATTTAAAAGTTCTTAGATTGGCAAAGGATTGTTTTCCCCTCAACAGAAATGATAAATTGTACAGAAACTGTGGTCACCAACAATGAGCTTCTTCAGACAGACCAAAGCCTCATTTCATAGTGGAAGATTAAACCCAAACCTCTTAAGAGTTAAATGAATAGTATACCCAAAATGTAAATCAGTCATTATTATGTTTCATTCCAAACCGATAAACTGGAATTCAGTCATTGCACATTAACAAATTTAAATCTTCCCCTCCAATGCAACTCTTAAAAAATTTTTTTTTTTTTTTTTTTTTTTTTGGTGTAAATAATTTCTAATTGTCAGTATTTAATCATTTTAATTTCCTTTCTGTTCCCCTCACAAAACTATTGCATGGCTTCAGAAAACTGTCACATTTGGTCTGCGGTTGAGTTTAGTTTGAATTGGACTTTTGAGTGGGTTTTGCACGATTTTCTGTTCCGTTTCCTTTGTTTGCATTAGTTTCTATGGTGATTTGTTGTTTAAATAATTTGCAACACCTGTTTCTTGTTTACTTGATTGGTCTGCCTTTGTTTATGTTCTTTGTCGATCTCTGTTCGCTGTTTTTTTTTTAATAGTCTGAGAATTCGAGAAGCTTTTTTTTCTGATCTTGTTTTTAGTAAAGAACTACTGTTTGCGATTAGATTCAGCATTTAATTTCATTCGTGCCTCAACCACTGCTGACAAAAACATGTTATTTTTTTATTTATTTTTTGTGTCAGAACTTGAACTTTAGTTTTTTACAGCCATTTAACGGTTTTGGTTGTTGCCATAGACAATGCTCCTGGAGGTCCACAGACTCTAACACTATTTGCACGGGAAAAAAATATCCATGATTGAAATAACCATCAAAATCCCTCCATTTAATAGATTTTAAATAAGAAAATGCTTGAGTAATTACCAAAGAACCCAAACACAACTGAGCTTTGAACAACTATTTTACACTTAATTGCACAGAAAATGTCAGAGAAGTGCTTTTCCATTTATGGCTACTTCAAGTCATTTATTAGTTGCTGTTGCCAGTGTCTAAGGTACACAATAACTTGTCCTGGCAAATTTGACATTTTTGTCAATAGGACACATAATAGATTTGTTTGGTCCAGAGCTTAAGGCAGGTAAACACATTAGCTTAATGGTGTGTTAACAGACCCCATACAAAAATATATGTGAATGTTTAACGGAGCATTTCTATAGCTGTTAATGTTCCCAGTTGCCTTTCCATGTGTTATTTAACATTGTTCCTTGTTAGAGCTGTTTGCTTCTTGGTCATGATGAGTTGACAGCCCTAACACGATAGCCTACCATTCTTGTGGGTTCTTGAACTAATTGCTAAGGTATTAGGCATGCTCTTAACACCTTGAAGAGGTTGTGGATTGTGCCACAATTGGGAAACTCATCCACTGTAGATTATCGTCTGGCTGGGTCATTAGTGCACTTGCTGCTTAGCTGACACCATAGTTGTGAACATAAAAATGAACTCTTCCCTGAACATCATTTGTTTGTCACTGTTGTTTTATACTGCGTTACAAAAACTTCCTGGAGATATAAAGCCTTATATTTGTAGTTCTCACTACTCAAAAATATGCTGATGGTCTGGTCTGATAGCATAAAAACAAAAAAAAACAAAAAACAAAAAACAGAATGGCAAAAAAAACAATGTTAAATGCAAATAATAAAAATGCAACAGACAATAATCATATTAGGATAACAACATAAATAGGTTTATCAACTTTTAAAGGAAGGATGAAATGTTGCTATTGTTATGTTAAAGAAATTAGGAAAATACCAAAATGCACAGCTCAATTGACATTCTAGAGACATTTAGAAATGAAAATGTCAATAATCAAACTACAAGCAATAGCACAAATAAACACAATAGCACAGCAGTGCTTTTCAGGTTTTACAGGTAGATCTAACAGTAGTTAGATACAGATTAGGTTGATTAGGTACATAAATTGAATAAATTCACCTAATCAATATATACATATGTGTATGTATTATTATTATTATTATTATTATATATATTTTATTTTTTTGCAGTGAGTCTTTGTTGTTTGATTAACATTAAAAACAGACATCGGCAGGAATATTATTAACATTTTGTGTGAAATTTTCCGTTTAAGCATAAGAATATGTGAAAGACGGCTTATTTAGTATGTACATGCTTTCAGACGCGGCTTTCTGGACGCGTGCTTCAGATGTGCAATTTGCGCACACAACACTCCTCACACAGCGCGAGCAAGTTCTCTTTCACGTCTTCTTGCGCTTGAATGTTGAAATTTGCAAGGCTTAAAAACGTGTGCAAATAATAAACTTTAAACTTTCGTGACGACGTAGCACTGGTCCGATCGGGACCATGACAGTTCAGTCAACAAGCCATGCATGTGCTCTGCATTTTTTAGTCGCCTCTCGTGAAATTTGGTCGCATATGCGAGTGATTTACTCGCATTGTAGAGGGTTGTATGTTGACGCTATATTTCTTACATATTGTTGGGCAGGGCTTAAAACCAAAAAAAACTAAAATAATTAATCAGTTCACTCCTAACGTTTTTGTTCATGTGTCCCTTCTGTCACATCATTACGGAAACTGTATGGAAACAGATACTGATTAATATGTATATACACTAACCTGCAATTTGCACTGGTTAGTGTAAACAGAATGATTAAAATACCATTATTAACCGGTTAATGGTAATTTCAAATAAGCGTTTCTGTTCAGAACGTTTAAGCTTGATTTAGTTTTTGTTTATGTACCTGTAAATGTTGTTTGTTTCCAATTTTTTGTTTGTTTCTTGAACCTGTTCAGAGCCCTGTTGTTGGATGTATGTAGTTCATGTTAATATTAATACATATCGGTAAGGACCTTTTGTTTACAATAAGTAAGTGGTACATTGTTGGGTCGGCACTTTGATGCTCAAGGTAAAATCCAAGTTCTAGAGCAAAAGCACTGCATTAGACTCATCATATGGCATCTCAGAACAACATCCATAATAATAGCCATACTGAAAACAACATATTTAAATTAAATAATCATGTACCCTTTTTTCCACAGAAATTGAGAAAGGTGGCTGTGGAGACCCAGGCATCCCTGCATATGGAAAGCGAACTGGAGACCGTTTTTTACACGCTGATGTGCTGACCTTTGAGTGTCAGGCTGCTTTTGAATTGGTTGGCGAGAGGACAATATCATGCCAGCAAAATAACCAGTGGTCTGGAAACAAACCCAGCTGCGTCTGTAAGAGTCTTTTTTTTTTTCTGAAATGCATGGTTATAATTAACATGTTGCCATTTAGAATGATTAATGTATCGTCGCTGTAAAAGCATGACATCTAGATTAGGGACACATATGATGCCGAATGGCATCCGTCCATGCTGGCAATTCCCAGGTTTGCTGTATGTGAGGTCAATTATCATATTTCTGTTTCTGGAACATGTTACTGTTCCTCCTCCTCACTCAAGAGGGAATGCAATAAAAATGGTGTGTTTGCTTGTAGTTCGAAATAAATGCCTGATCTACAAAAATATTATATGATATCTATCAATCTATAATAATCTAAATTTACATTTAAATAACGTGCTTGTCACTGAAAAGAAAAGAAAACTTTATTTTACTGATTTTAAACTTGATTTAAATACACATGGTGTCACACTGTACCTGTTATTGCACTCACAAATATAGGCACTGTAGTGAAGTCACCCCACAATCTGAGAAAATCCTGTTATGCAGTGGTCATTTTCTCTTAAGTACAGCGATAAGAGGAAGCAGTGTCTCATTAATGTGTTTTGTTGTTAAAATGAAAACCTTTTGAATGGATGTTTTGTTTTTGTTTTCTGTTTTCCTGGCAAAGCTCATACTTTGAACCAATTCCTTGACATGTCATCATTTCTGCACCATGCAAAGAGCTCATTATCATGGTCTATGTGAACTATCTTTCCTCTCATCTTTTTTTTTTTTTTTGAGACAAAATAGCATTCCTGGTAACATCTATTTTGAACTAAAACAAATATTGTGACCTTTGTAATGGAATTATATATATTTGTCTTCATCTCCACAGTCTCCTGCTTCTTCAATTTCACCACTCCGTCAGGCATCATCCTCTCGCCAAACTACCCAGAGGAATACGGAAACAACATGAACTGTGTGTGGCTCATTATAGCTGAGCCAGGCAATCGGATCCATCTCATTTTCAGCGATTTTGAGATGGAGCCCCAGTTTGACTATCTCATTGTGAAAGACGATGGGATGCCGGAGCCCACCACATTTGGAACGTTCTCTGGGAAGGATGTACCCTCGCAAATCGCTAGTAATGGCCATATAATGCGCTTGGAGTTCCAGTCAGACCACTCGAATACGGGAAAGGGGTTTAATATCACCTACACAAGTAAATGCAATATATATTTTTGTGATGTGTATTATTTTTAAAGGCGATGTGTGTAATTTCTGTACTACTAAGAGTACAAATAATGTAGCTGTATTGGGCTGGTTGGGAGTAATGTTTGATAACGCCACAGAGCCACACTGTTTCCACTTTTAAGGCGAGACACGGCAGGCAAAAACATCGTTTTTTTTTTACTGGTCAATTTTGAGATTTTTGGATATTTGTCTTCAATAACATGTCTTCTTTCAGACTTGTGATGAAAAAAAGTCCGAAATACACATTAAGGTCTTTATTTTACTACACTTTTCTGTTCGCGTCTGTAGATTTCTCATAAATTCAACAAAAGTTGGCGTTCTTAATCAACATGCTGCTCCGCGATCTCTGTCTTCTTCCTGTCATCACACGCACACGCCGGAAAGCTCACTCTCTCCTTTACAATGCTGTCGGATCCAAATATGGTCATTTCCTTTTTATCAGCAACCAATCGTGAAAGTAAAAGGGCTGAATGCGCAATCTCATTGGCTGATGATAAATCTTTAAAGCCCGTTTGCTCAAAATGACCTTTCTCTCATTCTCCAAGTACGAAATCTCCACTTCAGTAGCACCTATATACACCAAACTTTCCAGTCTTGTACCTAGTTATATTATGAAGACATTTACAGAGGGATTTGTAAATATATTATTCCTAGCCTGATTTATATAACATTTTATTCCAAAAAACATGGCGAAAATAATTTTTTTAAGGCAATTGACAGTATATTCTGATTTACAGGATAACAAAAGTAGATATCCATAAATCCCTCTGTAATATTTTTCCCATCTAATATGTGAACACAATGAAAAAATAATTTTTAACCTGGCTTTATCCAATACTCAGATTGCAAATTAGCACATATTTAATTAGATATTGCCTAATTTGCATATTTAAACATTAAATTATAGAAAACTTGTAATACATTTTTTTCTCATCTTAATGTAGGTAATCAACTGGGAAAGTTTCATGGTGATATCTGCTAGTTAAAATTTTTACCCTATTCACCTGTAGTGTCTCGCCTTAAGGGAAAGCATCCCAAAAATTGCTTATAAAGCAATTTATCCACATATTAAACTGGGATATAACAAAGTCCCTTACAAGGCAAGTCAGTTCACTTGGCGACCATCTTGGGAATGCACTCGGGCAGCTATTTTCAGTCATGCAAGTTTAGCTCTTATCTAATTAAATAGGGACATACCAAAATGTCACAAACTCACATTTAATAAATAAATAAATAAAAACAACAGCAATCAGACATTAATGGTATCCCCGAGTTTTGTTAAGACCAAGCAGTGACTCATATTTGGAAGGCAGGACTTATTACTAGATCCACCATAGTGGCAGCTTTCTCTTTTCCATTGCAATACCTGTAGTACATCGAATTTGTCATTTTCAATGTCACCTTTAAATTTCTGGTATCCTGGACATGCATTGGATAGTGTAATTGCGCGATTGATTTGTATTTATTTAGAAATTATATTTTTCAATCAGTATCAGTCCAAGAGACATTTGGATCACTTTCTCCCACTTTCTCTGGCTAGTCGATTCTCTTCTTTTGTTTTCCTGAAACTTGCAAAAACATAGGGTTGTTTTTGCAGCCTGTGTCTTTTTACAGAATTTAAATCAGATATTTAATTCATTTGTAATATTTACTTTTCTAGGTTGAGAATATTGTCGTGAAATATAAAAAAAAAACTTAAAGGGCATTTTCACCTACAGTACAATTTTTATGGGATTCTATTTTTTTAGAAACAAGCTTTTGATCCTTTATCTTTAAGCTTTTTTTTTTTTTATCCTATGGCTGCATCATATCTATCTCATTGCACACAAGGAAATGGAGAGCCTTCCTACAGCTTGTCATTGAAAATTAAGCTAGCTAGCCAGTTCATTTTTTTAAGCTAACTTGTGAAGTTGCTTGAGGTGACCACTGCAGTAGTAAGTACTTAAAGTTGTTATGGCAAACCTTGGAAGCTTATTTGCTGAAATACGCTCTTGAAACAAAAATCCATCAAATTTAGAAGCTTTCTCCTCTCTGCAACGTTGCTTTGATACCAATGTAGTGTTTCTGTAGCTTAACTGGTACAGCGTGTCCTAACAATAGTCAAGGTTTGATTCCCAGGAAACACATGCTTTGGATTAAAAGGGCATCTGCTAAGCATAAGAAGAATAATTAACAATAGTAATGACAGACAGTTAGAATGCCATTGGAGATGACTCGAGTCAATGAGCATAATAGCTGAAAACAGACATATAGATTTTTAGTGAATTGGTGAAACCGGAACCGTGATTTGTGTTGGCTTGTCTACGGGGAACAAAATTTGGGGGTAGATGGAACCAGTAGTTGCAGGCGATGTCAGTGTCAGTGGATTGTATTGTTTGATATCTCAACAGTGCTGCTTCGGTAATGGTGTGTCATTGTCTCAGAAAGAAGTAGACATGTTTCCGCTGGAGTGGCGCTGGAGCAACTGTCAGGAACGGTCGTAAGAACAATGAGGCTGTCATTTGGGGAATGGGGTAGAGCTGCGTACATGGCCTAAGCCCTGGCCGCAAGGTCTCCATGCATTAGCCATCACACTTCCACAGGGGCTTCGCAGACAGATGTGTTCACCAAAATGAAAACACTAAAATAGCTTTGGCAGGATTCTCTGCTTCTGTGAGTGCACATATTGAATAATTGAAGCTTCCACACTGACATCTGTGATGCATGTGTGACACATATGTGAGCTGTCTACAGAGTTGTGTTAAGGGAAAACAGATTTGACAAAATTTGAGCGTGTCTCAAACCACTATAGAGGGTTACAAGGGCTGTGATGCGACTGGATGCTCTCTGCCGACACGCAACGCCTCAACGTCTGTGGCTTTCCATGTGATTCGGATTTATTTTTCATGAGAAATTGTAACTGTTTATGTAAAGTGAGAAATATTTTTTTTCTATTAATTTTACGAAATTATTGAATTAAATTATGAGAATTTATGCACACCCTGCAGTATGGTAATGCTGCCTTGACACAAAGTGGAGTGTGCATTAAATATTTGCATTGATTTTAAATAATTCAACTTTCTAGAGTCAGTTATTACACTTCTACCATGGTGGCATTTGGTTCATCTCAAGAAATTTTTCAGATTTTGGTCCCTTAAGTGCTCATGTAGAACTGTTTTCATAGTCATTACTAATTCAATAGTCAATCAAGCCACTCTTACTAGTTTGACTAGTTCTACAAACAATAACCTGGAACTACTTCATAGCTGTTCAAATAGAGAAAATGAAAATACAGAACAATTGAACTTATGTAATTGTACTGTAATGGCAAATGTAATGGTAAATATCTTGACATACTGTATTGCTTTTGTCTCTACTTGAGAGCATCACTTTAACACATTATAACATCTAAAGATATACCAGGCTTTATGGAAACCTTTGAAAAGAGGGCTAAATATTACCGGAGTGCCTTTTTGATAGTGGGTGGATTTATGTAAATTAATATTATCCCCTTTATTTCTTGTATTGTGTGGTATCCAACCCAGGCTCAATAGAAGTCATACTAATTCACAAAAGTTGGAGAAACTGTAAAAATTATTTTAGCTCAAACAGTAGAACATGATGCTTGCAATGCCAAGGTCATGCATTCGATTCCTAGGGCATGCATGAACTGATAAAATGTAAACCTTGAATGTAATGTACTGTAAGTCACTTTGGATTAAAGCATCTGTTAACCTAAACTTAAAGCTAAACATTAAGCCCAACCTCTTATCCAAACCCTATACCCTATATATCTAAGCATGATGATAACACAAAGTCGTACATTATCATACAATTTAATTTTGTATAAATTATTATGAGTTGCCATGAGAGTGTCTTCCCATATATGTTAGCTTTGATCATACACAGTCATTGCAGTCTGTTCCCGTTCTGAATTCAACCATACGGTGTACAGGACAATCATCCAAGCTTATTTTAATTTGAAATATTTTTGACGTTTTGGTTGTGTCTCTACATGATTGCATCATTTAAACACATGATAACATACAAAGATTAGTGATATATGAATTAGGTTTAGTGGTATCATGGTTGTTAGCATTGTTTTCGCATGTGTTGCAGATTCTCCAAAATGAGGTTATGTTGTAAGTACACAGTAAATTGTCACTGCAACAACATTTCGCTTATAAGACTGGCCATTCTGAGTAATATCAGTTGCGTTAGTTAATCTTTAAAAGATAATTATAGTTTACTTAATTGAAGGTTAGGCACTCTTATAATGCATGTTAAGTGCTGACAGACAAGGACAGGCAGGACCTAGAATTAAGTATTATATGCTTCAGCACTGATTATACTTTCATCCCGTTTCTGTAGCGTTTGGCCAAAATGAATGTCACGACCCTGGCATTCCCATCAACGGGCAACGTTTTGGAGAGCACTTCTTACTGGGCAGCTCAGTGCTCTTCACATGCGATGAGGGCTTCATCAAGACACACGGATCCAAATCCATCACCTGTGTCATCCAGGATGGAAACGTGGTGTGGAATGCAGCCGTCCCCCGTTGCGAAGGTGAGACTTTGCTCTACTTAGCTTTCTGAAGGTGCTGCTGGGATTTGTAAGATGGGCTTTTGTTGACATTCTATTTTCTGCACTCTCACTGTCCCAGCTCCATGTGGCGGACATCTAACGGCTCCCATGGGAGTCTTACTGTCCCCTGGCTGGCCCGGATACTACAAAGACTCCCTTAACTGTGAATGGGTGATTGAAGCCAAAAAGGATCATGCCATCAAGATATCTTTTGACAGGTATTGATTTGTTTTTGGGAATTCAGAGCACATGAAACCCCAAGACACCCAACTCCTGTCCCATTTCTGGAAACCTTGACCGCAGTCTCTTCAGTGCAGTTTTGCTCTCCTACAATTTCGCTTCTTAACCTTCCAGTTTAATCTCCCTCATTAGAGTAATTCTGCTAAAGACCTAGGTCATAAGCAGACGTTCCGCTCATTTTTTTTTTCTTCTTTTTTTTTCTGTGTAGGTTTCAGACGGAGGTTAATTACGACACGTTGGAAATTCGGGACGGGCTCTCCAATTCGTCGCCGCTGATTGGCGAGTACCACGGCACTCAAGCCCCTCACTTCCTCATCAGCACCAGCAATTACATGTACCTGCTCTTTACCACTGACAACAGCCGCTCCAGCGAAGGCTTCCAGATCCGCTACGAGAGTGAGTCAGCATCTGCAGTGATTTAAATGCATGGATATTGGGTTTTCAAGCTCCACAGTGGGCGGTTCTGCAATACTGCGCAAATTTTGGCGGGACATGCTCTCTGGTGCATGTAATGTAATTGGCACGGGTTCTCCAGGGTTACAATTAGAATATAGTTTTGTAGTTGTCAAAAAAATGTTTTGAGAAAACTAACATGTGTGATAGCATCACGTGACAAATATCAACATCCAGAGGCAAAGATATCAACTTTAAGAGAGGCGAGGAACCTCTGTGAATAATTAAACATGAAAATAACGTTTGTTTTCTTTTTGAATATGCTTGGTGGTGGTGGGTTTATAAACTCTGCTTCAGAGTGCGATTAAAGTTTAATTTCCCGCTGACTCAAGGACTGTTTGTTGTTTATGCAGGCTCAACAGATAGACCAATGATAATTGTTAAAAGCCTGTTTTAATGCTCTTGTGGTTATTGTCAACTGGTTGAAAGGGATTAGACCAGAACAAGCTGAAATCGGATTTTAAATCTATTTTAGGGATATGTAAAAAGAAGTTGGGTAAATTGTAAACCTCATTGTAAACCTCATTATTGGAAAACGGATAAACCTCCACTTGCATAAACTATTTTGATCACTGTATATGTCAAATTTATAGTTAAGTGTAGAAATGTTAAAAACATTTAAATGTTACTTTAATCTTAAAACTGTTAAAAGACAAGTTAACATATTCTCAACCAGCTTTTTATGGTTGCAATGTCAGTAGTATACATACAGTAATTGAACAATGCATACTCTTTCATCTGAAATCTACTTATAGACCACACTGTATAAATTGTTTTGCTTTTAAAATCCACTGCATCCTTGATTCCTCACCTCAAAGTTATGCTCGGACATGTAAGCTGAAATTATAGGTCCTAGCATAATTGATTGTGGGTGGGTGACTTCCCATTTAATTTATAAATTAATTAATTAATTGTTTAAAAATAGAGTATTGTTTTATAATAATGTTGTAGTCTTTCACATCATGACACAGACTGTAAATCTGTAAATGAACAGAAAGGAATATTCCTTGGTAAAACAAAAATTAAACAAAACTGAAAATACTTTTCAAATGGGCTAATACATAAAAAAAAGTTTCAATAATTTTATTCAATATTTAAAATGGTGATAAAGGTAAAAATAAAATAAATTGCTAAATAATTGTTTCATGTAGACTTATAAATTGCATAAGAAATGCAAATTGTTTTTTTATTATAATTTTAATTATTATTATTATTATTATTATTATTATCCATGTATGATTTGAGTTAAAAATGCCATTGGTTACTGCCACGTGTGACATTTTAGTGTTCAGTTATGAGGAGTAGCAACCAGGAATACTGTCCAGGACCTATAATATGAAAGGAAGGTGGTAGTAGGTCATCGGTTGTATAGTTACACGTTGGTGAGATTTGAAGAAGGCTGTTGTCACACGCAAACCAAGAATATTACTGAACTGGAGGCCATTGCTTATGAGGAAGGGGCTAAGATTCCCCAGAAACTCTGCCAGAAGCTGGTGCCTGGTTATACATCTCATTTGCAAAAACAGCAAAAGGGTGTTCTGCTAAGTACTAAAGATGCTTGCCATGAAGGGGTTGAATAATTTTGAGACTGCAGAAGGCATTAAAGCTGCATTTTCAGTTGAATTTGGGGAAACCACTTGAAACATTTGTTGTGTTGAGCTATTTCAGTTAGTTTTGTTTGATTTGTTAGTTGCAAATGGCTGAAAGGCTGTACATTTTGCCAATAAACCTGATTTTCAGTGGTTGATTATCAAATTAAGCACTGCCTGTTAGAAATATAGCACATATCAATTTCCCTGATTGTTTTGTATTATTGCAACTATACAAATAGATCTGTGTGTAAAATTAAATGTTATCACTTTTTTCCTCATGAGCCTAAGTGAAAAATGCAAATAATATCTTTATAAAACCAAATGACATGACAAATAGTCTCTAGTTGCTCTTTTTTAGCAGTAATTTAACATCTTTATTATAATGTAATGTGCTGCAATAGAGACAGAAAAATGAGAAATGTGGGCAAGAGGGAGCATGAGATGATTCTCAAACGATATTCATGACTCCCAATAAATTACCTCTGACATTACGCCTGATATATATGAAACTCATTGAAAGTGTCAAAGTGTTCTCATTTTTCAGACTTTTTAGACAGCTATCAGAGGTTTATCTGTGGCCACATAATAGAGCCCAATGCTTGGGAAATTGACAAGTGGAGAAATTTCTCAAAAAAGTGCTGTCAGTTATTCCGAATGGTCTTCAATATATATATATATATATATATATATATATATATATATATATATATATATATATATATATATATATATATATATATATATATAAAAGGAAGTAGAAATAAAAATGTATTGGTTGAAGGAAGGTAACCACAGGGGGACTGATATCTGCTGATTTATACTGTATAAAATGCTTCCGACACCATCCTCCTTTCAATTTAGACCTTGGAGGTGAAATGAAATATTTTATTTTGTTTTGTTCCTTCCTCACAGGCATTATGATGGAAACAGATTCCTGTTTAGATCCAGGGATCCCGGTGAATGGGAAAAGGCACGGGAACAATTTTGCCATCGGCTCAAGAGTGACGTTCAGCTGCGATAAAGGCTATACTCTGAGCGATGAGGAGCCCATTGTGTGTGAGAGGAACCATCAGTGGAACCATGCGCTGCCTAGCTGTGACGGTAGGCAATTCTCGGTAGACCAAATTCTGGTCATGTACAAGAGGAACCGCTCCACCCAACCACCTAATGTAAAAACGTCTAAAAATTGGACCCTGGTGTCAGCTTGCAGTGTATGCTTTGAGCACCCAGGTCTTTAGTTTCCTTTGGTGGAGACTTTGGAGCCCCTTGACAATCTGGGGCCTTAGGTCACTGGCCCGGTCCATAAACTAGCCCTGCTGGGCTGCATTACATTTATCTGAGGGGAAAGGGTAAGCCTTCTTAACACTCCTCCGAGATTTGAGTTCATACATTTTTGATTAGAGGAGAGGTGACTGGCGTGCACTGTTTTATAGATAACCTTAAACGGTGGGAGGTAGGACAGGGAAGCGGGAACAAATAATGGAAGTCCTTAAGAGCTCTATAAAGCTGTTTATCTAATTTGTTTCCTGATTGCAGGGATTGAAAGTAAACAAAGTGTTTTCCAGTAAGAGCAATCAGGCTGTTGCCAGTCTGTTCCAGAATTCCCAATGTCCTCTAATATCTGCGTCTTATCAGCTCCGTGCATTTGCTTTAACAGACTTTGATTCTGCCTGATGGTCTCTCATCAGAGCCTGACCTTCATTACAGACAGGACAGATACTCCCCATTTGTTTGCTGGAATGTAAATACATGCTCATGAGAGATTACACATTTCCTTACTGTCAGACTGATGTGTTATTATTAAATGGAGAGCTCAGACTTAAAATTCTGATTAAATGAGACACATTCAGAGCCATTATAAAATTCAGATCAATGTACTATATTGACCCTATAAAGCCTACTGTATAAAAATTGATATGCAAATTTACTACATGCCTCATGCCATCTGATTTGCGTTTTAAGCAAGTAAAGGGCCTTTTAGTATATTTCTAAAAACATGCACCTTCAGAATGTGGTACTTCAGGTTGTCTTTTTGCTGTGAAATCTTGAATGATTTTCATTACAATCTTTCAGAAATGTATCTCTTATTTTGGTCATATAAATCTCTAGCCTGGCAAGCCAGACGTACATCAAGATGTTTAGTCTGGCAACTCACCATAGACACGGTCAATCTGATGGGTGGGATAAACGGCTGTCTTTCAAATTCCCTCTGCACACAATAGGGCAGCGCTTCAACCAACCAGAGCGTTTTCCCAACAGCGGAGCTAACGTTAGTTGATAGATTCAACTTTTAAATCTGGCCGACAAAACTACGAACACATCTTCCTTTTTTTAAGAATGACTTAAGTGCCGTTCTTTGTTCTTTTCTCAAAGAAAAACTTAACTCCAAGTCCTCCAGAGTTGCAGCCAAAGCCGATTCGAAAGACCGCTGTTCTCCATCCGCAGCAGCCGTCATTCTTTGTTTTCAAGTGGCAGGAACCGTCGCAACTCTGTCGTCATATGTTAAGCCCGCCCCCGCCTACTCTATACACGACGTGATTGGCCTGACCCAATTTAGGTTTTTGCAGCAAAAAGGTCTATTGAGAGTTGCTAGACCCACCCTGGCTGCAAAATAATTTTGCTGCCGCTAGGGTGCGTCTAGATTTCTAGGCTAATAAATCTCAGTTTGGGCCTCTGAATAAAAATATGTTTTATCTTCGAGTGTGAGCTCCTATGGAAGCTTGTTTCCTCCATGGAATAAAACAATTTAAAACAATTTAAAAGTCCAGTTTTGAGAAAAATAGACGGACCTTTTTGACTTTACAACACTCAATTGCAACTTTATATTACGCAATTCCGACTTTATAACTTGCAACTGCAAGTTTAAATCACACAATTCAGAATTGTGAGAAGTAAACTTGCAATTGTGAGAAAAAAAAAGTCATAATTGTGTAAAAAGTCACAATTACCTTTTTTTGTTTTTGTTCTATGGCGGACATAAGCTTCCATAATATTCTCCTTTATTATTCTATTGAAAAAGAAAAAAATCCTACAAATTTAATTAGTCAGAATTTGTCGTTTGATGAAGAGATTTAATGGGCTGTTTCAGGACAAAATGCTGAGGCTCCTGTCATAACCTGTGTTGTATGATATATTTTGATGAAATCAGGACCATGAGCATGGCTCAAGGACGTATTCGATATTCTGTTATGATAGTCTGTCTTACAGCTCTGGTGCTTCAAGAAAAAAAAAAGAAGCTTTTTTTTTTACTGTCTCCACTGACAGACGTTCTCCTGTTGGAAAATTGTCTCAGTTGTTACATCTCCTTTTGATCTTCTTGCAAGTATTTATGTTGTATGCGATGTCAACCTCTTATTAGTTAAACTCTGCTGCTTTTCATGTACAAACATGTCTATTTCCATGTTTTGTTTTGCATCCATCATCTTGTAGTTTCACTATAAAAAGCCTGGGAAGTTGTATTATATGGAAGTTTTATTATATGTATTTATTTATGGAAGAAGTATTTTACATGTTCTGGATATTGTTTGCCAAGTGTGACCCAGATATCTGCATCAAATCCATCTGGACTTTTAACCGTTGTTGATTATGTTATTATTTGAGCAATGAAGCATATATAGCAACACCCTGGCAACCATCCAAAACATCTTAACAACCATATAGCAAAATGCTGAAACCACTCACTACTTCTTAGAAATTCAAACATGAGTTCTTCTTGTTATTGTATTTCCAGCTTTATGTGGGGGCTATATCTACGGAAAAACCGGAACGGTTCTTTCGCCTGGTTTTCCAGATTTCTACCCAAACTCGCTGAACTGCACTTGGACGGTAGAAGTGTCTCATGGGAAAGGTAATACCAAAGAACAGGTTACAGGCACGAGAGCCATACAAACCACTGACTGATAACAGTTTGGAGCACATTGATTTTACCCATGAGGTTCCTTTCTGTGCCCTTTGAAAGTACCCTTGATAACGAATTTAAGATACCTTTCACATTTCTCTACATTTTATTACTCAGCACCATGTCGGGCAAATGCGATTCTATTTCGATCAGTATTACGTTCTCTCTGAAGGCTTCTCAGTAGGTTGAAAGGTTGAAACAGAGATTTTGCTTGTGACTGACGGCCCTAATCTCATCTGAAACTCCCCAGGAGTGCAGCTTCTCTTCCACACGTTCCACCTGGAAGACTCCCATGATTACCTGCTCATTACCGAGGACGGCAGCTTCGTTGAGCCGGTGGCCAGGCTCACAGGCTCCGTCCTGCCACCCTCCATCAAAGCTGGCCTGTTCGGCAACTTCAGCGTCCAGCTACGCTTCGTCTCGGACTTCTCCATGTCATACGAGGGCTTCAATATCACCTTCTCTGGTGGGGGCATCGCTCATTCTGTTCATTATGGTGTGCTTGAAGGCACTGTTGTCATGGTGCTTACTCTAACCCATGCTTTGCTAAGCAGTCTGGAGGTTTAAGAGTTGTTATGACTTTGTACCACAGAGTACAGCCTGGAGCCGTGCGAGGACCCAGGAGTACCAGCATACAGCAGGAGGGTGGGCTTCCAGTTCGGGGTTGGCGACTCGCTGGCCTTTTCCTGTTTTGCGGGCTACCGTCTGGAAGGCGAGAGTAAGATCACTTGCTTGGGTGGAGGGCGGAGAGTATGGAGTGCAGCCCTGCCCAGGTGTGTGGGTAGGTGGTCATATGATTTCATTTATTATTCTCAAACATCAGAGTGTTTATTTAAGTAGTAATTAAACTAAATCTCTTCATTTTATGTCAATCCGCTGAAAGACTAGTTAATCACAATGCTCAAGCTTCAAACAGTGCATGAAAATGTCTAAAATAATCCATATGAATCAAGCAATTTAATACAAGTCTTCTGAAGAGACACGTTTGCTTTGCATTATTATTATTATATGTATTATATGGTATTAAATGGAATACTTTTACTGCCTTTATGTACAATATTAAGGTTGAGAATTCAGAATTAACATGACCAAAAAGACAATTTAAGACTAAAATATTATTACTGTAATAAGAATGAACTTGTGAGTGAAATTTAAAATGCAGTTTTTACACTCCACATTTGGAGCAGAATGTTCTTATTCTGTTACTCTGAAAAAGTAATTAATTGTTAATGAACTGGAATTAAGTGGAATCGGAATTTCTTATGATTTATTTTCTTAATAAAGTATTTTAAGTGTCTACATAAATATACTTATGCACCCGGTTTCACAGAGAAGGTTTAAGCCTAGTAAAATATGTCAGTGCCATTGTTTTGTCTCAAGATGCACACCAGTAATGTTATGAATAATGTTATGATTAATGAATAGACATTTAAAATGCAGATTTCAACTATTGAGTCATCAATTTGCAGTGCTTTAAATCAGTAATTTCTAGTGTGTTGGCATTTTAATATTGGTCAGGCTAATTTGGCCATAAAATAAAAGGGAGGGAGAACTAGAGTGAAATTTTAGCCATTGCATATTTTTAGAAATCTGGTGTCTGCCTTTCATCCTAAATTGAGTCCATTTTACTGTGCCTCAAATTCATTATTTAAATGCTCGGACTATTCCCCCATCTTATTAATGTTTTATTTATAGTGGAACTTGACACAGTAAATGTTCACATTGTAGGGTGAAAGACTTTCAGAGATGTACCCTGCTATAATAAATGAATTAAAATTGATCAGATTGCAGATTGCAATCTTTCTTCTGTGGCTGTTAAGTGTTTAAGGCCATGGATATTTGTGGACAGAGTTAAAAACGCTGACAAAATAATTAGTTGTAATTGTGCAGTCCTCCTGTCAGACCGGGTTTTAATAGTGGTTAATCGCTGTGGAGTAATAAGAGCTTGTGAGTGTGCCTTTAATTGGTCTGGTGAACACAACAAACATTAGCCTGGAGAGGTTAGGATTATAGTAGCTACAAAAGTTGATAAAGGGTTGATATGGAAATTCTAATTGAAATAAATTATCTCCACTTTTTGAAAGCCTCCAGACCAGAGCTTCCCAATCAAAAAGCATGATGATATTTAATTATAAAGTGAAGGGGGAGGGACAGACACCTTAGCTATTTCATATATATATGATTAATTTATTGCATTAACATTGAATTCATTGCATTCATTGCATGCAACTACATGTCAACTTATTCTAACCCTAACCCTACCTGTCTACTAATACTCTACTTACACTCTAATGAGAGTTAGTAGACATGTAGGTGCAACATTACTTAGTCAACTGAATGTGTTAAAGGGAACATCAAAATAAAGTGAATCCGACCAGACTAATTCTTTATACTTCATGTCTTCTGACACACACACACACACACACACACACACACACACACACACACACACACACACACACACACACACACACACATGCCAACACACACAAAACCACCTTCCTTTTAGAATCAATTCTCTCAGTAGTTTGTCTCTGAGGAGAACTGATACCGTTTTTAAAAGTCTGGATACCAGGAGGCCATTGCTGGAGAGTTTTATTTTAAGTTGCTGAGCTCAAGGTCTTGAAGCAACATCTGCTTATATACTTACAGAGTTGCTGGTGCAGAATATTAAACAGAAAGACATCTGATACTAACACAGCAGTGAGCTTTTGTGACCAGCAACTAGCTAATGCACAAAGGCCTCTCTGTTAATTAGTATTCCTCTGAAGTTGTTCTTGCGGTGATTCATCAAAATGACAAATACTTAATCTACCGGTACAAAACCTTGGCCTAAAATTGGCCTATCTGTAGGAAATAGAGTAGCAGCTGTCAGGGCACTACAGGCTTCAAGGCAACCCAACTTATTTGTGACCGACCCCTACTTTTCTGCAGCCACGTGCTACTTTAATAAGTTAAATTAGATATTTGCACTTTTGACCCTCAGTAAACATTTGGCTTCTCACCTATTTCTTTATTTTCAATCTCTCTTTCCCATCCATACTTCTGGATTTGCCTAGCCGAGTGTGGAGCTACTTCTGTGGGCAGTCAGGGTGTACTACTGTCCCCCAATTACCCATTAAATTACGACAACAACCACGAGTGCATCTACCGCATTGAGACCGACAGAGGCAAGGGGATTCAAATCACAGCCGCCAACTTCCAGCTTCACGAGGGAGATTTCCTCAAGGTAAGAGCGACCAACATAAGTCATTTTATATCACTGTGCATTATTTTATACATAGGTTTGTCAATGTGTATATATATATATATCGTTTATCTGTTAAATAATTGTGAGGTCATGCATTTTGGATCAGCCATTGAATTAAATTACATCTAAGTTAATTTATTTATTAACTGTAATTTGGATGAGCCACAGTTGACTACTTTTCAGTTGAATTCTATTTTAAAGTGGTCATTTGTGACGTTACAAACACAAAGCAGAGTTGCATGAAGTTTGATGAAGTTCGGCGATTGCAACACCTCTGCAACACTGTTAACATGTAACAGTTTGTAATCCATGAGAGACCAGCAAATGGGACTTGGAGACACCATTAACTATTCATAGATTAATTTACGTTACAGTGCTCAAGGCACATGTACCATCACAGAAGAAAGATGGTCCCTTAAGACCAATAAGGCCACTAATTAAGTCACAAATGAAGGGTAAGAATGAGGTGCTTTAGCAATTCCGAACACATTCATTTTGTCACAGTTATTGTGATTCTGCTGCATTTAATCATCAGAATATTGTTTGTCAACATTTCAGGATATTTGAAGTGAATCTGTCAGTAAATTAGCTCTTAGACTTGTACACTGCCCGGCCAAAAAAAAAGAAAAAAGAAAAACAAAAGGGCTGTTTGGATTTAATTTGGCAAATACTTAACCAGTCTAGGACTGGATCATTATTGCTGTGATTATTGTTTATAGCATGTTATATGTTTTGGAACAAATCTTTTAACCCTAATTGATGGAGTAAGTAGCTTTTCATATCTTAAACAACCATTTAGGAAGTGGATCATAGCCATATTCCAGGATGACAATGTCACATTCAGGTTCAAATTGTGAAAGAATGGTTGGGAGGGAGCATGAAGAATCATTTTCACACATGAATTGGCACCTCTGAGTCTAGACCTTACATTTATTGAAAGTCTTTGGGATGTGCTGGATTAAACTTTAAAGAGTGCTTGACTCTTGCATTGTCAATACAAGATCTTGACAAAAAAATGTATGCTCCTCTTGATGGAAATAACATCACAACATTTATTTCCATCAAGAGGTGCGTCAATTATTTGCAAGATTACAAGAAAACCGTTTTGCCATCATTAATAATGATATGGATTGGTTTTGGCCATTTTAAACTATATCAGGTGCACCATTGCAGACAATCAGCGAAAGCAATGTCAGTCCTTAGACCAGTGGCCCATTCTGCATGGAATCACATGATATTTTCCATTAAAGCTTGAAACTGTGTCCTCCACAACAGAAAGTGGAAAACTGCTGCTTGACATTGATTTATGACCTTTAATATTTTTCCCTATGCCGCAGTGTTTCCCGTGCTCTCTTCGCAGGGTTATTGTTTCAAAATATATGCAATTTTGAAAAGCAATTGCATAATTCAATGCAGACACCAAAAGTCATCATTTTGAGAAAAGAAAACACACTTGTTTTTGTATTTTATAACAGACGGCTATATCATAAGGACAAGCAATTCTGAGACTGACTACCTGCAAAACAAAACATTCCTGTATCTTTTAGTCTTTGTTTTTGTTTTTCATAGGTTTATGATGGTCAAGATAGCTCATCAAGACTCCTGGGCAATTTCACAAAAAACGACATGTCTCAAGCCATCCTCAACAGCACATCCAACCATCTCTGGATGGAGTTTAACAGTAATGGTACCGGTACAAGCAAAGGATTCAAGCTATCATATAGTAGTAAGTTGAACAACATGTCAATAAAGGCTCCATCTTAATATCATGCACTGAATCTTGAGACACGGCTATAGAAGTGCACAAACAAGTAATTTTTTTGAATGATTATTTTAAGTATGTCTAATGGTATTCACATATGTTTGGGTGAAACTTGCTTCTTGTTGCTACTTGCTTCTTGTTTTTTTTTATACCCATCACTTAGTCAATATGCTGACACTGTCCGATTGAAAAATGTCACATTTATTATACATTTTGACAATTCTTGCATTCACTTTGATTAAGAATGAATTGAGTATATGGTTTCAAACTGATTTTCAGCTCAGTCTATTGAATTGTCACCCTTGTGTGACAGTAATTTGATGGCTGACTGCTGACAATCATATTTTGCACATCACGCATTAACTAGATGCAGTAGCCAAACAAAGGTTGTTGTTTTTGCCTATGATGGTTGAGAAGCAGAAAATAGAAGCACAATTATGAAACACACACACACACGTAAACACACACACATTTGTTTTATTATATTAGTGAGGACATCGCTAAGACTTCCATTGATTTTATATCAGGTTAATAATATTTTCCTTATTGCCTAACCCAGCCCCTATCCCTAAACCTACCCATCACAGAAACACGTGCAAAACACTAGATTTAAATAAATATATGTTTTAGTCGATTTGTAACTAGTGAGAACCAGTAAAATGTCCTAGTTGGCTGTCATAATATTTCACTATGTAAGTGTATTTGGCCCTCACAAGTATAGCCAAACCTACACACACACACACACACATACACCCATGCACACACGTAACACACACTTAAATCTCTGTCACTACATTTTGACTCTAAATTCATTTTGACTCTAAATTCATTTAAAAAGAAGAATACTACTGCTGTAATTAGAAGAAAGAATAAGTAGAAACAAAGACAGAAAAGACACAGCATGTGCAAGATATTACAGTTTTAATTGCTGGTCAGAGACAGTCGGATAATATCCTCGTTACCCACTTCTCATTATTTCCTCGTTAAGACTTCCACCATCTTCCCAGCTAAATAAAGGAGCCTAGTAAATGTATTAAAGAGTGGCAGGCAGGTCTATTGATTTCAGATACATTTTTTGAAAAGGCTGTCCTGCATTGAAAACATGCATTAACAAAACAGAGACTGGAAGAATTGACAACATGTTTAAAAAGGTGATCTTTGAGTTAAGCATATGCTGTGCTGGTATTAATTTGAGGCAGGCTCCTGGGGGCTGCATAGGTAACTGTTCTGAGCAGGTGTATCATTTATTGCACCGCCTTTATGTCATTATTAAGCAAGAGGCCAATCCAGCCTGCCAGGGGGTTGATTTCATGTGGCCAGATGTCTTTTTACTGTTCAAATTGGCTTACCTTGATCCTGCCCCTCTAACAGGTTTTGACCTTGTCAAATGTGAGGAGCCGGGGACACCTAATTATGGCTACAAAATCCAAGACGACGGCCATTTTGCAGACACGTACGTGCTGTACAGTTGCAATCCTGGATACACACTGCACGGAAGCAGCACACTGACGTGCCTCAGTGGAGACCGTAGGGTGTGGGACAAACCACTTCCATCTTGTATTGGTGAGTTCACCACATCAACAATTACACAAATAAATTAGCTCCGATGATATGAAGACCCTAAACCTTGTGTGTATGGTTTTCTAAAAGCATAATGTTTACCAATCTAAAACTTTGTGATATCAAATGTTGGTCTTGTTGCAATTTACAAGTTGTTCTTTTCACATTTGATCTTTCAAGTGAATGTTTTCCCTTTCACTATTAAATGTTTGTCAGGGAAGGGTTTGAGTTCCTGTCCTTCCATGAAAACCTGTCAAAGAGCCTCTTAATTGGTTGTCAACATTTGAGCAGGTGAAAAATCCAGTATACTGGAAAAGATGAGCGTCAAAACAAACCTTCGTTAAATAGTGTCATGAAATGACTTCAATTATTATTGAAAATTGAAGATACAGGTATGGAAAATAAAATTATAATTAAATAAAAATGATCTTCAATTTACCTCAAAATGACTCTTTTGCCAATGAATGCAACGACTTAATGGATCAGGAAAATTTGACAGTGTTAAGTGATAAACAAGTGTTTAGTAAAGTGCTGTGGTGGTTTATCTAGTGTTAGGCAGTTTAGCCTGAGGGGCTTTTAGTCCTGTTGTACACATATTTTGCTTGGATTTATTGCTTCTGTGGTTCATCAAATTTGATGATGAAGATGATCAGTTGCACCATCCTCTGCCCTCTCCAACTCATGTAACAGATTGTAATCCAAGAAAGATCAGCAAAGAGAATTCGATTAATAATTCATAGATTAATTTATGTTGCAGTGCTCAAGGCACATGTACCATCACATAAGAAAGGTGGTGAAGTTTGATCATGTTTCCCAAAGCTGATATTATATTCAGTATTTCAGTATGAAGACCATCCGAACTCTCTCTTGCTTTATATAAACCAGTAAGATATTGTTCACGCTGTGACTTCTGGTGAACCTGGTAAGATACAACACTCCCATTGACTCTATGGATGATTTATAAGATTTGAAAAGACTGATGACTTTGGACATATAAACACAACATTTTACAGCAATATCACAATATAGATAACAATATACAGTATATCTTAAAATAGCTATGTTTACTTTGTTTGTTATTAAAGCTATTGAAGTTATTCAGGTTTTTAGGATACTCACTAAGGCAAGCATTTTGTTTGTATTTGAACATTCAGTCGAAGACAGACGGTTTTCTGTGTGCACGTTTTTGGGTGTGTGCCAAGACAGCACAAGTAGCATATTGTGTTCTTTTTCGCTGCTTATTGCGCTCAATAACTCATTTTAACATCAAGCAGGTATCATTACATTTCTCATTCATCCAGTAATTTCTTTATTACTCTAACAAATCAATAACTTTAAGCAGTACTGCCTTGTGGAGATATACCAATATATATTGTGGTTTACTTACCACAATATAAATGATAGCAAAACCTCTATCGATTGAGACTTTATTACATCGTTCTATCACCCATATCATGGTAACACTATGATGTTCGGTAACACTTTCTATGAAGCCTGTATTTATAATGCATTATAAGGGTATTCTCAATGCATTATAGTACATGCATAATGCCTTATAAACAACATTATATTATGTTGCATCGTCTGATAAATAATCATAACAGTTACAATACATTATAATACTTACCTATTTGTGGTTATTTTTTACTTTTAAGAGTACAATGCATTATAACACCAGATGAAGCCGGTAACACTTTCTATGAAGCCTACATTTATAATGCATCATAAGGGTATTCTTAATTCATTATAATACATGCATAATGCCTTATAAATAACCTTATAATGTGTTGTATCATCTCATTAATAATTGCAACAACAGTTATAATACTTACCTGCTTATTAGATTTGCAGTTTTATGAATAAAACATGATTTGCATTGTGAATGTATGTTCCTTTGTACTTTTCCACACAACTTAAGGGACATGTCTTATAGCCACTTCATGATATCTTACGGCTGTTTAAAAGAAGACTCAACTTTTGTTACTTTACTTAAAGCAGACCACATTATAAAGTGCTTTAGATGTTTAGTATGTATTTTGTAGTATGATACTGTGCAGATCTTAAGTAAACAATGTCAAGATATGAGACTTGAGTTGATAAAATTATGCTCACTGTGTGTTATAAATCATCATACTCTTAATAGTTATAACCACAAATAGGTAAGTATTATGTTGTTACGATTATTCATGACATGAAAACACATTATAAGATTGTTTGTAAGGAATTATGCGTGTATTATCATGCATTAAGAATACCCTTATAATGCATTATAAATACTGGCTTTATAGAAAGTGTTAAATTATGTTCTTTAAAGCACATTACCAGTCAAACATTTGGACACAGTATGTTTCTCATGAACAAAAAAGGGCTGTATATTTATGCAAATAAAAATTGTGCCTATCTATAAATGCAAAACTAAATGTTTTTTTTGCAGATGGGTGAGTTGGAATGGATAATGACAAAAAGCAGTCAACAAATGTTCAGCATACATGTGAACTCCCTCAATACTGTTTAAAAAGCCTTGCAGAATACACCTCATAAAGTTAAATGAGTGAGAGTTTACAGGGCTGGAATCGAGATAATAAAGAAGCTCAAATATAACACAGTTTTCCCCTTTTTTGTTTTTGTTGTTATTTTGATGACTACTAAATGCGGAAAATAGTCATAATAAAGAAGGTATAATAATAAAGTAATTGTCCAAACATTTGACCTAGAAATATCCTGTAAATACTGTAGTACATTAATTGAGGATCTATATATCAAGTACCCAGGTATTTCCATTTAATACCATTACTGAACTATGGTACCACCACAGAATGTGTTGTGTAAGGGAAGACCATGTCATAAGATCAGAATAGTAGTAGAGAATAGTATAGCGAAGATATCAATAAAGCAAAGCGCAATACTTTGCATGTAGTTAGTACAACACAGAACAGATCCACAATGAAATTATATATTAAACATCTACAAATTCTTTATCTCAAATAAATGTAGTTGTTTATGGTGTTGAACTCTATGACTTCCTGGAAGTCTGGATATCCATAAGGTGTAGCAGTGCATCAGGCTGGTATACTGAGTGTGAACCGAATGCGAGAGTGTCATACTGTAAATCGGATGAAGAGAGCTTCCTTAAGAGACTCAACTTCAGTGATTACATGAGAGACCCAAGTGCAAATAAAGTGCTGAGGGGGATGGAGAAAGGCTCTCCCACTGTGGTTAGGATGAGGAAAATGTCCCATGATTACTCTGCAAGCCCAGAGCGGTGCACTGAAGATTTTTGGCTTTTAGTATGAATATGTTAGCCTTACTGTTAAGCTACTCTGCTCCAAAACAATGTCAACATTCACATTTAGACGATACAAGCATTCAAAAATAACAGTCTCCCACTTCCACCAGAATAGATAAACGATTTTGATGACATCACTCTGCACTTCATCTTGTCATCAGATTTTCTGTCCAATTTTTAGATTTTCTCTAGAATCTAAAGCATCCTGCCCATTATAAATAGACGCTGAAGCTGCGGCTAAAATCGGTATAGGGGATAGGGAATTCGGAAAGTGTAAATATGCTTTCCATTGGGGCGAATTAAGTCTGGTTTCACTTTAATGGCATGCGAACCGCCACAGCTCCGGTCCAGAGACACGATAGCACAGAGCGAATCAAATGAGCGAGAGCAAGTCGTCGCATACCAGAAAATGTATAGGACCCATTTTAATTCTGCACAGAATTATATATTTTAAAGTGATATGGAGGAGATTAGGAGAAACGGTTACAGATTAGGAGGAAACTGCTTTATAACTGCTGATGAAACGCTATTGGCTATAAAAAAATAAATAAAAAAAAAGGGCAGGAGCTGTTCGATATGTCTCACCCTGTCTTCCTGTTTCAGTGGAAATTACGTCAATTTATTGAATAATGCTGCACGTTTCAAGACACTTCAGTGGCCCTTTAAGATGGAGAATATTGCCTTCAGTCGACGTTGTTTGCATTTATTTGAATTAGTCAACATAATAAAACCCATTTTCTATTTTCTCTGCTGTCTACATAGTATACGTAATGGCTAAAAATACCCATAGTATACTAATAATATAATTACATTTCAATGCAGCACAATTTAAATGGTCACATTTGGATTATACTCTGATGTTAAAGTTTTAAAATCTCATTTTGCTTACAATGAGTATGTAGGATTTAAGATGTAACCTTCAGCTATGATGTCATAGGAATTTTTGCATAGAGACTTACGATTGGGCTTCATCTTAGATTTATTTGCACACTGAATTGTGATTGGTCTCATATTAATCAATCGTGTAGTAGTTTGATTTGTATGACAGTGACAAAGCAGCTCTGATGTGGCATTTAATTACACACAAAGTAGCATAAAATGTAGCCTAAGCGTACCTAAAACTTGATTTATTGTTATGTGGCTTTGCAAGCACTGATATTTCTTTCTGGAAATGCAAATGTAGCTTAAGACCTTAATTCCTTGTGTGTGTGTGTGTGTGTGTGTGTGTGTGTGTGTGTGTGTGTGTGTGTGTGTAGCCGAGTGCGGAGGACACATTAGCAGCGCCACATCTGGAAGGATTCTGTCACCTGGTTACCCAGCCCCTTATGACAACAACCTTCACTGCACCTGGTCCATCGAGGCGGACACGGGCAAAACCATCAGGTACGAAAACCCGTGGTTGCAAACCACATTATGTTTTTACCTCCCCTCCATTAATTTCCATATAATTCCCATACAACCTGTAAAGGAGCATGGTGATTGCATTTCACCCTGCTGTGCGGCCTACCACTGGCTGGCATCTGTTCCTACAAGTGCATTACCGTTACACAGAGGGGGAGGGTTAGTGAAAGGGCAAAAAGAATAGAGACACAAAAAGCGATAAGCCAGTTAAGCCTTCAAAAACGAAGCAAAACTCAGGTAAGCCAATTCAGTTGATC
Source organism: Leuciscus idus (assembly GCA_021554675.1). Taxonomy (NCBI): domain Eukaryota; kingdom Metazoa; phylum Chordata; class Actinopteri; order Cypriniformes; family Leuciscidae; genus Leuciscus; species Leuciscus idus. The sequence goes on along the minus strand of CM038641.1, from coordinate 7,838,134 downwards.
CGTTTAAAGAGAAGATGGCTTATGAAGAGCAGATAACAGGAGGAATTGTAAGAGTGGGATGTAATTCACACCATCAGGCTTGAGTCATTTCATTTGCGTGCTGCAGGTGTTTCAACTATTTCTATACATACAGGGTCTAAAATGATTGCTCGCCAAGCACCGAATGCCAGTCAAAATTGACTTTGGCACTCTGAGTATGTGAGTGGAGTTGAGCAACAGCAATTTCCCCTTCTCGCTCGAAGCATCTGTAATCACTCCGCTACAACTCTACTCCATCTCTCGCTCCCCGCTCACAGGTGAAAGAAACCCCTCTGTGACTTCTCTCCGTTGCATACATTTGCACAGTAACTGCTCCACAAGTTCTCTCTGTATGTGTTTTATCGTCTTAGCTCAAGATGCATTACATGAAATCATGTTTGCGTAATTCTGTTCAGTTGCGGGGGTGTTGCATTAGTATGATGACATGGTTGTTCACAATTTTCAAAAGACTGCACTGAGAGGAGAGAATGATGTTTTACCCACCTTCAGATTTTATTTTCACATGTTAAAGGAACACTTCATGTTTTTTTTTTTTCTTGTCACAACTTCTTCAATTTTAAGTCTGACACTCACCTTTTTGTTTTCTTTTTAAATTATGAAGTAAATTTACTGTATATAAACAGTTTATAATCAACAATTTATTTATAAATAACAATGTATTTAAAAAAATGTATTCATAGTCCTTTTATATTATTTATTGTCATTATTGAGTTGTTATTTTCATACCTATATTAGTTAGGTACACACTACAGTTCCACTGTTAGCAAAAAGGACGCTGCTAGTGAATGAAATGTCACTTCTGAGAGGTGTGGAGATATTTGAATGTGTTTGCGGAGAGCAGAACTCATGGTTGTCCACCCACACTTCCCACAGAGACAGTCATTGTTGTGACTTAAGTTGATCAGTGCTGTGTTTACATGCCAGCTGCAGTGCTGCGCTTGGAGGTCAAGGAGGTCAGGCTACAGTCGTGTTGAGTGTAAATAATATAAATCCCAGTGGCTCAGTAAAGGAATACATTTATTCTGAAGGCCTTTTGCTGTTTTGTTATATATATATATATATATATATATATATATATATATATATATATATGCTTTGTTTGCATTCAGCAAGCAATTTTTATTTAAAAAGATGCAAAAGATGATCCAAACATATCAAAAAGTTGTGAGGAATCAAATGCTACATACAAATAATAAAATTACACAATATTATATTAATGTGAGAACACCAAAAAATACATCTTCCAAACCATATCTTTACCAAAATACACTTTGATAAACCTATAATAATAATTTTTATTTCAGAGCTTTCGGGGCGGATAATTTCATATCCATACACAGAGAAAAATAGCTCCGTCTGTGGGTAGTGCAAAGCTGAAAGCTTTGATGAAGATGATCATTAAAAATAGCAAACCTCCAGGGAATCATGGGTTGTAAAGACAAGGGGAAAAAAAAGTATTTAATTGTCCATCCACACTGATAAGTTGTCCAATATTGGTGCCTTGAGCCACATTCAAGGATCATAGCTGAAACACAACCAAAACAACATTCTTCCGCAACATTCTTATTTTTAACTACTACAAGTTGCATAATGTACTATAGCTTTAATTATGCATTATAAATTAATTTGTTATATCCAATCTTTGCAAAGTTCTGGACTTCTTATTTGACAAAATTTTAACATGTATTTTAGTTTACATGTATTTTGTGCTTATAATATGAATGCAATGTGTTTGAATGTCTTGGAAAGAAAATGCAACAAAATGTAATATTCTCACTATATTTGACCTTTCCAGCCTCCACTTCATAGTCTTTGACACAGAGGTGGACCATGACATTCTGAAGGTTTGGGACGGACCAGCAGAGAGTGGCATTCTGCTGAAAGAGTGGAGTGGGTCGCTTTTACCCGAAGACACTCACAGCACTTTCAACATCCTCACGCTTCAGTTTGACAGTGATTACTTCATTAGCAAGTCCGGTTTCTCCATCCAGTTCTCGAGTATGTATCAGCTTCTCCTTGGCTGTGATTAGAATAGCATTCTAGCATATTTATCTTACTATCTTTGCAGTATGCATACTGTGCACTGTACACTAATGTTCATTATGAATGGTAACTGGAATACCTGGATAAGCACAATTACAGCAAGATAATACCTAGCCTCACCTAGCCCATCACTTAAAACAAAAATCCATCCTTCTGTGTTTTTAAATATCCGTGTTAATAGAGCATGTTAATAGGGCCGTTTAGAGAAGCTGATTGCTGTAGTTTACGTTCAACTTAGGCGTGTGGTCTTCTTTCATTTTTAATTTGAAGCTGCTGGCAATTTTGTTGGTGATCAAATATTTAATATCTCTACTCTCCATAATTAAGGTAGTTGGTACATTTTCAGCAGTAACTGTTAAAAAAACGATTGTATAATTAACATCTCTACGATGATTGGTTGATATATCAAGTGAGGCTAGCCTCCTCTGCGATGTATTTTTCCTCAACACCTAACCTCTGAAAATGAAGTACTCGATGGTGATGGGAATGTTTTTTTTTTTTTTTTTTTTTTTTTACCAACGGAGGCAGAAGTCTTGAGCTATGGTTTTTGCTTCCCCCTTCCCCTTAGCACATTTTCCCGAACAATTGTAATTATATCGGCAGATTTGGCATGTTCGGGGAAGAGTAGCTCTGGTAATATTTTATGGTGTTACAGTGGTGAAATTACAAACAATACACTTTCTGAGACATGAAATGAATACGTGGAAATTTTATTAACATTAAACTATCCATTTTCCTTCTCAAAATCTTGGATAGTCTGTGCCTCTCTTGCCATCCTGACAAGCTGCCACTCTATGTTTGCCAAAATGTGCAGTGTAACATTGTATCAGCATACCAATTCTTTCTCTCTCTTTTTTATTAAATCAAAAATATAGAATAATTGTGTTTTCAAAATTGTAAGTTTATCATCTAATAAATAAAATAGCCAGCAGTGTATTGTAGAGTGTAGGCTGTGCAGTATGCAGTAAGTAGTAAGCTATTGTTGTAACACAGCCTTTTTATCTTGTTAATGTCTTAAGATCCCTCTGTACTTGTAGGCTATTTATGCAATTTTAAGTGGTTTTGATGATTGATGAAATATAATTCAATTAAAATCTCCATAAACATGAATTTAACTCCATCATATAAGTGGGATGCTGTGCACCTTGGCATATTTAGTCGAGAGCAGAGGTCTGTTTTCTCATGAATAAGTGATTTTCTGCTCTCTCTAATGTCTCACTGATTCACAGCTGATTCAAAATTAATATTTTTTTATTTCAGCTACAGTTGCCATGACCTGCAACGACCCAGGGACCCCTCAAAATGGAACACGCTACGGAGACAGCAGGGAGCCTGGCGACACCATTTCCTTTCAGTGTGACCCTGGGTACAAGATTCAAGGAGTGTCTGAAATCACTTGTGTTCAGCTCAACAGCCGCTTTTTCTGGCAGCCGGACCCACCCACCTGCATCGGTGAGATCCGACTCCACTGCGTCCTTCCATACCACAGTAAAAACTGATGTGCTATCGAACACTCTTTTATTTTAAAAGTAAAATATGAATAGAAATTATGTCTATCAATGCAATACGTTAATTTAGAGTTTACGTTTAGAGAAAAAAAAAATTATTGCTATTGATACTAATAGAAAGTCTGGTTTTGTTATATGTATCATATTGTATCATTGACATTATACCAAACTACTGGCATTTATGACAATGGTAACTCCATACATTATATATATAAAGTGTGTGCATAATTACTGTATAATGCAAGTTGATAATCTGATCATATGTATTTTTTTACAAGCACATTTTACCAATTACAAACCACATTAACCTTAATAACTACTATTAATGTTGTATTTAATCATTTATAAGTGATACATAATTGTTTAGGAAGGTTAGAAGTGAAACATGCCTTATATTCAGGTATGCATAATTATTAAGCAGATTTTCTTTTACAGTTAAAATGGGCCAAAAAACATATTTTACTCACACTGAAAAGTCAAACTTATTAAATGCTCATGAGAAGGATCCAATACTAATGCAATACTAGAAATTGCTAAATTAAGGCATGACCAATGGACAGCAAAACACTCATTGGTGAAGCAGGATCATACAAAAACAGGTCATGTTAAAGGAATAGTTCACTTCAAAATGAAAATTCTGTCATCATTTACTCCCCCTCAAGTTGTTTCAAACCTGTATGAGTGTCTTTCTTCTGCTGAACACAAAGGAAAATATTTTGAAGAATGTCGGTAACCAGACAGTTGATGGACCCCATTGACTTCCATAGTAGGAAAAAAAATAGTCAGTGGGGTACATCAACTGTTTGGTTACCGACATTCTTCAAAATATCATATTTTGTGTTCAGTAGAAGAAAGAAATTCATACAGGTTTGAGGGTGAGTAAATTATGACAGAATTTTCATTTTGAAGTGAACTATTTATTCCTTTAACGGCAATTGTTTTTTTGGAATTAAGGTGAATAATTAGGTGTGAAACCATCTGGAACTCTGAAAATCTGTCTATAAAGCCTTCAGACTATAGGTTGTCTTTAAACAGTTTCCATGTATTTCACAACACTTTCACAACAGCTTGTGATCCTTATTAGGCGTGGTTCATATTTCAGGATTCTTTACCATTGCATAGTCTCTGAGGATCTAATACCTTGTACTTTTGGAGACTCCAGGTAGGTTGCCGTTTTGGAAAACGGTGACACTGGAGACTAAAGGGTTCCTGATGGTTTCACACCTAATTCTTCACCTTAATTCCTTATTTATTTTGCAGTTAACGTGTCTTTTCTTCTTGGCCTGTTTTTGCATGATCCTGCTTCACCAATGAGTGTTTTTCTGTCCATTGGTCATGCCATTATTTAGCAATTTTTAGTATTGTATTAGTATTGCATCGTTCTCATGAGCATTTAACCAGTTTTGACTTTTCAGTCTGAGTTAAATCTCTTTTTTTATTTTTATTTTTTTTATTTTACCTGTAAAGGAAAACCTGCTTAATAATTATGCACACCTGAATATAAGACGTTTTTCACTTCCAGCCTTCCTTAACAATTACATATCACTTATAAATGATTAAATACAAAATGGATAGTAGTTATTAAGATTGATATGGTTTGGAATTGGTAAATGTGCTTGGGAAAAAAATATGATCAGAATATCAACTTGCATAATAATTATGAACGCACGTGCATATATATACATACATACATACATACATACATACATACATACATACATACATACATATATATATATATATATATATACATATATATATATATATATATACATATATATATATATATATATATATATATATATATATATATATATATATATATATATATATATATATATATATATATATATATATATATATAGATCACTTCTCATCACCTGCACAATACCATCCCAACAGCAAGAGTGGCTTAGGGGCAACTCAGAGCCTGGATTTGAACCCAATTAAACATCTCTGGAGAAACTTGAAAATGGCTGACAGACTGACAGTCCCCATCTAACCTGACAGTACTTACTTTCGCAAGTCAGTAAATATTAAAATCGAGAACCATCACTCTACCATTGTAACAACACTGTACTTTTTTGTAACTCTACTCAGTTGTCCACTACCAATCATAAAGTCATCGCACCATAAAACAGTTTTTAGAGTTAATGTCTGCTTCGAGTGGTCTTCTTGTAGATATTTAAGAAATATGCATATTGGCTCAGCATTATAGGGTAAAGTATAGCTGTCTCACTCACTGCATTACACAGTAGCTTTTATATTATTACTATGACCTTCTCTCAGACCTCCAGTATTTTTTCTGCTTCTTATTCTTTCTTTCTTTTTTTTTCCTCCAGTGTCCCTATTGACTTTTTTGATGTCATGCTTTAATATTTCCATGAAATTCTACAAGGTCATACCGCGCACAATTGCCAGGTTCAGGAAGTAAAAATCACATTCATCTTCTTTGAAGAGAGAAATTGATTTTTAATGATAATGTTTAAACCATTCAAGACAGACCTAGCGTGAGCTCTGAGATTGTTACGGGATGATATATGCTTTTGTACCTTCATTAAGAGAGAGAAAAGAACAATTTAATTGCTGAATTCCCTGTGTAATGCACCATTACCCATAATTCTAAAGTGAAATCCAATCAGAAAAGGGTGTTTACAAGGAAACAGGAATTAGAATATGAATCTACAATGATCTGCTCACTCCCATAAATTTTTATATTTATATATTTTTATTTTTTCATAAACCGATAATCCATCATATTTTATACAATGGCCATTAACTTCAGTCAGTAGTTTTATAGTGTATTGCCATTTTTTCAGTCTTTTGCAATGCTTCATGGGACATAGTTCACTCCATCATAAAAGACATAGGACCCTATTTTAATGATCTAGGTGCATGGTCTAAAGCGCACAGGGCAAGTGCACTTAGGGCGCGTCTGAATCCACTTTTGGTAGTTTAACGACGGAAAAAACTACGCTCCATGGTGGATTAGCTATTTACATGGCGAAATGTGCAAGCGGAAAAACTGAACGCTTCTCCAGGGAGGAAACGTATCAGCTCATGCGCGAGGTTAAAGCGCGCAATCAGGCCATCTACGGGACAAGCCGGATTCCAACACATCTTTATGCACACAATAATAATCTTTTACATTGTAATCCTTTTTTTATTTATTTATTTATTTGGCATGTTTGTGTGCTTCTGTGATCCTTTGTGTGTAATAAGCAGAGTGTACGCGCGTTGTGCACCCTCCTATAGGCACATATTACTAATGCACCCTTTAAATAATAAAAAAACAAATACTGCGCCAATGACTTTAGAGCAGGTTTCAGTTGGTCAATGGCGTAGTCTATTTCAGTTGCCTCAAAATAGCAACGTGCCAACAATGCTCCTGAACACATCAATAAATCTTTTTTCTTGATTTTTTTTTTTTTTTGCTTAGGGAAAAAAGTGGCAGGTCCTATTCTAACAGTATCGATCAGTGCCAAGCATCAAGTATATATATATATATATATATATATATATATATATATATATATTTTTTTTTTTTCTTTTTTTTTTTTTTTTTTTTTTCTTGTGTGTTCAGTCAATATAGTCAGTATATTAATACTTTTGTTCTCCAAACAAGACATACCCTTCATATCTAGAAATCTCTTAGATGGTTTGGTAATGAAGTCCTGCCTGCCTGAGCTCATTTACAATTAATCTTACATGTATTGGTTATTATTATTATTTAATGTTTTGGCATGTAGTTGTCCTGCTATATTAATTGATAATGAGCTCAGAGTAATCATCTTGTAATCAGGCTGCTTTAACATTGTTTATTATTACTGTGTTGAAGGATCACATTAAATAATCTCTCAACCTCACTCTCCTTGTTATGACAGCTACCTGCGGGGGCAATGTGACAGGGCCTGCTGGGGTAATTCTATCACCCAACTATCCTCAACCCTACCCACCAGGAAAAGAGTGTGACTGGCGGATAAAAGTCAACCCTGACTTTGTCATCGCTTTAATCTTCAAAAGGTATTGTGCTCATGCAGCGCTGGGCACCTCTGACTCTCATGCCACCTAAAGGGGTATAACATCTTTTACAGGGTTATGTACCATTCAGAACTGAATTGTTTTTAAACTTCAGGTTCTATAAATGTTAAGTGTATTTGAATTGAGCCAACATATGCAATGGGGACATACATTACTGTGCAAAAGTCTTAGGCATGTTAGTATTTTCACACACACACACAAAAAAAAGGTTTTAAGACTACATATATTTTGCTGTAGTGTGTCAGTAGGAAATATCAGTTTACATTTCCAAATATTCCTTTTGCCATTAATTGTAATAATCCAGTGAGATTTCTGTATGCACAATGAGTCTGACATCAGCCGGTATGATCCACACAGAGATCTGATCTCACCATCATCGAGTCTGTCTGTGATTACATGAAGAAACTGAAAAACAACTGAGAGAGACTAAATCCAGAAGAACTGCGGCAACTTCTCCAAGACGCTCGAAGAAACTTGCCTGCAAAGATACAGTACTGTGAAAAGTTTTAGGCATTTTAGGCAATGCTGTAAAGTGAGGATACATTAACAAATTATGTCATAAATAGATTTTATTTATCAATTAACTTATATTAACTAAATCAAATCAGTATTTGGCGTGACCCTGTGCATTTAAAACAGATTTTGTCCTCGGTACGCTTGTCAAGTCAAGTCCAGTCACCTTCATTTATATAGCGCTTTTAACAATATGGACTGTTTCAAAGCAGCTTTACAGTGATAATAGGAAATGAAAGTAACAGAGATTGTTTTGGCTTTACAGCAGCTCTAGGATAAAGTTATTGTCCAGCTAAAGTTAGTTTTGATCGGTTCACTTCCGTTGCAAAGATCATTAGTTATTAACTTAGGGGCCGCTTACACGACACCGTTTTAAGCGTGTGTCATGGGGATTTATTGGGAGTGTTCCCGGTTCCGGCTGACCTAATCAATGCAGCCTAACATTGAGTTGTAGAAGTCTATAATGTGTTATGTGTATGCTAGGTCAAAGAGATGTGTTTTTAGTCAACTGATTTTTAGATTTGAACTGACAGAGTGTGTCTGCTTTCCGGACAATGTTAGGAAGACTGTTCCAGAGTTTTGGTGCTAAATAGGAAAATGATCTACCGCCAGCAGTTGATTTTTATGTTCTATATAAAACTTTTTTTGTTCAATTTTGAGATCGCAATAGACGTTAAGGACTATAATGCCATAAGAGCTCGCACAAGTACTGGGGAGCTAAACCATTTAGTGCTTTGTAAGTAATCAGCAATATTTAAAAATGTATACAATGTTTAATAGGGAGCCAATGCAGTGTTGATAGAACCGGGCTAATATGGTCATACTTCCTGGTTCTTGTAAGAACTCTAGCTGCTGCATTTTGGACCAGCTGTAGTTTATTTATTAAGCGTGCAGGGCAACCACCCATAAGAGCATTACAATAATCTAGCCTTGATGTCATGAACACATTAACTAATTGTTCCGCATTTGTCATTGAGAGCATATGACATCATTTATATATATTTTTAAGATGGAAGAATGTGGTTTAACAGATACTAGAAACGTGACTTTCAAATGAAAGATTGGTATCAAAGAGCACACCAAGGTTCCTAACCGACGACGAAAACTTGACAGAGCAGCCATCAAGTGTTAGATAGTATTCTTGGTTATTACGTGAGGAATTTTTTTGTCCAATAATTAGAATCTCTGTTTTTTTTAGAGTTAAGTAGTTGGAAATTACTAGTCTTTTTATATCAGCTATGCATTCTGTTAATTTTGTGAATTGGTAAGTTTTGTCAGGGCGTGAAGAAATATAGAGCTGAGTATCATCAGCATAACAGTGAAAACTAATGCCATGCTTCCTAATGATATCTCCCAAGGGTAGCATGTACAGAGTGAACAGCAATGGTCCTAGTACTGAGCCTTGTGGTACTCTATACTGAACTTGTGATCGATAAGACATCTCTTTATTTACTACTACAAACTGATAACGGTCAGATAAGTATGATTTAAACCATGCTAATGCAATTCCACTAATGCCAACATAATTTTCAAGTCTATTTAAAATAATGTTGTGGTCAATAGTATCAAATGCAGCACTAAGATCGAGTAACACTAATAGAGAGAAACAACCACGATCGGATGACCAGATAGTTGTCAATCCCAACATAGTTGTGAAGATACTGCCTTTTCTAGTATCTTTGACAGAAAAGGTAGATTCGAGATCGGCCTGTAATTGACTAATTCTGTAGGATCAAGCTGCGTTTTTATTGTTTTTTTGTTTTTTTTTTACAAGCGGTTTAATCATAGGCAGCTTAAAAGTTTTAGGTACGTATCCTAATGACAAAGATGAATTAATGATATTAAGAAGAGGATCTATGACCTCTGGAAGCATCTCTTTCAATAGCTTAGTCGGTATAGGGTCTAGGTTATAAAGTATAGGTTGAAGCTTTATTTTTCGTTAATTTAGCCACTGTTTCAAATAAATACCTAGGGTTTTGTTAATAATAGGGTTGAAAAATAAGCAGATCTAGCTGTTTTTAAGGCCTCTCTATATGCAATTGAGCTCTCTTTCCATGAAATGTGGGAAAACTCTAGTTTTGTTTTCTTCCAGTTGCGCACCATTTTTCTTGCTGCTCTCTTAAGGGCCTGAGTGTGCTCGTTGTACCACGTCGTTGGACTATTTTCTTTAATCTTCTTTAAGTGCAAAGGATTAACTGTGTCTAAAGTGCTGGAAAAGAGAGAGTCAGAAGTTTCTGTCGCAAAATCGAGTTCTTCTAAGCTATCTGGGATGCTGAGGAGATGAAACTGATCAGGAATATCATTAATAAAGCAATCTTTAGTGGCAGAAGTGATAGGTCTAACATATTTGTAACACGGTGTCGGCTTTGCAACCTTGGCTAGATGAAGTATACACGAGACTAGATAATGATCTGAGATGTCATCGCTCTGCTGTAGAATTTCAATGGCATCAACATTGATTACATGTGATAATATTAGAGTTGATAATATCTAGAGTATGATTACGACAATGAGTAGGTCCTGACACGTGTTGTCTAAGTCCAATAGAGATCAGAATGTCTTTAAATGCCAATCCCAATGCATCTTTTTCGTTATCTACATGTATATTAAAATCACCAACAATTAGGATGTTATCTGCAGCCAGTACTAACTCTGATAGAAAATCAGCAAATTCTTTGATAAAGTCTGTATGGTTCCCTGGTATCCCTTTACATTAAAGGGATAGTTCACTTTGAAATTAATTTTTGGTATGTTTTAGCTTACCTCAAGGGCATCCAATATGTAGGTGTCTTTTTTTCCGCAGTAGTTTCAATTTTGATATTTTTAGGTCAAACCGTTCTTGTCTGTCAGTCATATAATGCAGGTCGATGGTCACTGTCTCAAAGAGCATGCACAGAGTCCAAATTAAAACAATTCCCCGTCGTCCAAATGAAACAATTCCCCATCGTAAGTACACATTGATGGCCTAAGACACGAAACGAGCGGTTTGTGTGAGAAAACGAACAGTATTTATATCGTTTTTACGTCTTATACACAGCCATGTCCAAGTGATCTGATCTGACGTGTGCGCAGACTGGTGCATAGATATATACACTAGATTTCGCCTTGTCTACGGCAGTTCATTGGAACGAATGTCTTTAAGGCGACATCTAGTGTATATATCTATGCACCAGTCTGCGCACACGTCAGATCAGATCACTTGGACATGGCTGTGTATAAGACGTAAAAACGATATAAATACTGTTCGTTTTCTCACACAAACCGCTCGTTTCGTGTCTTAGGCCATCAATGTGTACTTACGATGGGGAATTGTTTCATTTGGACGACGGGGAATTGTTTTAATTTGGACTCTGTGCATGCTCTTTGAGATAATGACCATAGACCTGCATTATATGACTGACAGACAAGAACGGTTTGACCTAAAAATATCAAAATTGAAACTACTGCGGAAAAAAAGACACCTACATCTTGGATGCCCTTGAGGTAAGCTAAAACATACCAAAAATTAATTTCAAAGTGAACTATCCCTTTAAGCACCAACACTTCAAAATAATTATATTTAAAACAAGACTTTTCAGTAATTCTGAAGATATTATTATGAATTACAGCAACACCTCCCCCATTTGCCTTTCAGACGAGGCTCATGTTTATAACAGTAATCTTGAAGGGTGGACTCATTTAAAGTAATATAATTGTCTGGTTTTTGCCAGGTTTCTGTCAAACACAGCACATTTGGGTTAAAATCTGTAATCATATCATTAACAATAAGTGCTTTTGAAGTAAGGGATCGAATATTCAGCAACCCAAGCTTGATCATTTGTTCATCTGTATTATATATGTTTTTTATTTGTTGAACATCAATTAAATTTTTACCCTTAAATGGGTTTGGGATTTTTGTATTTCCTAATTCGGGGAATTCGTGGAACAGGCACAGTCTCTATATGATGATATCTAGGTGAAAGAATCTCTATGTGATGGGATTTATCTGACCTCAGTGACTTGAGACTGTCGGTTTAGCCAGTCTGTCTGCTTTCTGACCTGAGCCCCAATTCATGTTTGAGCTGTAAGACTATGTGCCATATTACTAGAGAGAAGAGCAGCACCATCCCAGGAGGGATGAATACCATCTCTTTTCAACAGGTCAGGTCTGCCCCAAAAACTTTTCCAATTGTCTATGAATTCTGTATTATTTTGCAGACACTACTTAGACAGCCAGCCATTAAGTGAGGACAGTCTACTAAGTATCTCATCACTCCAGCGAACAGGAAGGGGGCCAGAGCAAATTACAGTGCCTGACATCGTACTTGCGAGTTCACACACATCTTTAACGTTAATTTTAGTGATCTCCGACTGGCGAAGTCGAACATCATTAGTGCCGATGTGAATAATAATCTTAGAGAATTTATGATTAGCATTAGCCAGCACTTTCAAATTTGCTTTGATGTCAGGCGCTCTGGGTCCCGGCAAACATGTGACTATGGTGTCTGGTGTCTCTATTTTCACGTTCCGTGTAATAGAATCGCCAATAACTAGAGCACATTCAACATGATTCACATTGGGTGTTTCACTGAGTGGGGAGAATCTATTTGTTATGGTAATCGGAACGGAAGAGTGTTTTTTTTGTCCCGTGACTACAGCGTCTCACGGTCACCCAACTGCATGGGCTCTTCAGCTGGAACCGAACAATATACAGAGTTCACTAAGCTAGTCACATCCAAAGCAGTATCTAAAGCCCTTGCACTCTTACAATCCTCGATTAAAGTTTGGATGCTTGTCTCTAGTTCTGAAATCTTCTCTGCCAGCCTGACTATCTCCCTGCATTTATCACATGAAAAGCTCTCTGTGCTGACATAGAATGCTATGCTATACATGTGACACGAAGTGCAAGTGACAATAACAGGAGAAGACATTACTCACCGTGTTTGTGGACTGATCCTACTTACCACAGTTGTTTGATAGTGCAACTACTTGCACATAGTTGTTCAGGTAGCTTTGCAGGTATATGTCTTCAAGCGTCTTGGAGACTTTGCCGCAGTTCTTCTAGATTTAGTCTGTTTCAGTTTTCTCTGTTTCTTCATGTAATCCTAGATGGACTCGATGATGGTGAAATCAGATCTCCATGTGGAGCCCCGGCTGATGTCAGACTCCTTGTGCATACAAAAATCTCACTGGATTATTACAATTAATTGCAAAAGGAATGTTTGGAAATGTAAACTGATATTTCCTACTGACACAGTACAGCAAATATATAAATAAATGGCTTAAAACCTTTTTTTGTGTGTGAAAATACTAACGTGCCCTGTACTGCATGTTCCTTTGACCTTTTTACATATAAGAGTGCATTATATGAAAACATACTGTATGTTTCAGGACTCAAAACATCCTTTAGTCCAAAAACGGCTTTTATCGAAACCAAGCTACCAAAACGACTTGTATTGTACTGCATGAATACATTAGCACAAGACTCTCTGACACGGATCAGCGCCTACTTTTCCGTGATCACCTCATGTTCACCTCTTTGATCTCTAGACTAAAAATAACTTTTCCTTGAAATTTATGTTCAACTATATCTCAGGAGAGAGCTTTCTTTGTTACATTTCACTGGATTCTTTGATAAACCAGTCGCAATTTGACAGGATTTGCAAACAGACATTTACAGAACGATATGGATCTAACAGTAATGCCGCATCATGTCAGTAACATGTGAATTACAATCTGTGATCTGCAATTTTTGATATGTAAAGACTCATGTACAGTCAGAGTCAAACATTGTTTGTTGCAAAATCATTTGTTACTGTTTATGCTCAAGTGAATAATTTGTCAGTGAATAAATGGTCAACTACGGTGGCCCAGTAGTGCACAACACAACTACATTTAAAAAGCAAACATAAGTTCACAACAGAAAACGGAATCAAGCCAAAACACAACGGAATCAAGCCACAACACAACAAAATCAAGCTACAATACAACGAAATCAAGTCAAAACACAACGGAAACAAGCCAAAACACAACGGAAACAAGCCACAACACAACGGAATCAAGCCGCAACACAACAAAATCAAGCCACAACACAACAAAATCAAGTCACAACACAATGAAATCAAGTCACAACACAATGAAATCAAGTCACAACACAATGAAATCAAGCCACAACACTACCAAATCAAGCCACAACACAACATTAGTTTTAACAGTATGTAACCATTGTATATCGACAGGAAATATTAATTCAAAATCACCAACGTGCATTATAGCTGCATATTTATACCTGAGAATGCTTTTACGCGCTACCATGGCACATAATGCCTAAGGGAACGTCTGCCAATTCCACCAAGTGGTTAAAACTTATAATTTGTATAAATTGCAATGACTTTTAACATTAAAAACAGACATGTTCAAATTTCAAAGCTTGTAGTATAGGTTCTTATTGATAAGACATTGACAGTAAACATTAACAGTATTTTTTTTTTTTTTAGTTCATGACAAACACTCAATGGCCAAGGAGCGTGCCAAGATCATATGAGGCATTTCTAGACAGATGTGGTCTTTTTAATTTATAGATGTTTTATTATGTTTAATTAAATAGCTATTATTTTATGGAACATAGTGGGATGCTTAGTTTCCCAGAATACTCTAATTTACCCTCAAGTCTTAAAATGGAGCCACACTGCATGGAGCAGGTTTGCAAGATGAAGACCTGAAACAGAATTTCTAAGAAGCTAATTATTGTCTTTTTAGTGCTTTAGTACTTTTCGTTTCTTCTTTTGTATTTGGGGGTGGAAATACATCAGTGTTGAAGCATATTATGAATTCAAATCACTGCAATTAAATGAGTGTCTTGTATAGCCCCTTTCACACTGAGATTCAGGAAAATACACGGATAAAGCGACCCGGGATTTGACCCGGGTTCGTTTGATTGGTTCATTCACACTGCTAGTGATTTTTCCGGAATCAGAGAGTGCGTTCACACACAACCCGTAAAAATCCGTAAAGACACGTGACATCGATGTGACTTGTAATGTCTCAGCAGCATCTTAAGTTTGCTTATGAGCTGCTATTTCTCTCTCGATAAACCACACTTGTGCATTTTTTTTCTCCGATTCGATCATAAACTTGCGCATTACGTACTGTTTCACTAGCTGGCGAACGATCCCGGCTTCAGCACCATACCTACGACACGGCATTATTACGGCTTTTGTTCACACAGCACGCGTTCCAGGACTGAACACGGCAATGTTACTACACTCTAAACAAAAATGGTGCTAAATAGCACTAAAAGTGGTTCATTGGCTTGTAATCATAGGGGAACCACTTTAAGTGCCATATAGCACCTACCTTTGTCAAATGGTGCTATGTAGAACCATAAGAGGTGCCATATAGCACCTTAACCACCCCAAAGAACCGCTAAAGAACCGCTGAAGAACCAAACTGGGCTTAACAGGTTCTTTAAATGGTAGTGGTGCTATATAGCACCTTAACCACCGCAAATAACCCCTGAAGAACCATTTTTTTTTAGTGTGTAGGTCCCCAACCCGGCATCGATGCCGGCATCAATCCCGGGTCGTGTTTGCGTTCACACAGAAGGCGTTCTGGCAATTTCCCGGCAATTTGCCGGGATCATCGCACTGTGTGAAAGGGGCTTATCTAAGCCTTCACACAATCATCAACTCAGTCACATACATAATATTTAGAATGATTATGATTATATGTTTCACTCTGCTAAAATCATCATGACTTTCATTACAAAAGATTGAATCTAGGCTCGTACTTACCTGGTTCTTACGTACTAGAGCACGTTCGCACATGCACACTCTTCAAAAACGACACTTTAAATCTCTTGACAAACTAAAAGACATAATTACATTTGTATGTATTCTAAATAAAAGATACAGATTGTACTGAATATCAGCTTGCTTTTTTTTTCTCAAGATAGGGATTTATTGAGTCAACATGTCATGCAAACATGCAACTATGATTCCAAGCACAGGTCTAGAGCTGTTGTTCCAATGTTTGCGAATGTTCGTTGGAACTATGGTTTCGTAGCCTGGATGCCAGCCGAACTTAGCCCCGCCCACAACATTTGAGGTCGGGAAGTTCGGTCTGGACTTGATACTTTTGGAGCAACTATGCTCGAACCAGAGCTGTTCGGACCAATCAAATTGTCAGGGCGGACTTTATACGATGATGGACCGATGAGGCATTAATTTTAAAAGAGGAACAGAGAACCGCGATCAAGGCATTTGTTGATCGGAAAGATGAATGAAAAACATACGTCACATACTCCGTTGCTCTGATTGGTTGTAGGTCTATCCAATTGAGTGCAGAGGCATTTTCTTTCCTGGTTTGGTTGAAACACGCCCCTTAATCACAGCCCAATGGAGCAGTATCAGACTCATATAGAGCTGGTAAGTCCCGCCCCTTCCGCTAAAGGACCTCTAGGTTGAAAAATCGTCAATGCAAGTGAATGTGAGAAAATAATAATTTTCTGGTCCCGTTTGAATTTTGCCATGAATGTGAACATATGTTGTCTGTGAATTTTTAATATAATTTTTCGTGTGAAGAATGCTACAATTTAGCGGGTAGAAGTTTGATACGGTTAGACTTTGTGTGAGAGCACTTTGTGGACTACAACGCTGCTTTCGACGCGTTTGATATCTAATCTGAAGAAAGAACAGCCCATTTGGTTTGAATGGTGACATTTGGGTACAAAACACACAGGCATCTCAATCTGTCTCCATAGATTATCGCAGCATTAGCACCGTGATTTGTAGCCTGGTTAAAACCAGACCATTCTCAGTAGTAACTGAGTTATGGTCTGGCAAAGCTTCAGTAATAACTCATTTCCAAAGGGGCGTCACCAATGGACGTCGCTCAAACGCCTCTGGGCGCAATTGGATAGACCTAAAACCAATCAGAGCGATCGTCATCGTGTAAAGCCATATGCTGCGTCCTAAAGTTACACTACGCCATAAAAGTATGTACTCTTTTTGTGAAGAAAAGGTATTTACTTTTGAATGTGTAGCAAAAAAGTAGGCAAGCTTTGGGACATACTACTTCGTCATCTTTATCGGACGGATCTGTCGCGTGCATCCTGTCACGTAAACTGCCCTGTCAATCATCTTGTCACAGTTAAAATCATCTGCCAGTGAGTCTTTCATGGAGACTGTCCTCATGTGTTTGTAATTTGAATATAATAATGCATTTAAAAGTTGAACGGACGTCGCTCAAATGCCTCTGGGCGCATTTGGATAGACCTAAAACCAATCAGAGCGATCGTCATCGTGTAAAGCCCGCCCCAACGTTACTGATTGGTGCCGCGATTTCGACGGATTAGAAATGGGCTTGAATGAGCTCTTTGCCAGACTACTTGCAGAGCAAATCTAAATTTGCCGGAAGTTGTCTGGGTTATCCCAGGCTACGTGATTTGACAAGTGGAGGGAAAATGTGTTATGGGGTGACGTCACATAGGCGACATGTAGTCTTTGTCGTTATGTCTTTTCCACAACTGCTAGCCAAAGAATCATACAATATACTGTCAAACTCGTAACATGAAAAATTATATAAAAAATTCCCAGACAACATATGTTCACATTCATGGCACAATTCAAACGGGACCAGAAAATAATTATTTTCTCACATTCACTTGCATTGACGATTTTTCAACCTAGAGGTCCACTTGGGGTTTTACGGATGGGTGGGACTTACCAGCTCTATTCTGACTAGAAACTGAGTATGACGACGTCAGGCTAATGGTTTCGGGAAACACAGACTCGTTGAACTATGCTGATGACGACAGAACTTGCGACCATAGTTGGCTAACGATGCTTTTGGGAAACACACCCCTAATTTGGACACCTCTACATGACCTTTCAATGCAGAAAACCAACATCCAAAACTCAACATATGGTTGGATTTGGAAGGGTCTTGTGAAATTTATACCAAAAAAATAAAATAATTCTAATGGCTTTAAATTTAGTACATTGGTTGGATCTCATGTATAATGCCTCACAACTGAATCAAATATCTAGCAACTCTTAACTCCTTCTTCATTTGTTGTGCAGTTTTAACATGGAGCCCAGCTATGACTTCCTCCATATCTATGAGGGTGAAGACTCCAACGGACCACTGATCATCAGTCTGCAGGGGAACCAGGTTCCTGAACGCATCGAGAGCAGTGGGAACAGCCTTTTCCTGGCCTTCCGCAGTGATGCCTCCCTGGGGATGTCTGGTTTTGCCATTGAATATAAAGGCAAGTCTCACCTTGTAGGTGCATGGTATGTTCCCTTGAGGGAGGGGTTGGGAAACAAAGCACTGACGGGGTCAGTGATCACTTTCAGATTGCCTTTAAGCTTGAGTGTCATGAAAACATGTCCAGGTCACATTTCAAAATAAAATAAAATAACTTTTAGTGCTGCTGAGGACATATTTTTTTGCAGAATGACATTCAAAGACATTTCTCCCTGAATTGTCATTAATGTGTTATTATTATTATTAATTCTACAGTTTAAATAATATTATTTTAATATTACATTAAAGTGAATGAGAATTTAGATAATCAAAATTATATAAGGAAGTATAATGATAAATGCTTAATTGGCATGAAAGTGCAAAAAAATCTTAGCAATCCTAAAAATAATTTATTTCTTTATATTTGGAATGAAAAATGACCTAGAGATGTCCTTGGGTTTTGCATAAACCTCATAATTCTCTAAGCTAAAAAAGCTGGTTCTTTTTAGGATCGTCAGATAGTTTTGAATACTTTGTCAGTTAAAGCTGTAGTAATTAGATTTGCTTTCGTCTTAAGTGAGTGACCATGGATATTTATCTTTTATGTGGACTGTGAAGTTGGGTAGAATATCTGAATTATCTAAGAACTCTTGGATGGAATTAGGTTTAACAAGACAATAGCTAATGATGAGCAGCTCCTTTGTAACTTACGAATTAAAGTAAGAACTCATCCATACTGTAACACCCATTAAATGCTGACCCGGATGACCAGATAAGGACTCTGGAGTTTTGCAGATATTTCCTGCTCATCCTAAGAAGAAGAGACTGAGGGAACTCTGACACATTAAAAGCACACACTGCATTTTTATATATTTGAGATGCTGATATTAAAGATTCATTTGAGGCCATCATTATACTAGTGTACTCCTACATTTGACTCCTAAATAAAGTCATTCTCTTCCAGGAAATTGAATAAAAAATATTGATGACTTGCCTTGCACTCAGGGACGTATCCAAAATGATCTCAAGAATGTGCCCTGAGTAGTGATAACAAGTAGAAAATATTTTATCACAGATAAGACGAACATGCAAGGCCATAGGATGTTATAAAAAAGGACGCTTCAATATGTCTTGTTACAAATTCCTATTTCAGTAGAAAATACATCAATACAGGAAGGACAATTGTGCTTGTGTAGCCTTTTCATGAGGTTCTTAGCAATACCGCCACTTGGAACTTTGGCATCAGTACTGGAGTGTAAAGCGCTTTGAGTACCCAGAAAAGCGCTATATAAATGTAACAAATTATTATTATTATTATTATAGAGTACTAAATGCATGTGTTAGTGAAAGAGCATTTGTTAAATGATTCACAGGCGTACAACTTTCCTTTAATTAGTCCAAAAAAAAAAAAAAAAAAAAAACCCTCTTAAGTGGTATTGAGTTATATGTTGTGTTTCTCTTCAGTAATACTATTAACCTTTCTCAGTGAATACCGGGCAATATTCCCCACTGAAATAGCAAGTTTCGCCAATCTGCCTTATGTAAATGCTCTTTTAAAAAGAATGTGAGTTTGTGTTTCGAAAATCAGGGCATGCGACAATGACAATGCACCGTCCCTAACGTGCTATGCACCTCCCTGAAATCATTTTCACTCCCAGTGGCCCTTTTTATATGATGATTATGGTTGAGTAAAAATGCAGTTCATGGATTGTTGAATATTTTAATTGTAATTATTTTAATGGCTGCCTATTGCACAGTGTAGATGAACTCTGACTTCAACCTTTTGTCTTTGCTCCACATGAATACCAATACATTTTAAAAGCTTGCTTGCCAATGTATTATATTGCTTTGTGATGGTCTCACTCTCAACATCCCACAATGCTTCAGGATTTCACTTTCATGTCGTGGCATTAGGTTTGTCCTGTTTGTTGGGAAACCGAGTGACACATGGGAGTTAGATTTTTGCTGTGAAAGCTCATCAGAGAGCACGATCAACGCACAAGTGATGTGACTATTCGAAATATATGCTTCACGTCTCTCTCTATGCAGTGGTTGAAATCCTGGTGGAGCACTTAATTCTGAAATATTGATTATATTATTGATAACATTTCATTGCATTTCTTCTTCTGACTTGAATTTAAAGGTGAAATGTCATTTCTCCATCACTTGTGACTGTTTTAAAAGTGTAGTTTTAAAGTTTAGATCTGTGAGACATTAGTTTAGTTTCTAGCACCTGACACTCTGCATTTACTCAGAATCCCAATGTTAGGGAAAAAAAAGATAAGATAAGATAAGATAAGATAAGATAAGATAAGATAAGATAAGATAAGATATAAATAACAGAAGGTTTGGCACATTTCAGCATGGATTATACGATTCTATCACAATATTATGCACGCTTTGGAAAGGTGTTCTTATTGAAGAATGCATCAGTTTTAAAAAAAACAGTATAACAACTAAATATACATTAGTAATAAAGCAATGGTCTGTTTAATTTTTACGACTGTAAGTAGGAATGGAAATGGTTTCGAAAAACGACAGAATGACAATATTTGGTGCTAAATAGTTGGGGTTAATGCATTACAAGTGATGCGAGTTATGTAATCAGAGTACTTTTTTTAAGCTACGGGTAAAGTAAAACGTTACTTTTAATTTTACAATAAAATATGGGTTACTTTTTTCCAAATAAGAAATTTGTGAGTAAGTTGCAAAGGTGTTGTGTGCATTGTGTGAACATGATGGTTATTTATTATAGTTCTAGACTAAATGTGAGCATGCATTTACTAATCTCACTTGCACAAAAACAGATTAAGTATTCCTCAAAATAAATATAAGTAGGCAAATACAAATTCAGAATATTACACGAACCTTCAATAATTAAATGATACATTACACAAATATACTTCATGTATTTAATCTCACTTTATTTACCAATATATTTGCTGCTAACTTTCGATAATCCAACTCAAACGTACTAATAAGCAAAAATGACGAGATAAACAGCACTTTTTTAAATTTTTTTATTGCTGAAGTAATAGTGTTGAACTTTCTTCACCTGAATCCTGTTTTTCTGCAATCCAGAATGGCAGCACAGCTGGAAGGTTTGTTTCTCTACGGTACAGGCTTGAATTTATATTTCCTTCAGTCTGAAGCTTATTTATTTAACTTTTGGTGTAAATGGGCCATTCAATCTGTTAAAAGTAGATAAAAAAAATTAAAAAAAAAAAAAAAATTTATTATTGTTAATAAACAAGCAAGCAAGAAAAAGTAATGCAAAAGTAACGTAACACTTTAATACATTACTTTCCAGGTAACGAATCAGGTAACACAATTTTTTAGGAAGTAATGCAATATTGTAATGCATTGCTTTTAAAAGTAACTTTCCCCAACACTCATTATAAGTGGATCTTTGATGTTTGAAATTAGCTCTTTAAATGATATAACTGCATATTGACGACTAAAATGTTATTGTTTAATGTTATTTTTAGTATTACTATTCTTTATTAGTATTCATAATCATTTATATAATGTATTTTGTGAAGTCAGGGTGTATCTGTACATGTGTGCAGAGGAGAAACATGGGATGAGCTATATTTGGCCATACAGGAGTGTGTGCAATATATAACCCATATAAAACCCAACCTTTGTGTCCAGAGGAACAGAGAAAGCTGGGTATGAGAACATCTCTCCAGTAAATTGTCTTTAAATTGTCTCCTATGTCTTGATATTTATTAATAAATAAGAGATCTTTTGGCAAATAACTAGTGTCCGGTCCCGTGAATTAAACAACGGGGATAAAGTTAATTCCAAGTCTACAATATGCTCGTTTTTATAGAGTTTGGATTTCTCCTTCAATCATTAGTGTTGTCTATTTAACTGTCCACAAGCTCAGATCTTAATGTGATTATGTCATTGTTTACTGTTTGTTCTTGCCTTTGCTTTGAGGGAACCACAGCACTTTCTATTCTAAGGTCTGAATATGTGTCTCACTCTCTCCACTGAAGCTTTAATTAGAATGTGTCATAATTTTCTTTTAATTAATGCATTGTCCTTATTTGCTTACTCTTTCCTTTATATAAAGCCAATCTTTTATCTGCTATTGTTCATCACACACCAGTAAACCCAATTATTAATGCCCTTATTAGGGAAAGAAATGAATATGAGAATATTGCAGTCTAATGACTCTCATACCTTGAGGAAAAACACAATAGATAAATGGAGAAATATATAATAAAAAGTGTTACACTTAAGAAACACTTTCAGAGGTAGGAATGCCATTGCATTAGATCAGAGATTTCATTTATGAGATCATTTATTAATAAATTATGGAGCCAGAATCTCCTCAGCCAAACTTTTGGGTAAAATGCTGTTAGTAAAGCGTTATGATTTATAATAACTTTTTTTTTTAAATGCATGTTATAATAAATAATAAAGTAATGACATAATTATCAGTTTTAGGTGAACTCTTCCTTTAAGAGTGTGACTGGCAATCTTGACTCATTTAGTCACATTTCAGTTCATTTTGAATTCCACCCAAAATAAGGCAAAATAATGCGTAAAATTTCCACACATCTTATTTGGGCCTGCTAATAAGGAGTTATTGCTAATAAGGAGTTATTGAATCTGAAATATATAGTGGCAGTGAAGGCAGGCAGTCTCATGACAGAAATGCAGATTAGGGTGAGCAGAACTGTGAATACTCTGTTTGAATGTTAAGATCCCCTTTCCCAAAGGCAGCATGTATGCTGTAAATGACGACAGAATATTTATTTTTGGGCCTATTCCTTTTAGTCTGTGCGGTTCACTCCAGGTGCACTTGCTGTTCCTCTGTTGTTGTAGAAACGAGGAAGATTGTGTTGCACACTTGCAATTTTGCAGATAGAATCTTCCCCACCTCCTTCCCACTTTCTCAGGTCCCCAAAGCGCAGGCAGATAGCTGTTAACTGTCAAGTTGTTTGGCAGCCTCTCCAAGCACCACCTCCGGAGCTTTCTCCAACTGTCCTTCTCCCGGTGTCGGGTGCCAGAAGGACAGAGACCATCTTCCGCATCCTCGGCGCGTTCACCTGCCTTTCCCCTGGTGTTAGTTCGCTTTAATGCATAATGCCCTCAAGCCACTGTCTACTCTCTCTTCACACTCACTGTCGATCTTGTTTTCTCTTCTCATGCTACCTCTCTTTTTCTTTCTGTCTGGTACCTGTCTCAGCCCTGGGAAAGGCTGGCAGGTGACAAGAGCGGGATGTGATTGTGCATTTGATTAGTTTTGTTCAGGGTCAGTTAAATTACAGGTATGACTGCTTATATTTAAGGCTGTCAATTAAAATCATGTATGAATCAAATTACTGACTTAAACATTTCACAACAGGGGCATTCATATATATATATATATATATTTTCTGTTTAACGTGTCAAAAATATTTCCATATTTATCCAAAAATATCCATTTTCCCCCTTGGATAGCCTTACAGTAAATGATAACCTCATCTATAAGACGCAAAAGAGAGCTCAGTAGACTGCTACAGCGATGACTCATTTTTGTAGACCAAACCCCGGAAACTAGGGTTCACATTTTAACTGGTACTGGTACCGGTACCGGTACCTGAAACTCGGTGCCGGTACCCAACAGTACCATTATTTGGTCATTTAGGCATGTCATTTGTAGAATTGTTATTGACATTTTGCCAGAGCTGCCTTGGTCGCTGATTCGCAAACAGTATCGCAAAGTTGTGTAGTTGGAACGACAGCTCTCGACCTGTGGTTAGAAGCATATTTTCTAGTTTGCATGACATGTGGACATGTGGGATGTAGACTTGTAGGAGTGAGTGAAAGTAGGAGGGAGCTGAGCCTGTGACAGATCTGTAAGCAAGCGTCAATGCCTTGAACTTGATGCGAGCAGAGAGAGGTAGCCAGTGCAGTGAGATGAACAAAGGAGTGACGTGGGCCCTCTTGGGCTCGTTGAAGACAAGACGAGCTGCAGCGTTCTGAATCATTTGTAGAGGTTTGGTTGCACATGATGGAAGTCCAGCCAGAAGAGCATTGCAGTAGTCAAGCCTTGTAATGACCAGGGCCTGGACGAGAAGTTGTGTTGCATGCTCAGTTAGGAAAGGCCTGATCTTCCTGATGTTGTGCCGTGCAAACCTGCATGATCGAGCTGTCTTTGAAATGTGATCTGTGAAGGTCAGCTGGTCATCAACTGTTACTCCAAGATTTCTGACCGACCTTGATGGGGTGATTGATGATGAGTCTAGCTGGATAGTGAACTCGTGTTGCAGAGACGGATTGGCAGGGAGGACGAGAAGCTCAGTCTTTGCCAGGTTGAGCTGCAGGTGATGTTCCTTCATCCATGTCGAGATGTCCGCCAGACAGCTTGAGATCCGTGCAGCTACTGTGGGATCATCTGGTTGAAATGAGAGGAAGAGCTGTGTGTCATCAGCATAGCAGTGGTAGGAGAAACCATGTGCCTATATGATGTGTCCCAGTGATGTGGTGTAGATGGAGAAGAGGAGGGGACCAAGAACTGAACCCTGAGGAACCCCTGTGGTCAGATGATGTGCTCTGGATGCCTCGCCTCTCCATGCGACCCTGAAGGACCTACCTGTGAGATAGGACTCAAACCAGTGGAGGGAAGTTCCTGTGATGCCCAGTGCTGAGAGGCTGGACATAAGGATCTGATGATTCACAGTGTCGAAGGCAAATAACTGAGAAAAATGAGAAAAAGTCCTTAGATGTCATGTGTGTAATTTATAGCAAAACATCTAGCGTTAATTCGATCTCAAACAGATTCATTAAAAGAAGTTATTGCTCCACCACGTGCGTAACGTCATAAACCAACGTGGTTGAACGACCACTTTGCGACAATACAGTTTCGGGAAACAGTTGTGACTAGCTAGTTGATTTCTTCAACGATGCATCGTACTATGGTAGTTAAGCAGTTACGTCGTTGTTCGGGAAACGCACCCCTGGTCTCATTGTTAATACGTAGGTATTAATACGTAATTTTCAAAGATAGAAAACGTACTTTTTTGTACATTTGGATATATGCTGAAACGTATAGTATGGACGCATCTGCAACGTTTAAACGTAACATTATTACGATTTTACAGCTAAAAAACGTAAACTATTTACGAATATTTCATATCATAAAGATATCTGTATAATTTCCCTTTTACCATTTTATAGATTATACATGTAAGATCCCTTAACCCTACTCCCACACCTAAACATACCCATTTTATAGACAATATTAAAAGGATAAAACGTAATGGACAGATAAGAATAAGGAAATTGTAGTTTTATTAACAATATAGCATTAAAAGATAGTTTGAGACACTAATCTCTTCACCCCTAACGTTACCCCTAAACCTAACCATTTCTTAAAACTACTACAATTATAAAGAAAAACAACAGACAGACACGTATAATCACAATAATTAATTTATTGAGAAAATGTCAAAACCGGTACCAAAAGTCGTTCACATGACGATGTGTCGCAGTCCTCTCTGGCAGTATATAATAGGTTTGTATGAGGTAACGTTACAGAGCAGAATTTAAGTTATTAATCCATGAAAATGTTAATCCGGTTTCGGTTCGCTGTTCGCTCTGTGAAGGCGCGCGTGCTTCTCCTTTTTAAATGTAGTACACCAACTTAAACACGGCATATCGCAATCTGTGACGAAGCATGCGAGAGCCAATGAGCGTTTGATATCACTACCGTAAAACATGTCGTAACGCTTCGGGTGCAATTTTTGAATTCACCACGAGCGCGCCGGTATTTGACGTTTACGGTCTCTGCTGAGAAATGAATTTGGATCTGTTTCTTGCAAACAACGTATGGATTCTAAAGATTTGGATTACATCAAGCTAATAAAATTGATGTCTTTGTGAATGTATGTTGTGTTTCAGTGTATTATGGGTCTATAGGAGAAAACGCCTTTTGTGTCTCACGGTAAATAAAGCAAATATTACAAAATGGTTAAATGATTAAAGAAGGTATTTTTAAGGTTTTAAAGTGTATTCTTGTTTAACACCATGTAGGCTAATCCTCCGAAATGAGTTTGCAGCAGAAGGCACGAACAGAGCGAAATGTTATTATTTATGAGTACTAACGTTATTATATGAGTAAACTGTATTAATAAATGCGACTGAACATCTAATGGATAAGACAATTGAATGCAATAGAGTCAAAATAGTAATGCCACGATTTTAATAGGCATAAATAGAAATACGTACAAATTTGTACGTCGGTAGAGTTGTTTATACGTAAATAAATTACGTTTTTGTGCTGTCAATACGTAAATGTTATACGTTTTAGTGCTGTAAATACGTCAGTATTATACGTTTCTGTGTGTATAAAACGTAAATAAATGTACGTATGTTAGAACTACACTTTACATAAAAATACACACGTATTCTCATGAGATCACGTTGCAGCAATTTCATTGTGACATAGTTTAATGGGGATAGTTAACCCAAAAAGGAAAAGTCTGTCATCATTAACGGACCCTCAATTTGTTCCAAACCTGTATGAGTTTCTTTCTTCTGTTGAACACAAAAGAAGATATTTTAAAGAATGCTGGTAATCAAACAGTTGCTGGTAGCTATTGACATCCATAGTATTTTTTCTTACTATGGCTGTTTCATGTCAATGGCTACCATCAACTGTTTGATTACCAGCATTCTTTAAAATATCTTCTTTTGTGTTCAACAGAAGAAAGAAACTCATACAGGTTTGGAACAGCTTGAGGGTGAGTACATTTTTGGGTGAACTAGACCTATCCCTTGAAGCGCAGTGGAAACTCTTTTACATTTAAAACAATTAAAATATTGTTTTGTTGATTTTACATATGGAACACCTTTTTATTTCCTAAGTATTGCAATAAAAATGTTCAAAGGAAATAAAAAATTTTCAAAGCAAATGTGTTACAACCACTTCATGATATCTTATGGCTGTTTAAAAGACGACTTAACTTTTGTTACTTTACTTAAAGCAGACGAAGTTTTAAATACTATAACCACATTATAAAGCTTTTTAGATGTTTAAAAGAAGACTTTGTTTTTGTCACATTACTTTAAGCAGTAAAAGAACACTCATAAGATGTAGGCTAGTATGATATTGTGCAGATCTTAAGTAAACTGACAATATATGAGACTCGGGAAAGTAAAAGATATGAAACTGTGATATCTAATCCATTATAACTTAAGTGGATACAATGATATTCATTGTGTGTTATAAATCCTCATTCTTAATAGTTCTAACCACAAATAAGTATTATTAATGTTGTTACGATAATTCATGAGATGATAAAACACATTATAAGGTTGTTTATGTAAGGGATAATCCATGGCTAGCTGTGCATTAAACTATTTTAATGCACGATGTGGAGGCAAAGAACCGCCCGACGCGAGGCCTGACATTCCAAATCCATTTGTCCTGTTGTTGGAAGGAGCACAAGCATGTGGAGTACACCTAAAATAGAATGGCCTTGCGATTACTGTCGGAAACTCAATGCAGAATTTTAGAGATTTTCCCTTTCAGGTAGACATAACTGCCTAGAGTCATTACGCAGATGCCTGCTGAGAGATCTGACTTTGTTTTAAAGGGACTTTTGCCATTTTCTGATCCAATCCCTCCAATCCAATCCATTTTTTCCCTTGATTATCCAAGTAAACAATTTCTTAAAATGTTATTTATATATTTTTTAACAGAAAAGCCACGAGAATCATGCTTCGACCCTGGGAATATTATGAACGGAACTAGATTGGGAATGGACTACAAGCTGGGATCAACTGTGACGTATCAGTGTGATTCTGGGTACACCATTGCGGGACCACCCACTCTCACCTGCATCATTGGGACTGATGGGAAACCTGTATGGAACAAGGCTCTACCTACGTGTAAAGGTAGGAACGGTGCCGTTTCTGTACAGAGACATAAGGGGTGTTGATAGGAACAACAGAAATGGGAGTGTAGATTTTTATTGTTGCACATCAATGATAAGTCTTTTAACTCAAATGGTACATAATGTGTTTTTACACTGTGCAATGGTCTGGGTGCATGCTACTATACTTTAAGAGCCATGTTTGGGGTGTCCCAAGCCCTGCATTCAGGAGGCGAATGTTTGGTTTGTGCCTTCTTTAAACAAAATACAATTGTTAACTGTAACCTGTGTCATGCAGATTATTTATAACACATTGCCACTATAGGTTACAACTGATGCCAGACTTATGTTATATTTTGGTTTGTGTCTATCAAATTAACATTTTAAAATGAATGAGATGAAGTGCATTTTGTTTGTCAAGTATTTATTTCACTGGATTATTCAAAAATAGACATTATGACATGAATATTTAATCCATAAATATTTTTTCTCGTTTCATTACCATAATTCATTACCATAAGTTATTCATACCATGGCATTTTTTTCTCCTGTGGATACCACCCACCAATACAGGACATTTTTAATTATTGCTGGGTTTTTATTAATTAATTCATGTTTTCACATATTGTTTGGTGCATTGATTTTAGAACCTTCATTTTTGTTTGTCCTGCAGTTTTAAATGCAAAGTATCGATGCATGTTAATTTGATTAAGCACTTCTTTAAAGAAATTAGCAGCAGCCTCCTTATCAGAGACATTATTCCTTTTGTGTTTTACAATCTTGAGAGATAATTGATTAGGCCATTGTTACATGCATAGTTCTGCTCTGTCACACTGCCGTTATTTATTGGGTTTGGAGAAACCGTCTGGTTCTCCCAGAGAGAGAGAGAGAGAGAGAGAGAGAGAGAGAGAGAGAGAGAGAGACAGATGCGGGCAGAGGCCTTCAAAAGAACAGCGCCCAGGTCTTTGTCCCTTAGTGACAGAAGAGAGAGCTTGGGTGGTGACAAGTGCCACTCATTCACACATTTCCTGTCAATCCAAGACCTTTCTAATTTCTCTAGCTTTCTCCTCTATCTTCCATTTCTTTTTTTCAAACCTTCTGGGTTTTGGTCACATGTTCAGGGATCTAGCAGTCAAGGCAAAGCATAGCGCTATCAGGGATAGTAGATATATATCCCACCAATCATAATCCAAACCTGCCATGGTTGAGTCAGTGTTGTTATGTCCAGCCCAGTTGATCCGCTCAAATAAACAGATTGCAATTTCATTCCATGCCGCTAGCTATGCAGAAATCACACACTTCACTGTTATGTAATTCCTAGTGTTTCTGTGATAATAGCTCAAATCACATGACAAAAGAAGCATGTGCTCCCTCTGAACCCAGCATATTTAAAAACAACACCAGGTTATAGATAGGAACGTGCAATGAACATCATTGACCCCAATCTGAAGGTCAAGCAAGGGTTTTTGCACCTCAGTAGCATCCGTTGATTATTTAACCTCTTTTGATGGAGATGGAAAACAGCCTATGCCCTTTGCGAGACAGCCTCATTTCCGCACTCCAGGAACATTTTGTTTGTCCTCACTGATGGAATTTCCAGCACGTTGCTTTGCCCATCTTTATGCATGAGCTGTAACTGTGGGGCAGAGACATATTCCTATACAGGTCATTGTTGAGCTAACATAATCATCTGATTGTGTCATGAGAGATGCTTTATTTGAACTTAATCATCCGCACAGAGTGTACGCAAGCCCACGTTCGTACAATCCATTAGCTTTCTGCCTGCTAAGAATCCCCCCCCCGGCTCCTCTATTAGTTAAGTGAGGATGTCTACCAAAGACAACTGGATTCTGAAGAGGTTGGACAGCCTGACTCAGTCGATATCAGCCTCTTTAAATAACGGTAGCAGGGATAAACATTTTTCTTCTTTTTTTTTAAATAATGAAGTGTTGCAGTCAGTTGCAGTTCAACAGAGACAGTTTGCTGCTTTTGTACAAAGTGCTTAAACCCCAGCAACTGCCTAGCAACTACTCAGATCACCTTCGCAACAACATGGCAAGGCCTATGCCACTTCAAGTTTCAGGTCTCTCTTCAAACATATTCAAAGTGTACTTACCTAAGAAAGTACTAAGGTAACTACATGGGTCAAGGTTAGGTTTGGGGTAGGTTCAGGGTTAGTACCTAGTTATTGCCCACACTGTAAAAAAAAAAACTGTGAAAAAACGGTATTATTCCGGCAGCTGGGGCGCCAGAAAATTACCGTAAAATAACGGCAAAAAACAATCTCGTTAAAATACAGTAATTTTCCATAATTAAATAACAGATTATATCTTTAATATTACATAAAATCTTATGTAATTATTGGGATTTTTAACGTTTAAAAAAAGTCATATACACCTTTAAAACAATTAAATACTGTAAATTTAAGGTTTTATACAATTATTTTATATAATAATGCTGTCTATCTACAGTAATTTTCTTTTAATATAGTTTTTCTGTGTAAAATAACAATGAAATTATGTATAAAAAATGCACACAAGTACATAAATTCAAATACAAATGTTTGTAAATTTACAGTTTTTATTTTTATTTGTACCGATCCAATTTCACAACATCTCTAATTAAGTTCTTAATAATAGCAAATGTACAGTCAATTTCTTTTAAATTAACTAAATGTATGAGTACAGAATACCTGCATATTTACAGTATTAGTAATTGAACAAACACTAAACATCAAGATAAGTGATTGATAGGAAATAGATGCTTAGTATATAATTTAGAACATGTAAATATATCCACAATAAAAAGCAATTACCGTATACCTTTACAGTATAACTTATTTTAACATTTACAATTACATTTTATCCAAAGTGACTAACCAATTAAGATAATAATTAAAGATAATAAAAAGCAACAAGTGCAGTGACAAGTCCCAGTTAGTCGCACAGTACACATAGCAAGGTTTTTTTTTTTTTTTTACAAAGATATAGTATTATTGGGTGAAGTGTTTATGAAAAAGATGGATCTTTAGCAGTTTCTTGAAAATGTGTTGAGTTGCGCCGGTCATTCCACCACCAGGAAACAGTCCAGGTAAATGTCAGTGAAAGTGGTTTTGTGTCTCTTTGGGATGATGGCACCACAAGGCGCCGTTCACTTGCAGAACACATGCTTCTGGAGGACACATAGATCTGAAGCAGTGAGTTTAGGCATAGGGCTACCTTTAAAGACAACTCTTGCTGCAGCATCTGGATCAGTTGCAGAGGTTTGACTGATACTGGAAGAGCTGCCAGGAGAGCATTACAATAGCCCAGTCTGGATAGAACAAGAGAGTTGTGTAGCTCCGATAGGAAGGGCCTGATCCTCCTAATGATAAGGCAAATCAGCAGGATCACAGCAAGTATGTTTTGGCTGAAAGTTGAACCATAAGCAGTTCTGTCTTGGCAAGGCTGATTTGAAGGTGAAGGTCATTCATCCAGCAAGAATTTTCCATCAGGTAGGCTGAGATGCGAGCAGCAACCGTCAGATCATCTGGCTGGATTAAAAGGTATATGTGTCATTAAGATATTAGTGATAGGAAAAGTCATGTTTCTAAATGACAGAGCCTAGTTAAAAAAAAGAAAGAAAGATGGGTGGAATCTAACACAATCGTAATCTTGCTGTAGCAAATCCAAACCTTGTGCATACTTTTAGTGCAATCATATGGAATCAGAAGACTGTTATGAACATATGGAATCAGAACCATTATGATTTTTATGTTTTAATGAATTCTTCCCATACCTTGTTTGCCATGATCATCTGCTTTCCACGTGACCTGAAATCACACACACACACGTTATTTTAAAACTCAGTATTAGATTTACACATGTCAGAATATGTTCCATTGGGACAATGCAAAAACTCAACTGACTATGATCTTGAAGCTGAGCTGGAAAGGCCAGCAGTAATATTTTGAGCTGCCATGTGATTTTAGCTAAGTTACATTTATAGAAAGTAACATTAAATGAATATGATTTACTGTGACCTAGACCTAGATACACCTAGGGGTTCATCATGTTGTATTCATATTCTAGTCTTCCTGTTCTAGGCTTTCCTGTATCATCAACAAGTACGTTAAGTTACAGACAGTATTTCGATTTCTTAACGGTCTTAATAAAGTTAGTCATGTTAACTATTACGAAATAAACAAAAGAAACACAGTAGGCCTATTTTTAGTAAAACTGTGGCTATTACAATGGTAAAAAAAATCAGCTAAAAACGTGTTTACTACAATTTTACTATAATTAAATAAAGTAAAAAAAAAAGTTTACAAAAAAAATAAAAAAAAATTGAAAAATAAAGTTTTCAGCTTCCAGACATGGTTTCAAAATGTCCCGCCATTTAAGAGATTGGTTTAATGTTACTGACTATCATAACGAAGATTTTATACACAATTATGGACTTTAATATGAATAACAAGTCTACTAAAGATTGTTTTAGGTCTATAAGTTAACAAGTAAGTTAGAGTGGGTTCAACTGATCTTTCTTAACACAGATCGATAATTGAAAAGACCCATGCTGCATTTGTGTTTTGCCCTCGACGCCAGTTATGACTGAACATAATTTAAGAATGCTAACGTTAGCATGGAAACAGTCTAACCACTTAACACAAATGTAATATAAAATATCATTTACATGTAGTATTAGACTCTTACCTCAGCCGTTGATCGGTCGGGATGAGGTCTGCTGTGACGAACCAGGCTCACTGAAAAAGGGCGCGTTATTTCCGGACTGACTGACACCAGACTACAACTAATATGTGTTCAGCAGCGCTCCTGCTCACGGCTGCTTCTGTCGAATACGATTATAGCTCTGAATTCAAATCTCCCGCTTGCCCTTGACACAGATCGACGACAGAGACAGATTTGTAGCTAACCGTTGTGGGCTGGGCGGGACTAAGCAACGAAACGTAATGGCGGATAATTTGAATCTGCGCGCGGCCGCGCGCGCGGGCACACACACACACATTCAAACGCACACAAAGCCACGCAATGTGCAGCAACGCAGATTTGGAAAAACGATTCATAAAAGACATAAAATATAGGCCTAAATGAAATTTACGGGCAAATACAAATGATGATCAAAATGAACATCTATTTGCAAGACAAAATTAAAAGATTATAAATAATTAAATAGGCCTGCCTAATGTGTGGACAAATCTTAAAACTCACTTTAACCCCCACATGCTTAATAATCTTTAAGGAAAACATGTTAAGTGACTGCTGATTTCTGCAGTTATACCTTATTTTCTTTGTTTTCTAATTCCACAGAAATAATCTGTAAAATATTACTTAATTTTTTATGTAAAATTACACATAACCCTATAAAATTACAGATAATTTCCTTTAAAAAACGTTAAATTAATGTAAAACCACAATAAAAGCAATTACCTGTAAATTTAATAGTGGATCTTTAAATTACAACAAATATCTGTAAAATAACAGGTATTCACTGTATAATGACAAAACGGCAAAATTCTGTAAAAAATACAGACAGTTTCCTGTAAATTTACAGTTTTTTTTTACAGTGCAGTTATTGTAATTACTATAATAAGTACATAGTATGTGCATGGGGAACAGGATTGTAAAATAATGTGCTACCAAATTTTGTTTTGAACCTGACTTCTCTAGTTGTGGTTAATGTTGGTTTGGTCCTTGTCTAGCTGGTGAACCAGAGTAGCAATCCTGTCCAAAAGTAAAACTTATCCAGTGAAGGTGGTTGAACAGAATAGTCTTTCTGGTAAAGCTGGCTGACTAAAGAAGTCTTGTGGATAATCTAGTTAAGCTTCGCCAGCATCCCTTTCAGCTTGAAATTATGAACTGTAGGTCTTACACCGTAGTGATCATATATAGGGATGCACAATATATCAGAATCATGTATATAAAATTGTATTTACAGCACATGCTGTAACATGTAGCACTTGTGTAGGACGATATACTAAATTGCACATCCCAACTGCTTGTTTGTTATATATTATTCCCCAGCTCTAATCTGCTAAATATGACTATAAGACATGAAAATATTAAGATATTATAAACATTAACAATATGATTGTCTGATTAAGATTTTTTGAAACAGTGTGTATTGTGAAAAGCGATATACAAATACATTTAACTTGACTTGATATTGGATATCTTCTGATTTTAGATCAATAATATAATTTTTTTACTAGAAATTTCTGTAGCTCAAACATTACATGTCTAACAAAATCATTGTCTTTTGGTGGTGGTGGCGCAATGGATAAGACACATGCCTTTGGTGTGAGAGACCCGGGTTCGAATCCACTGTGAGACACCAATGTGTCCCTGAGCAAGACACTTAACCCCTAGTTGCTCCAGAGGCGTGCGACCTCTGACATATATAGCAATTGTAAGTCGCTTTGGATAAAAGCGTCAGCTAAATTAATAAATGTAAATGTGTAAATGTGATGTGTGATGTTTATCAATCGGGTCATTGATTGTTCATAATTTTTATTTATTTTTATATTTAGATTGTCTCTACGGTCCATCAAATGTTTTCTTAAATTTATTATTTGTAAAAAATAAATAAAAATAAAAATAAAAAAAGAATTCCAAAATCACCTCTGATTTTTAGACCCCACTAATATCTCAGTATCAGTGTTACTTTATTATACTATTATGGTTTTTATTACTATTTTGAATTTCATGTTTTAGTTTGTTATTTTAATACATAAAGTTAAACTAACTTAAAAAGAAAAATTGTGTCAACTAGATTACTTATTTAGTCAACTTATTTAGTTTTATTTTGTTTTAGTTAAAGATTATTTGATTACAAATAACACGTTTTTAGTTTTAGTTACCTACAGGAACCCTGCTCAGTATTGTTCTTGTTTATCAGTCAGAAGTCACTAATCATTGACAAACAGAACTATTTTGTGGTGGTCATGGCGCATTGATTCACAGACAGCAGTTTGTGGAGGTTAATCCTTTTAGCCGTCCTCACTCAGAGCCCTTTAATGCAGAGGTGTGAGGTTAGACGAAGTAGAAAAGAGACTGTGAGCCATTTGCGATGCTTTTATACACTGTCGCTGCAGCTTCCTTTTATCAATAGTCCATGCTTACAACTAATGAGGTAAATGGCTTGCTGAGTACTTATGACCTTTTAGCCAAAGTGGGCGCTTCCAAGTAGTCCAGTGAGAATGAGTCAGATTTGATTGGGGGGCGGCAACGGATGAACGGAGGTATCGGAGTTTCACTTTGTGGGGTGGGCGATGGCTTAAAAAGAATGCAGTAGGCACAATTGGAAATCGTTCTGAAAACCAAGGGAGATGTGAAGCAAATGTTGCCATTTCACGGGCCATTTCATCATATTGTCTGTCACTTCAGTTTATTTCTAGTCTCCAAAATCTGTTATTTATGTCACCTTCAGCAAGGAGAGGCAGCACGACATCACTGCATTTATCCATTGTGTCGACCTCCAGCAATACACAGTGCACATAGTGTTCAAAGCATAACTAATATGCTGGAGCCTTAGGCCAGGATAATGACTTTAACAAGATCATTTAAGAATTAATGGGGTGTGATGCTCTCTCATCATTTAAGCCATACAAGCAGATGCATACATACAATGCACATGTGACACATGGTTGTAATAAACTTCTGATTTCATATTGGCATATAACCACTTGTAGGAAAACAAATAGAAGAAATTGTAGCATTCAACATGATGGCTATAAGAATGAATGTCCCTTTTCAAGACAGGCTTCACCTGTTGTGAAAAATGACACCTGTGACGTGTGTTTCACAGGACTCGCAAGTGCACTGCTTTACCAAGTGAGCTACCGATCAAGTTTATACGTCAAAAAAGCCATACGGGAACTGTGGTCAATTCAAAAAGTTGTCAGTTCAGCTGGACACTTCAGGGAATTGTAAATGTAGGTATGTTCTGCAAAAATGTAGGTTCTGGCACACTTTTCCAATAAGCTTGTGTTGTTTAAAAGACCTAAAAAGTTGTAAATTCAGTTCAGTAATCAAATTTAAGGCCAGAAAAAGTCTTAAGTATCTTATGGTACAACAAAACCAGTCAATGAATACCACACGTTCATATGATCTACTATTGATGAATTAAGAGTTTTTAATATGCGTCTGCATTAGCTGATTTATGCATTTAGTGTATTTTGTGCACTGCCATTTGTAGCATTTGTTGTCAGATTATATTGCTGATTTCACTTAATTTTGACAAACAGTTGCTGTAGTCGACAGGAGCTGTAGTCAGAAACAGCTGTCCAGGTACATAAACAAGATGGTCACCAAATTAAATTACTTTTCTTAAAGACACTTTGGCAAAATCTGCACCTGATAAAGAGTTAAAACACATGTAAGATCTAGTCAAGTCAAGTCACCTTTATTTATATAGCGCTTTATACAATACAGGTTGTTTCAAAGCAGCTTTAGTGATACATGTCCCTCAACCCTTTGCATTTTTGTTTATTACATATTTTGGCTAATTTTATGATACATTCATCTAACAACAAAGAACCATAAACACACACAGCACCACACACAAATCTAGCAGCATTCAAGAAACCACCAAGAACACCCTAACAACTGCCTACTGCCTGTCAAACTTCAAATCTCTGTTCAAACTGCTGCTAGTTTGTGTAAAGCTAAACTTTTCTCAACTTTACCGCATCACTGGACATACCCACATCACACAATGATTTGTAGTGATGGGAAGTCATTTATTTTCTATGAGCAACAGCAACCATTGCTGTCACTCATTGAATATGAATGACTTCCACTTGGTGAAAATGACTGTATGTAGTGATTTTCTGTATCACGACCCAGAACATCCTTAGCAACACACTAGCAACCATCCAGCAATGTTGTGACAACAACCTAGAGCACCCTAGTAGCCACCTGATCCACCAGAACAACCATATAACAACATTCTATAAACCACTCAGAATACCCTAACAACTACTTAACATCCATTTTGAACAAACAGCAAAGCCTACATCCCTTCAAACTTCAAATCAATCTTCAAACTGCTGTTCATTTTCATTAATGTAAACTTTCTCTGCTGCATCACTGGACCTGCCCATGTCATGCATTAACAGACTTGCATTAATGTGACCATGCATGAAACACATTTTCAGCAACACATAGTATGTGTTGCTGTAAATGTGTTTCATGCATGGTCACATCTCCGTCGTTTGGTTCAATAATATATGTTATTAATATAAAATAAATGTAATTTCCACACACTTTACTCTTGTATACATACGCTTCACTCAGTCAGCAGCATTCTCCACAGCATAATTTCTGATGCTGCTGCAATGAGCATGGCTTCTGAGGACCGGGGGTTGTTCCCTGCCGTTTTGATTGATAAGTTCCCTCTTAAGCCTGGTTCAGACTACATGAGTTCATAAATCTTAAACAATCGTGAAATCTAGTTGTATCACACACATAAGGAGAATCTTCACAGATTTTCTTCTTTCAAATCTCAAACCTGTACACACTTCAAGATTTGAAAATCGTGACGCATCACACACTACAAGATTTTCTTAAGATTATCATGCCAGATTTAGCACCTCACGGGGAAGCGGATGTAAACAAAATGGATAGTGTGCCGCGGCAACTTCCTGTAGACATTATATGAGGAGACATTATAGAGGCAGTCGTGTTGTTTCCACATTTCCACCAGCTGTTCCTTAATCTCTGTTGTCCACCGGACCCGTACAACTGCTTGTTGTTTCACAGTCGCCATTTCAAAAGTTCCATCACTTCCGTCTCCTTGTAGACTTGTCTCTCATTGTAATAGTTGTAATCATCCCAAATTTAAAATCCTATATATCAAACATGTATGATATTGTTGGGGCGGCCCCGATGTGTCCGCAAGCAGATTGGGAGGTTTAAGATACGCCTCGCACTGGAGGAATCTTTTCATAGTTCCTAGAACTATTGGCGGAAGTACCCAGATTTTGGCGTGTTCGCACCGCAGGAAATAGGAAAGATTTTAGTTCTAGGAACTCCTTTTGGAGGAACTAATTTAGCTCCTACTTCAGAGTACGGTCTAAACCAGCACTATAGGAACTACCAGCGACATTAGTGTACACTGATTGGCTGAACACACGCGAAACACCAGCACCCGCCATTTAAAAAAAAGCTGTGTAAACACACAGATTATAGCCTATATATATTTACTCCACAAACTAACTCTATGAACATGGAAAATAGTGATAAATGGGCCTCTTAACCTTTACGCTGAGGAGAAAATCCAACGCAACTTTGAGGGGACCAAGCGAAACATGATTATGTATTTCTGCCCAGCTAGCAACACTGGATATCAACCACACGGCATACACTAATAACTTTTCATTACTGTCTCCTTTCTATGTATAACAGTTATATCTAATAACGTATTAGACAGGACTGTTAGACAGATCGTAAACTAATGAACATGGAGAATGCGAGCATTGTGAGCTCAGGCTCTGGCGTTCTCATCGCCGTCAAAATAAAGGTCCACCGCGCCGTCAAAATAAAAGTCACAACAACAAGCGCATCTTACGTCACTTCAGAGTTACTGGCGGTGCGAATGCAACCAGGAAAATGTTCCTAAGGGAACTATTAGTTATCGGGGAACCACCCTGGTGGCTAGTTCCTAGAACTAAGTTCCTAGAACTACCCGGTGCGAAAGCCCCTATTATCTGATAATCTGGGCCGAACATCGGAACCGACCGATGCCCTGTGGACGCTTTTTTTCCCCTCAGAATGTCGGGAGGGATAATTCGGGCATAAATTGGCCTAAAACTCCTCTTGTCTGAGCCTGGCTTTACTTCATACTCTGGGGTTCCCTTATGCACTTATACACATGTGCCCTCTTCTAAAACGACACTGATTGTCAACCATTCCCCCAAAATTGTAGTGCATATGCTTCTCTGAGAGTGCAAGTAGAGAGTGCAGTGCTCTATGGTGCCTCTGAGTGAAGGTCTTTGTGGCAGATATGCAGATCAGGGTGAGCAGGGCTGGGAAAGACTCGGTTTGAATGTTAAGGTCCTCTCTCCCAAAGACTGCACACGTAGAAATGGCTTCTATATGCAATATACCATAAGCATCAGTCCAGCATCAGCTTTCTAATGAAATGGCATGCTGTATTATTAGCTCATGCAGTGTTAACGGGGTTTCATCAGAACACTCCAATAACTCCACTAACTCCACTAACAGCCAATAATCGTGCTTTTACCAAGTGCATTTTTGCTTCTTTAACAGTTAATGCTTGCAAAATGGACATTTTTAATTGAGAAGATTGATTTTAATATGGTTAGTGACAGCTTAACAAGTAAATGCTGTGATACTAAACGTTGGAAAAGTCGCTGACGAGCAGGCAGTGACTTCTTGCCTTTTTTTTTCTTTCTTTTTTTTTTTCTTTCTTTTTTTGCACACTTGTAATTTCCCTACCAACGTTTGGAATACTGATGCAGCCCAGAGCCATGTCCCCAAGCTTTTAGACAAAACTCATTAGAAAGAGGTGAGGTCCCTTTAA
This sequence comes from Leuciscus idus, assembly GCA_021554675.1. NCBI lineage: Eukaryota > Metazoa > Chordata > Actinopteri > Cypriniformes > Leuciscidae > Leuciscus > Leuciscus idus. Next base: position 7,798,347 of record CM038641.1, on the reverse strand, counting down.
ATAATGAAGGATTTTCCTCTCTTTCTTTGGTTCTCTCACCCAAACAGATCTTTTATTCGTTTCCATAGTAACTAAAAGACTGTCTCAGTACTGTTGAATGAGGACTCTTCCCTGGCTGTAAATAGCGAGAAACGTGGGGGTTGGGAGCGCGGTGGCATGGCGCCTCTCAGAGGCCATACAGATACACGGCTGTTTCTAATCCCAAGAAACCTCCTTTTTGTGGATGCGTGATTTTGCACAACTATGTTTGAGTGCCGGATTGTGAGGGAAGTTGGGGTTGGTCAGGTGGCAGCCACAGCTGTTGTCTCCATGCTTATGTGAGGCAGGAACACATGGGCTGCTACATTTAGCCATGCATGCAGTCTGGGCACAACAGAGCGCCGCTAACAACAGCTAATGAGCTGCCGTCTTAGGGAAGATACAGTTATCCCACGGTGACCTGTTCTTATGTAGGCTAATGCCTGTTTTGATGTCATGCGCTCTTTGTCGAGCAGTTTTGGGCTCTCAGTGGATATTTACAGAACATAAAAAGATAAAAGGCTGAATCCAAACGTGGATATGGCTGAATTTAGTGTATGTAGGTTACCACAAGCTTTTGAGCGCTCTCTGTTTTATGATCCAAATCTTTTTCTTTTGTCCTCTGGTGTCTTATTTTTCAAGATCATTGCACTGACATTTTGAGTTGCATTAATCTACAAAAAAAAAACAAGGAACTCCCGCACACTATCAGTACTTGCAAATGAGTATTATTCTGATGTCATACTTTACAGGATCAACCAAAAGTGGTATGACCCTCATTTTTTTTTTTTTTTTTTTTATGGAACACAAAATGAGAATTTGTGAAAGCGGTAGATTGCATTCATTTTTGCTTTCATACATCAGCAAAATACACAAGTAGCTATGTAATTAAGTAACTATATTTTTTTATTTTTTATTTATTCATTATTATTATTATTATTATTATTTTATCTACAATTTACAGGGATACTCCACCAGAAATGCTCTTATTATTTGTTCACTATCATTCTACCCAAAATGTAAATTACTTACTTTCCTCATGTTTTTCCTAGAAAAAATAATCCATCTCTGTGAGTCCATATAATGCAAGACAACATAAAAAGTCCTGAAATCAACATGCTCTGAATCAACATTCACCAATGCAATTTTTTTTCTAAATGTCGTAATCATTTGTTAACAAACAAGTATTCATTACTTCAATGAGCTCATTGTTTTCTGCCTTAAATTATTACATTGTTTAAATTAATATTTTTTTTGCTAACTGTGATTTTGTATATGTACATTTCTGACATACACAACTTATATTTACAGTTACCTTGATAATAGATCACTAAATTTTAATGTGGACTCATGCATTTTCTGTAAAGCTGCTTTGAAACGATGTGAATTGTGAAAAGCGCTATACAAATAAATGTGAATTGAATTGAATAAAAATCACACAAAGCAAAAACAGGATAGTAATCCATACAACTCCAGTTGATGAATATATGTCTTCTGAAGCAAATCAATAGGTGTAGATAAGAAAAATCCTAATATTTTAAACTTTTTAAACTATAAACCATCACATCCATTGGTAACACTTTACGATAAAGGCTACGTCTACATTAATCCGGATACATTTGAAAACGGCGTTTTCGTTTAGAAACGCTCTCCGTCCACACTAGCGTTTTCAAGCGTTTTCGGACGTTTCAGTGTGGATGAGAAACTTTTGAAAAACGCCTGAAAACGCTCAATTCACCTTTACTGTGCATGTGTAAAACCCCACAAAAGCTCACTGATATGATTCAGATGGAAAAATAAATAATGAAGTTATCGCGCAATTCTTCTGACAGGATAATTTTATTTAGTAAAATATCTCACCATTCACTGATGCGTCCAGGTCGCACGCAGACACCATATGTTTGGTCTAAAACGCGACTGCTCTCATGTATCACCGCAGGACAGCAAATGTGAGTAGGCTAAATTCTGTCATCTTTGCAGGACTGTGCAATGTAGAATATTTTTTAGCAACAGTGTGAAAGTGAATAGCACATAACAGGCACAATACTGGTATAAACATGAATATCTATTGGTACAATATGCGTCACATGACTAAATTTACGTCATCGTTTTTAAATCCCTCCGGTTTCACAGTCCACACTACGACGCAAAAACGGCGTTTTCAAATGTATACGCTTTGGAGTGCGTTTTCAAAAAGCTTCGTTTTCATTAATAAAAACGCCGTCTCAGTGTGGACGGAAGGCCAAAACGGAGAGAAAAAGATGCGTTTTCAAACGAAAACGTATTAGTGTGGACATGGCCAAAGTCTCATTTGCTAATGCATTAAACAAAATTAGATAACAATGAGAAATACATTTTTACAGCATTGATTAAACTCTGTTAATGTTAGGTCACAGTGCATTAAAATTTGTATTCTTAAAAAAAAAATAGTTAATGTTGAAATTGACATCAACTAAGTTGACTAAATGTGGTAAAAGTATTGTTCAGTGTTAGTTAAAATTAACTAATGTAGTTAACTAATTTTAACATATGAAACCTAATTGTAAGGTGGGGGGACTGGAGTATCCCTTAAACACTAAGTATAACAGTATTAGAAAACATAGACATCAGTTTAATTTTTTTACATGCATTTATCTTGTTAAACAAATTAGCTTATTCAGAATATATATATATATATATATATATATATATATATATATATTTATTTATTTATTTATTTTTTTTTATTTTATTTTAAGCATTTTCATAAATGAAAAAAAAAAGAAAAAAGAAATGAAATAAAAAAAAAAGGACTGTTACAGCTACATTACAATTAGAGCTCAACATTGATTTTTTAGTTCGTTTTGGGTAAATGTTAAAAACTAAGCGAGAGGACCTGCTCATTAAGTTATTTAACTTAAAGGGATAGTTCACTTTGAAATTAATTTTTGGTATGTTTTAGCTTACCTCAAGGGCATCCAAGATGTACTGTAGGTGTCTTTTTTTCCGCAGTAGTTTCAATTTTGATATTTTTAGGTCAAACCGTTCTTGTCTGTCAGTCATATAATGCAGGTCTATGGTCACTGTCTCAAAGAGCATGCACAGAGTCCAAATTAAAACAATTCCCCGTCGTCCCAATTAAACAATTCCCCGTCGTCCCAATTAAACAATTCCCCATCGTAAGTACACATTGATGGCCTAAGACACGAAACGAGCGGTTTGTGTGAGAAAACTAACAGTATTTATATCGTTTTTACCACTTATACACAGCCATGTCCAAGTGATCTGATCTGACGTGTACGCAGACTGGTGCATAGATATATACACACTAGATGTCGCCTTGTCTACGGCAGTTCATTGGAACGAATGTGTTTAAGGCGACATCTAGTGTATATATCTATGCACCAGTCTGCGTACACGTCAGATCAGATCACTTGGACGTGGCTGTGTACAAGAGGTATAACGATATAAATACTGTTCGTTTTCTCACACAAACCGCTCGTTTCGTGTCTTAGGCCATCAATGTGTACTTACGATGGGGAATTGTTTAATTTGGACGACGGGGAATTGTTTTAATTTGGACTCTGTGCATGCTCTTTGAGACAGTGACCATAGACCTGCATTATATGACTGACAGACAAGAACGGTTTGACCTAAAAATATCAAAATTGAAACTACTGCGGAAAAAAAGACACCTACATCTTGGATGCCCTTGAGGTAAGCTAAAACATACCAAAAATTAATTTCAAAGTGAACTATCCCTTTAACCCAATTGAAAATTAGATAATTTACCGGAGGGTGATTTGTTGATTTTTCCCAAGAAGGTGGTTGTCATGTATGATAGTGACTTTATCCCTGTACCTTATATGTAGTCTGCTACTACCAGTCTACTAAATCTGCTATTTTATAGCAGTGTCTTCCTTATAGAAATCATTTTTAGGTGGAATTGTGATTGATATTATTTAGCAGGAGCTGCACTTTTGTTTTCTCCCCATTTTCTTCAGATTCCTATTAGCATCCTTTACTCCGAGCAAAGAAGTGCTAGACCAGATACTTCTTCATGTCGAAAAAACAGAAAGCATTTTGAATTATTTGTCAATGTTGTATGGATCTATATGCCATCATGAATGGTAATGGCTGGTGTAAAGGGGGGCAGAAGTGATGTCTAAAACTTTCCATTATTCATGAAAATAACGTCACACACACAAGAAAGAAAGAAAGAAAGAAAGAAAGAAAGAAAGAAAGAAAGAAAGAAAGAAAGAAACCACAGACAGTCAAGCTGAAAAAAATATATATTTCCAAAAACCTGAAATTTTCTTCCATCTCAGTGTGAAATTGTAGGTTTCCAGGCAAATCTCAGAACAAAAGGCACAGTATGTGTGTGCTTGTATTTGCGTATGCCCACTTACACACAAACACGCTCAACTTGCTCTGTGTGTGTGTGTGCGTATGTGTGTAGCTCCAGACAGACTTCTCATGGCGAGTGTGAAGGGAAGGTGATGTGATCAAAGCTACGGGAGTAAGTTTGATATGCAGAAAACAGGGAGCCTCAGCTGCATTCTGACACCAGCTTTTCATGAGCTCACAGAAGCATTGTGAGGCAGATGAAGCAACAGACCTGTGGGTGCCAGAGCCCAGAGGCTTTAGCATGGGACTGATGTGCGAGGAATCTCAATTGAAGATCATTGTTACTGAGACCTGAGGGATGAAAGGAACACAGCCAGAGCAGAGAGATCACAGATGGCATGGACTGTGATTTTGGAAGGCCGCGATATTCATTGGCATTGAGATAAAGGCAAATACGAGCAGAGTTATTCCGGGGTTTAGGTACACAGAGAACTTGCTTAGTTCTAATCTCACACTCTTTCGTTATTCGCCACAGTCGGTGGCTTTCAGGAAGGGCGTTTTACAAATAAAAGGACTTCTTTCTCAATTAAACTTCTTCAAAAATATCTAGGTTATTATTATTTCTTAAAGCAAAGCATTGAAATATTTGTACAACAGTAATAATATTTAAAAATGACTTGTGGTATCCATTAGTGGTGTACCCACCATCCAGAAAGCCATTCTGTTTTGAAAATCAAACCATATTAAAGTATAGTAGTAACTATTATAAAGCCATAGTAAATGAACCAATCAGTAATAAAAGTAATATTAATAAAACCAACTTCTTGAAAATTACTCTATGTAGTGATTTTCTTTAGCACGACCCAGAACATCCTTAGCAACACACTAGCAACCATCCAGCAATGCTATGACAACAACCTAGAGCACCCTAGTAGCCACCTACCTTGTCCTAGCATTCACCAACCATAATAAAACCAACCAGTAATAAACAGGTCAATAAGATATTTTGATTAATGACATGGTAACATGTTAGAAATGACACATTGGTACCTTTTCAAGGTAGCCTCAAGAACAACTTAATATTACATATATAATACCATGTTATACCATGGTCTATCTGAATACTTAATTCTGATAAAGGTGTGCATTAAAACTCTTTAGTGCAAAGTTAGTTCAAGTCAGTTTAACCACTGTTCTGTATTAATGCGCTGCTTTCATTGATGCACACACTCTCACAGTGGGAAAGAGAAATCCTTCTTAATATGCTGATTTGTTGCTCTAGAAACCCACTCAACTAAGAGTATGGCTGCCTCTAAGACTGTTCTGTCAGGAGTTTCACTTCAGGTTGTTTGTGATGTGGTGGGCTGGTCCTCTCCACACACATTCGTGATCTTCTACAACCTGGATTTGGACTCTACACTGGGGTCCCAGGTGCTCTCGCCTTAGTGCTGCTCTTCACGATTTCACATAAGACAGACACTTGTCATTGTAAACGTTCCCACAGCGTCATTCTCCACGTAGCGAGAGTTCCCTTGAAAGGAACACCTCGCTTACGACTGCAACCTTGGTTCCCTGAAGAGGGAAGGCGAAGCTGCGTCGCCCAGCCATACTTCCTGCCTGTCAGTGACTTACTTCAGCCTATTAGAAGCTGACATTCCACTTTGGGCATGCTTTATAGTTTCCTGGTTGTGACGTCACCCGCCTCTGATGTCCCGTTACCCCATTGGACTTATTTCACCCATGCTTCATGACACAACCACGCAGAGCATTCCTACAGCATAAATTTCAACTCAGCGGCTCATTCCCTCTTCAGGGAACCAAGACCACTGTCGTAAACTAGGTGTTTTTTACCAGCTTAAATAACTGGAAATGGCTGACACCGGAAAGCTTGCGCATTCAAGGTAAAAATGACCGTCTGCTCTTCTGTTAAAAATAAGGTGGATGCAAGTAACAAAATGATCAGGCTTGCATTGATTCTGCTCTAGCTCTACAAATCCCAGACCTCTTGTGTGTATGTTTGTAATATTTGTTTGTGCTTAATTTGATTATACTTTCAGATTATCAATCTAGCTAAATTTAACACATTCTATCTTTACTGCAAAATTTAAATTCAATTCAATTCAATTCACATTTATTTGTTTAGCATATTTATTCACAGTTAGCTAAAAATTTATTAATTTAAACAATTCAATCATTTAAAGCAGAAACGACGATGAGCTCATTGAAATAATGAATTCATACACGTTCTTTCAGTCAGTGCAGCAAAACATCTGCCTGGTTTGGGCCTGGTATTAATAACTTTGAGTAAAATGAGTAATACGATTATTATTGGTGAACTGACCCCCCCACCCCCAACAGTTAAGTTCCCCAACCCTGCTTATTACAGGTGGTCCATCGGTTACAAGGTCACACGCATTGGGCCAGGTGTGACAGATGCACTGACATTGATTAATATCTCCACAAATACTCTTTGCTGACCTTCTCAGCCTCAAATTTTACACTTGGCACTCTCAGTAATCCTCTCGGTGACCTTTGTGGTTGATTTTCACTTGTTTTTCCTGTCATGGACAGTCAAACACCTACAGTAAGTGTTTAGCCTCTACCCATTACAATCATGATAAAGAGATAACACACGCCAATGCACCAACACACAGATGATTTATAGTCTTCATTGGCTGCTCCTCCTCAATACTCCCTCCTCATGCTCAGACCTGAATTACGAATCAGTTTTACTAAAATACCTGTCAGAGGCTATAGCAATTCCAACAACCTTTCCACGCGGTTTGTATGATGTGTTAATTGTAGGCTATTCTAGCAGTGCTACCATAAAGCTGGTTTGTGCAATTAATGTCAAGCTCAAGCAAATTAACCCTGCTTGTATAAAGGTATGTACATTTTCCAATATCTTGTTATTGACTTTCTTGCTCCTATAAATGTTTAGGAGTTAAGTCAACCGCTTGTTGCAGAATGCAATGATTTGGTGTCATTAGCTTGTACGAGTCCACACAATACTCAGACCCACAGGGCCTGAATTACGGTTACTGTTGAGTTGTTAGTAGTGAGGGCTACTTCTGTTTTTTATGTGAATCATGTACAGTGATTGATTGTTAATGTATTGTTTAAAACAGCAGTGTGTTTTGAAGTGTGTCAGTCAAAACAGCCTTTTTTCAATTTCCTCTGGTAATTACTCTACTTACCTGTTATTCAAACAGTGCCTTGTTTTTGAATAAGGTCTGCCTTGCAATCGTGTTTTTTTTTTATATATATATATATATATTTTTTTTTTTTTTTTTTTTTACCTACACATTCAACAGGGAATATCTGCTGACGTTTTTTTCTTGCCAACATTCATTCATTTGTAATGCCCTTCAACGTCATCAAGCACAGGCAACAATTGAGTCATCATGCAGATTAGGGGTTTCAAATATAAGGATATTCTCATGTAAATAAATATTATGTAAATCACTATACTTTCACATAAATGCATATAATGCATCCAAGTGTGTTTATATTGTAAATATATTATTATATATTTCACTTAATATAAAATGCATAATTCATCACACATAAACCCCTAAATTAAGTGATTCATGTGGTTGATGTGTAATATAAAAGTAAATATGACTTTTATTTTTAGCATCAATGCATCAGTTTATATTAGTTTATTATTTTAGCCAAACTTTGTATAGTACTAAGGTATATGCAACTGCTGACGAGTAAATCCCCTGTGCACTTCCTGTCAACTGATACATCTATGCACACTTAATCCCAATGCCTTTTGATTTGCTCTTTGAATGTATAGCATGTACAATTTAGAATTAAATTATAATGGTCAAAAATGGACTTGGAAGTGCGCTAAAGAGCAATTGGAACTTACGTTAAGCACATAGAATGATGTGAAACATTAGAGTCTATCACACTCAGACATGTGACAAACTGACTCCAGAAAGCACAAAGTATGGTACATTTATTAGATCTGACCTATCATAATGGAAAAATTACTTAGTTTGTGCTTTCCTCTTCTCCCTGTTTTGAAATTTGGAGAGCTCCCCGAGTCTCACTGGTCATCACATATCTAATACTGTTCTAAAAATGACCTCATTTCCTAGTGTCATATGGACTGAACAAGAGTAAATACAAGCCTTTTGGGTTGTTTCTCTCTTTCAGCACCATGCGGTGGGCAGTACACTGGATCAGAGGGAGTGGTATTATCCCCAAATTACCCTCTCAACTACACGACAGGCCAGACATGCTCCTACTACATCACAGTATCTGGAGAGTTTGGTAAGTAAATAAAGTTACTTACAAAGGTCACAGTTCAGTTCTGTTTAGTGTAATACTGAGTAATACATTGAAAATAATAAAATGGGAGTAGGACTTGCTTAAAAAGTTAAGAAACCGTTTTCAGTAAATTTAAGAAATCATGTTTTCAAGTAAAGACTGAATACAATTGTTGATGGTTTCAGTTAGTTAAGTAATATTTATTTGGTATACTCTCTGTTTCAAGTAAATTTGACTGAATATATATATATACTGTATATACAGTATATATATATATATATATTAGGGGTGTAACGATACGCGTATTCGTATCGAACCGTTCGGTACGAGGCTTTCGGTTCGGTTTTCGGTACGCATTACGTACCGAACGGTTCGTTGGACCATTTTTTCTGCCGATCAAAATTTCGTTATTTCAAATGAAGGCGCGTCGCGGGTGGCAAGCGCGCTCATAGAGGCTGGCGCGACCACAACATCAACTGGCAAATGCAATGTAAGGAACGAAACTGAGCTACTCTTATTGTGTTTGTGTGGACCGTTTATCAGTTTTGACCTGTGAAGCGGGACTCGCGAGCCCTATGCGCGAGCCTGATCAAGCAACACCACACAGCGCTAAGGGATCCAGACCAGTAAAGAAAGCATTTGAATTTCAAATGCTTTTTGAATTCGCCACTGAAGTAATAACATCGCTGCGAGATCTAGTGAGAAACATGCACATTTCTCTGTTATTAACGGATCAAACAGCGCTGACGTGGAAACCAGGAAGAAACATCGTGCCATGAATGAACTGGCCGGTGTCCACAGATCAGCAACATTCACCGTGGAATGGATTTGCTGTAATAACACTAACTGCAAGGTATGGAAGTTTGTCAGGAATAGTGGGCTATAATGCTTTCAAGTAACATTACGTCTGTTTTATTTTGACATTATGAATACAATTGCTGCCCTCAAATGTTAATCTGAACTAAAATAAACCTTATAACTAGCCTACTACTACAATATTACATTTCATTTTGTCCAAGGAGCTGTTTTGTTTTATATGCTCATAAGAAGAGTCAAGTATAGCTCCATTATTGCTCAGTAAAAAAAGCAACAAAAAAATAAATTAAAAAATCATACTTTATGATGTTAGTTTCATTAAATAAAAAAAAATAAATAAAAAAAATTTCTCTGGCATTTTTTATTTTTGCTGTAGCCTATGGAAAACGTAACGAACCGAACCATACCGAACCGTGACACAAGTGTATCGAACCGAACCGTGAATTTTGTGAACCGTTACACCCCTAATATGTATATATATATATATATATATATATATATATTTTTTTTTTTTTTTTTTTTTTTTTTTTACATTGCTGAAATTCATTTGTGAAGCATTAATTAATAAACTCAAATTATTTTGCATAATCTGTTTAACTTTTCCCCTTCAGCTTTTTTGATTTTCTGTCAATGATGGGGAACCGTTGTGTCATAAATGACGGAAAATTCTGTCAATGGCAGGGAAAGTGTTAATTCAAAATTTACTAAAATGTTCTATTATATACAGAAATTGTATGTGAGTTAACTTAAATACATTTTTGGGCATACTTCATATCCACAACTGCTCAAAACCAAAATTGACTAAATTCATTGCAAAAAAAAAAAAAAATGCAGTTCATGCATAACACATAGCTGTTTAAATAAGGCTTTAACATTTGAAGTTTGTGGAAGTGTTTGTGAGCCGACAGAAATCCAGTCAAACTGATATTTGCAGAGCCACTAGCAGTAGCCCTTCAGGTTTTCTATACTGTTTGAGTATGAAGCGAGGGCCGACATCTCATTACAGAGGAGATAATAGAGTCATCGCAGTGGCCCGTATGACCCCTTTCACCCCTCTCTGCTTAGCTGGCTCTCACACCAGCACCAGACATGCACAGCATGCCTCTGTGATTTCCCTAGTCTTTCATTGACTGTGTGAACCATGTGCCCTTTTTGGCAAGCCAACACATCACAGCTTCATCACTGGTCTCAGGTCAGAAGGTATGGAGACCAGACATGACCAAACATACACATATTGTATACATTACAGAAAGAGGTTCATGATTTTAAAACAATAAAAAAGGTTTACAATGATGTTAACACTCTCGTACTTGGATATACACTAACAGTAAAAGCACACAAAAGCTCTAACTGATTATTCAACTTTACATTGTTCTTTGAACAATGTCAGTCATTAAAATAAGCATTAAAGGGGCTATATGTAAGAATTGTCATGTATTACTTGCCTTTTTTTTGCCAATATGTGAACAGCTTGTAAAAAAAAACCAAAAAAAAAAAAACGACCTTCCCCGACTTCCTAGGTTGTCGGTGAAAGTCTGTAGACTGATTGTGACAAGGAATATGGACGTTTTTTTTCTAGGAAAATCAATCATGCGACGTTTACGCTCACTCCCAAGAGCTTCTCTTCCTTTCTATGCCTAAAGAGCCAATCTCAACTGTAATGTCAATGTATCATGCAAAGAAATGGCATTAATTTAAACTAAAGTCTCACATAGCCAAATCAGTATAGTCTATAGTCTTATACATAATTTATAATCAATTTATCGTAGTGCAATTTTAATGAACTCATCTGTTGTCATGATGCTGGTGAATGGCAGAGCTTTCTCTATGATCAGATGCTTTCTAAACGGCTACTTTCTCACCTCTGTCATTTTTGTTGTGCATTTATTTTGTCATTGAGAGGAAAACGCGCAGCACATATTTACATATTCATCTAAACGTCGCTCTCAGCAGTGTGGACGGCGTCTGGATGTTCGTTATCAGTATATCACTGCGAAGGTATTTCCTAAAACATATTTTTACTTCTAAGCAAAGAACGAAAAAACATTTAACCACATTCAGGGTGTGTTCACACTTGTGGTCTGGTTCGCTTGGCTCATTTGGTCCGGACCAAATAGAAAAAACAAAACAAATTATTTAGTCCTAGTCCGCTTAGTGTTCACATTTGCATTTTAACACCGAGCCTGAAGATGGCGAACCTAAAGGCATAGGGATATGTTCACAACCTGATTGCTCTGCTTTTATTACGTAAATTTCACGGCGGAACTTACCGAACATTCAAAAGAAGGCAGTGTGCTGAGCTAAATGCACTCGTTGTTTGTACATCGAGGTGAAAAGTTGTCTCGTGAGTTGTTGTGATGTCAGCGTGATGGAGCGTGAGGGTGAAAATCTGGGATTTCGGCGACTCCTCCGCACACACACACTCGCGCACACACACTCACTGTCCCTCGCTCACTCATTCACTCGCGCGCGCGCACACACACACACACACACACACACACACTCGCTCACTGGCGCACACACACACTCACTGTTACTCGCGCACACTCACTCTCGCTCACATACTCAACACGTCGTGGAGGACCGTTAAAAAATTAAACATGCTAGTCTTTCTGTCGTGATGTCATGAAGCATTGCAGACGCGTAGGTTGTCGCCCACTATGACACGCTATACGAAATGAAACGATCCGACGCCCGTTGTCCTTTACGAATCTCCACGACACCCTACGTCAAACGGATCGTGCCAAAATCGCGCTAAAATCGTGTAATCTGAACCAGGCAGGTAATAAACATTTGACCTATCACGCAAATAACCTATTAAAGCACTAAGACATGGGAACAGTATAGCTAACATTCACATTTGAATTTTTATCGAAGTCATATCGACATCGCAATATTAATGTTATCGCACATCGCAGCTTTTCCTCATATTGTGCAGCCCTATAGTTACTGCCCAAAGGTCTCGACATGCTTATATTCTTGAAAAAGAACATGACCATATATCTTAGGCTGTTCTGTGTAGTTAATTTATCTCTTTTTCATGCTTGAAGAAAAAATTAGTTTCTGTTTGAACTTGTAGTTTTGAGAGAGCAGTACTTTGATTATGGATACACTTACTGTTTGCATTTAAAGTGTTATTTCTGTTATTTATATATTTATTTTATTTATACGTTTTTTTTGTTTGTTTTTGATGTTCGATTTGTGGAAAAGAGTTACATTTCTCATGTGAAATCGTACAGGGGAGAAGCCAGACGGTAGAGTTTATAGCAAAACATTTTGCAGTGTTTGCATGTCCTTTACTGCATATAATTCATTAAAATAGAAGTAAAATAACATTCATTACAAGTTGATTTCAAAATGCACCTAAATTGTTTTGCATTTTGTGATTTTCAGTTGAATAAAAGACTATTTTCCATTCATATATTTCATCATTGAGGATTTCTTAAAAATTGTGTAAAAATCTCGTCTTGTCTCGTTCTCGTGAACCCAATCTCGTGTCGTGTCTCATCTCGTGGAGTAAGCGTCTCGTCACACCCCTAGCTGCAGCAGTTCACTTTATGGCCACCAGTGTCGCTAATAACAACGGTTTCTGAATTCTACATAGAGCCCCTTTGAGTATTTGTAGTAAGTCAACAACCCATGTGTTTGATTTGTGAGTCATTTGGATTATTTCATTAAAAAATAACCAGTTCAGTCATTTGTTTGTCAATCACAAGCGAAAACTGGGCTCTTGATTCCCACATAGCTCTGTCATTTGTTTTCAGGACAGCTGCCGCAGTAGTATAGGTGGTGTTCTGCGGTATGAGTTTACGGTTTATTCACAATTTCACGGCATGATTTCTGTAATCAAAATCTTCTATTGTAATGAATTTAATCTCATGTGCCACTTTATCTAGATGGGGCTGATGTGTCTAGGCTATACATACTTCTGTGCAGACTGCATATGGACACTTATAAAACCATCAAACTGAAATATGAGTGTCAATGGGAAATTTATGTTTCTTTTATTCTTAACTCACTGTACTACTTTTGTTAGTGTCTCTTCCCAGCAGTGGTGATGATAGTAACACGCTCTGTGTGTTTCATTGTGTTTCCTTAGTGGTGTTTGGGCAATTTGCCTATTTCCAGACTGCCATGAACGACTCCGTTGAGTTATTTGATGGGCCCAATCAGAATTCTAGGCTGCTAAGCTCCCTGGCTGGATCTCATTCCGGTAAGTAATGGCTTTACATTCACCACAGTTTTGTTGCTTTGAGTTTGCTTTGAAATGCACAGAACCCGTTGAAAAGAAGCAAACAGGCATATATGGCTTTTTAAATCAGTGAAAAGACATTTGTGCAGACAATTAAGCAGTGAACGAGGTCTCAAGTGAGGTTTAATGGCTTCTTTCCAAAGGGGAAATGCAGGGGGAGTATCATTTTTTTAGAAAGTGTTTGCTGATTATTTTGTATTTGTATTTATTGTTTCAAATTTCTGTTATACAGTATAGTGAACACACTTTGTCAGGCTCGAGCAAACATAAGTCCTCTTTTTGCAAGTAATATTTTTAATAAATCATAAAAAAAAAGAAAATGACAAATACATATTTGCACACATAAGTCAACCTGAAAGACCTCATTAAATCAGTTTTGGACTTATCTACAGTATATGCTAATTTTCTTTTTCTTGCAACAAAACTATTGAAATTTTAGATGCAATTAAAATATTAAAAAAATAAGTTGAATAAAACTGAAACAAAAAAACTTAAGTTAAAATGCAGTTTTAAATGTTTAAGTAAAACGTTACCAAAGTTGTAACCTTCAGTAATAAGTTCTTCCACCTTTTGAATCTATTTTACATTAACTATATAGATTAAGATTAAAAATGAGTTCTAATAAATCCTGTCTAGATCTATAGTTTTGAAAATAAATAGAAGAAAAAATAAATAATTGTCATATTAGAAAACACAATATGAAAGCAAATGGAATCGGCAAATTATGCTAAATTTTTTCTCATATTTTTATAAACTTGAGCCTTATTTGCAGACTTTTAATAAATGTATAAAACTTTAATAGGTTTTTTTTTTTTTTTTTTTTTTTTTTTTGTCGGTTTTCTTCAAGTTCATAGAGGTGTCCTATCAGAGTAACCTCAGAAGTAGAGAATCACATTAACTATCAACATGAACCACTACAGAAAGTGTCAAAATACTTTTTGTCCTTGTTAAAAACAGTATATGTATCGGTTTTATCATTTCAAACCTAAATAACACAAAAATATTGTTTGTCATTAAAGCAAGTTTTTGCTATCTTCTTTTAAAAGGAATGCTGTTTGGTTTGATATTTTGTTGTTTTATTTATTGATAATGACATTTTAAGTGTGGTTTAAGTGTTCAAATACTTTTTGGACCACTGTATTTATATCAAGTTTAAATCTTAAATCTTGGATCCATGTTGTCGTTTTTGCCCTTTGGTTCTACACTCGTTTAATTCTGTCTAAAAAGAAAATGTTATCCTTGCAGCTTCCTGCTGAATTATTGCCGGTATTATTGAGTGAAAGGTAATAAAATGCCAAGAACAAGAAAATCACAGCTAATTCCACAGTCTTTGCAGGATTGATGGCGGCCATTGCACACAAACTGTTTGTATGGCATTTTTATACTGTATATCTTCATGGTCTGCTGTGCAACATTATATTCCCATGGGAAGCGCTGTAAATTCATATCATTTCTATCTCAGCTTTGTGAGCAGTGGGCCAGAAATCTTGACAGGCCACTCAATTCATAGTTAGAGTGTTTAACCCTGCAGGCTCAACTGTAGTGTTCAGTTGCCATCTATATCAGCACTTTGTTTCCTCCTTTGGATACAACTTTGTAAAAGTACACTTTGATTTAGTAAAAGCTCATAGTTTAGCTCAAGGGTAAGTCAGCCTTTCAGTTGGGGATTTTCTTTTAATTTACCCACTGCATCTATGAACATGCTGAAGACAGCTTGAGTATTTCTTTGGGTATCCATCAGTTTTAGGCCCATTGTTGCTGACCTGCCCTCTCCACCCTTTGCCTTGGAGGCTGATCAGAGTTATTAAGCCATTCGTCATGTACACTTCTTAAGGCTACAGTTTGTTGTGGCACATTTGCCTCTACAAGCAACTCTGAGAGATTTTAATGTCTGCCATATTGTGTTTTTGCAGGAGAAACCTTGCCCTTGGCCACTTCAAACCAAATCATGTTGAGATTCAGCGCAAAAAGTGGTCCTTCTGCCAAAGGTTTCCATTTTGTTTACCAAGGTAAGCACACGCTCAACTCTCAGTCAATAACAGGTCATCGTGCAGAGCCAAGGCTTTGTTTTTAATCTTCAATTCCAAAACATTCAGTTAGCCTTTGGTGCGTTTGTGTCGTGTATATATTGGCAGCGTGTATAGGGTGAAGTGTATATTAGCAGTGTGTATAAAGTGAAATCACGGCTGTGTAGTGTAGGGCCGGCCTGCTGATCAGTATGCCTGAGCCCGCTTACTGTGGGAAATAGCCTTTACATTTCACACAGAGAAGTTAACAGCGCAATCACAATGTCATAACCAATACACAATAGAGTCAAATCAGGAAGGGGCTTGAATTTGATGTAATTTGTAATGCATTTAGCTCTGAGTAAAGCCGAATGGGAGAATGATTTGCACGCTGTTCTCATGAGTATTTTGAGAGTTGCCTCACAGTTTTATGCTTGGAGACATTTTCGGTAACACTTTCTATGAAGTCCATGCTTATAATGAATTATAGCCCCATCTATACTTATTTATAAGTATTACTATTCTACAAATATATTTATAAAGACTCATTAAGACCTATACTGCATTATAAGACCAGTTATAGTTACATTTATATTATTTTTATAATTACTTATAAGTTACTTATATTACTTATACATTTACTTTTTAAATGTGCATGCTCATAATCCATTATACACTGATTTATAAATGATCAAATATAAAATAGTTCCAGAGACCCTTGTTTGCTCTACCAATTAGTTATCAATTATGTCTTTAATGGCTTATGTTTGCATTAGACGTCATTAAATCATTTGTTAAAATCTATATCTCCTCAGCCATATGCATGGTATTGCTTATAGCAGTTTGGAATTATACTTTTAAAAATATTGTTGCAGTGTTTTGCTAGTATGTAACTTTAAAACATATATACAAATTTTTTTTTTTTTTTTATTATTTTCTTTTATTATTGTTCATTAATTACATTTACAGATAAACAAATTAAAATGTATGATGAGCACATCTTCATGTTTTCTTAACATTTGCTTTAGGACAATTGCATCCTATGTTTTCACTTTACTTATAGCCATCACTGATGCATTTATAGAGCTTAGTAACTGTATTATTACTCACAATATGAATCTGTAGAACCAATAAAGATAATTGGGACTTTACCTAGATTGTCAGAAGGGTAGAAATCGGTCCAAAATCGCCTAGAATATCTTGTAGTGTGCACCCAGCATTACGGTTTGGTCTGCCCGGTCACTTTTTGGGGACAATGCTGATCCTTGGTAATTCTAACAAATACAATAGGGTTTCAGTGCTACGTGCTTGAACCCCTAATAATAATAACAAAAAATGTTTTTAAAAGCATTTTTGGGTGAGCTATTTTTGGGGATGACATGAGGGTGAGTAAATTCTTTTTTTGATAAACTGTTCCTCATGACTCACCCCTGAGGTTTCAAATTTCCCAGACAGCAGCAGGGTGCCGCAGGATGTGTGAGGCATTTTCCCTCTGTGTGTCATAAAATGTGTCATAAAAGAGTATATAAATTACTCTTTTTAAATCGCTTTATCAGCTGCCTTATAAAAAGATACAATAGGAATTTTTCACGGCCGCATCAGCGAGCTTTCACACACACAGCGCAGACCGTGGCAAGCCTGCTCTGTCTCTTTTCATATCTCCTCACCATTTTATAGCGTACAGCAATGTGCGCAGAGAGAACAGTGGGTGTGTGAGAAATGTTCTCTGACAGTTAGGACAGTTCATTTGGCTCATGGAGGTATCCAGGTGATGGTGGATGGTCCTACCAGCCTCCTCCTATATATCCACAGCCGTCAGATGAAAGTTAAGGCATAAATAGACAAAAAGAACCAAAGTTGCTACAATGTTCGAAAACAAAACCAGCAAAGTTCTCTGTGCTAGGGTCATGAAGATGCTCATACAAATGTACTACAAAAATGCATATGTGGGTTTTCTATAAAAAGAGTTCTAAAATAGTCACAGTGTACTTCTGCACCGGGAAGCCTACAACAGTAGGTTACAAACAAATATGGAACATTATCTGTGTTTCAAAGCGAAATGTTGTTTTTAATTCATTCAATACTGAAAAGGGTAGAAAAAAAAGCATGTCACTTTGTTTACCAAAAATAGAAATGGACTTTACCAAATAAATGTCTGCTGCTGTAAATATTTGTATTTAAAGTATTGAGCCATTAGCTTAGCAACATGGTAAGAGTAAAACTCATTTGAAATCAACTGAGTTGAGTCGCCTATATGGGTTGTGTTAGCAATATTATTTATGTATGTATGTATATGTATTTATATTTGCCTATACTACTGTATCTCTCACGGCCCTAGGCCTCGTCCTGCTCGCCACATTCCATTCAAACGTTTGTTTGTTTGTTCATGTTCACAAAGGCTGTATCAATTTAATACAGTAAAATCAATAATACTGTGATATATTATTACAATTTAAAATAACACTTTTTCCATTTGAATATATTTTAAAATGTATTTTTTTTTCCTGTTTGGCCAAAGCTGAATTTTCAGCATCATTACTTCAGTCTTTATTGTCAAATGAAATCATTATAATATGTTGATTTGCTGCTCAAGAAACATTTCGTATTATTTTCATCAAAGTTGAAAACAGTTGTTCCGTTTAATATTTTTGTGGAAATTATGATACTTTTTTACAGGATTGGTTGATAAATAGAAAGTTGAAAAGAACAGCATTTATTTAAAAAAAAAAAAAAAAAAAAAAAAAAAAAAAGTATATATATATATATATATATATATATATATATATATATATGTACATACATATATATGTATATACATATATATTTATATTGTGACAAAAACCTAGTAATTTACTCTATTGTAACCTAGTACATTGTTACTATATTGTAAAGGCAGCTTGAGCTTTTGGCACATCTGCTCCATTTTGATTAGAGATCTGTTTGCTGTCCACTAGCTGTTCCTCGCACCAGTGATACACAGTGCAGTTCCATCCCAGAGCCCAGATACGGCAGGCGGATCGGTTCAGAATTCTCAGCTGGCTCCATTGTTCGTTTCGAGTGTAACCCCGGATACCTTCTCCAGGGATCCAAAGCCATCAAGTGCCACGCGGTCCCTAACGCTCTGGCACAGTGGAATGACACCATCCCAAATTGTATAGGTAAGCTAGCCTGGATTTATCCAAGGAAAATGCACACTAGTCATGTTTTATTCAGGACTAAACAATTCAATGTGACTGAGTGTTAGAAATACAAACAAATACAGCCAGTACAAATTCCATGTTACTTTTATTTGCTTGCTAACAGGGACCATCATTCAGATTGGTATTCATAGCCCCGTATTTTCTCAAGTCATAGAGAATGTAAATGTGCGAGTTTCCCATGATCTTCTGTAACCTTGAGGCAACTAATAAGGGTTAGGAATCCTGCTGGAGGACGAAATGGCAGTGGCCTCTATGAGGATTTAAAATGTCAGGCCTCTAGTTAATATTTCCTTCTATACTGCCATCCTCAAGGGGCTGAAAGCTGAATCCAAGGGCCTCTGGGCCACAGCCTTCAGTTCAAAGCCGTAACCTCCAGGCTTTAATACTGAGCATTTAACTGTCGCTGTATTCTATAGTGCTGTCACGATTTTATCACACCCAAGGCACATCCTCATTTCAGTCTGCTTTCAAATCTCAATTCCCCAGTTTTCATAAGTATTACAAACTGAAAGTTAGATATCTATTGAATATTAATATAATATATTAAATATATTTAGCTTCTTAACTACAACATAAAAATCATTCCACATTCATCCATTTCATCTATGCGTTAAAGCTACACTGTGTGATTTTTTTTTAGTTGATTCTTAGCAAAAAACACTTAGTTCTTTCAAAAATATATGTGCTCATTAATGTATATTTACTTCTTTCAAGTAATAAAAGTATTCTTGTAAGTTTATAATCTGCCATTGAAAGTACATACGGGTGAGGGGTTCGAATGCCGGTCGCCATGTTGCCCCTCCATCTTGAAACTACATTAGCCAAAGAGGGACATACCTGTAAATTCAAGATTTGCCTTTCGCGCTTTACACTCAGTAACACAGAGACGAATGCGAGGGGGAGATTACTCGCGACTGCCGGCAGATTTGAAAGATTGCTGATGGATCACGCCTATTCTCGAGGACATGTAGCAGAGTCGCCAAGGAAGCGAAAGAGAGAATTAAAACGTCAACGCGACAGGCAAATCAGCAAGACCAAAGTCAATACTGGAATAACTTTTCCTAGATGGAAAGAGCTCATGAGGAGCAAAGATTTTAAAACGGACGCCGAAGTTGCCTGCTTTCTTCTCGACAGGTAATTCAGCCTATTTGTGTAAATTCGAAGTTTTATAGTTGCTTGTCTAACCATAGCATGGTTGTGCATAACGCCAGAATGACCTCTAGTATAACTTGCGTTACTTTTCCTCACGTCAATGGTGAAAAAGTATTGTTTACCTTGTAACATAAATCTGTGCTGCGACGGATCACAGGTGATAGTTTTAAAGGCGCAATTGGACGAAGTCGAACTGGAAGCCATGTTAATCTTGGAATAATACGGCCACCGTAGGAGTTAAAACGCCCTCGAAATTGAAAGGAACAGAAACTAATATTCACTGGGTAGTCATATACAATTTCACCGCTAGATGGGGGAAAATATCACACAGTGTAGCTTTAAAGTCAACATGAAACACTGTTTGCTGGTCAGTCTGTAATACCTGAATAGAGATTGAGCCATACATGCCATGAAACTAATTGCTCTGGAGCTTCAGGAAAGTGATGTCATGACAATCCTTCATAAGTTATGTGACGCCAAAGGTATCAGACAGGAAACATACACTGTGTCCGAAATAGAATACTTCCCTACAATTGGAAATTGTATGCAAAAAAAAAACACAAAAAAAAAACTGTATGCTAAAAGAGTAGTATGTCCGAATACATAACAGTTGGCGAAAAGTCCCCGGATGACCTACTACTTCCACCTTTACTTTTCCATGAGGACACTGGAGAGGATATATGAATTGCAGTGAAGTGACACAACTGTAACAACATGGCGGATGTAGTATGTCCAAATTTCATTAATATATAGATTAATATTTCATATTCATACAATATAGAACATACCTTTTTAATGGTAAGTTCAAATTCAAATGTAGCATATTAATCAGACAGTATGCGATTTCACATTTTTAATGCTTTTTTAATGATTTTAAGAGCCCTCCACAAAAATCAGATGCAGGAAAAACATCTTCTTTATTATTTTATTTTTATTTTTTTTAAACATCCATCAATGGAAGAAAAAAATTGGAATCTACCAGCAAAGATAAAGCATGGCATTGTTAATATGTTAAAAAAAGTACACAAGAACACAAGAAAACACAACCCATTTTACTTCTGTAATTTGTCATTTTTAAACTTGGATTGTTGGTCATGTTGACTTATTAAGAATATGGTTAGCTTCTATGGCTAGAAAGTCTTTACAAATGCAATGATATAAGATTGTTTCGTGGTAAATATAAAGTGGTACCAGAAAGACATTTCTCATGCAGAGAATGTATGTTTTAGCAGGGGGATGATGGCTTTGGTTCATGTTACCTTAGGCGTAATCACATCTTGTGTCAAAGCAGACGGCTGTCTTTCTCACAGGACTCATTTCAGGCACTTGTACTGTTCCATCCTCAGCATGAGCTCAATTTTGCCTCTGTTTTGCTCCACAGTTCCATGCAGCGGGAATCTAACAGAAAGGAGAGGTACCATCCTCTCCCCTGGGTTCCCAGAGCCTTATGGGAACAGCCTGAACTGTGTGTGGAAAATCATTGTAACAGAAGGAGCCGGTATCCAGGCAAGTACAAAAGAGCCATGTGTGAACTCATCAAATGCAGTAAAGCTACACCTGCTGAAATGATTAAAATCATTGATTGAAATGATATTTCGAGACCACAGGGGGAAAAAGGCTGTTAAACACGTTATTTTTATTTTTTTTAAAGAAAATGATATCAACAATAACTAAATATAATATTACCAATTAATTAGATAACAACCAAATTCGGTAAAATTAAAGCAATGTATAGTATTTCTCTATTGACCAAACATTGCTTCACACTTTTCCTCAATTAAGGCAAGTAAACAGGTAATAAAGGAAAGAAGAAATTTTTGGGCAAATGAAAGCTATAGAACAAAAATCCACATGTACAGTGCTTTTTTTCAGGTAATCTGAAAGCTATATGAAGCATCAGAGTAAGCATTCAGAAAAATATATATATAATAAGAAAAAAAAAGATTAATAATCAAATGTAAAATACATAACTCATTAATACTGAAAGACGTGTGAAATCAGTCCAATGGCATAAAGGGACGTCATAGGCGGGTGACGTCATGACCAGGAAGCTATAAAGTACACCCAGACCAAACAATGTCAGCTTCTGATAGGCTGAAGTAAGTCGATCACAGGCATGCTGGAAGTATGGCTGGGCAATGCAGCGTCTCGTTCCCTTTTCAGGGAACCAAGGTTACAGTCGTAACCGAGACGTTCCCTTTCAAGGGAACTCGCGCTGCGTCGAGAATTGACACTGTGGGAACGTTTATACCCACGCTGCCGTACTGACCAGTGCCTGTCTTGTGTGAAATCAGGTGAGCACAGCTTAGACAGAAGCACCTGGGACCCAGGGGTGAAGCCCAAATATAGGTTGTAATACTCACCGCATCACACACCTCTTATACGGATACCCCTATTATAAGGCTTACAAAGCCGCCATACTCCTCCTGATCTTGTCACTGACCCTGGGACAAGAACCAAGGCTTCTTCCACATAACCAAAGTATGAAGCACCTGCGCTTAACCTTGATCATGCAAAACGGGTTGCCCCTCAGGGAAACCCCTTGGTCTTGAGCCATCACTGCAAAGTTCTCATGTACAGCAGGCCAAAAGGTATTCCGTTGGACGCAGCTGCCATCAGACCTAACACGCTCTGTTTGACAGTGAGTGGCCTAGCTTTATCTTGCTCACCGCTGTGAGGATCCAACCAATACAAGCAGGAGACAGATGTGCCTGCAATGCTGTCGAATCCCACACCACACCTGAAAAGTGGTCCTCTGTAATAGAGAAAAATACTTTTCTTTGCCTTCAGCCTTGACCCCCCCATACTTTCATGTGGGCAAGGACGACATCTCGATGCCAAACCATCGTCTGCTCCACATTGAGCCAAAAACGACCAAACGTTGATGTAATAAAAATACCGGGGGGACAAGACTAGGCCGAAAGGAAGAACATTCTACGATCCTCTTCCCCAGCATAGCTTTTACCTCCTGTTCCATAACCAAAGCCTGCTCAGGGCCTACAACAGTAGACAGAACCCCCCTTTGTGCAGGACCCATTGAGATATATTTGGTAGTAGTTTCCACACTGCTAAAATATCTACTAAGGGAACCAGTCTCTCGACTGTCTGCCAATCCGGTGCCCTGAAATGGATGACCAGCAGCAAGCAACCAAAGTGACCCTTCTGAAACCCTCCTTGGAAGTGTCCCAGTGCCGCAACGTTTCCAGGCAGACACTGAGACTAGAACTCGCTGGAGACCACTGCGCCCCGAAGCACACAAGGTGGCGGGGTTGGCAGAATGGCCCCTTGAGGGCACCGTATATTTGGATGTTATCCATTTACCCCCTGGAATTTCTCCGAATGGAATTCCTCCATATTAAATGTAGCCAAAGATCAAACAAGACAAGTAAACTGTCTGGATGAAAGGCTGAATGGTATATTAATACAGAAATCTAATTACACAAAAACCAGAAGAGTATTTATCATTGAATTCCTCAAAATTAAATATAGCCAAATACCAACCAGACAAGTAAAGAATGATCTGGATGAAATGCTGAATATAGTATTTTCACACAGGCATCTAACTTCTCAAAGCCAGGCAAATGTTCCATTTAATATCTCAAATGAAATGCAGCCAAGGAACAAACAGACAAGTATACACGGTCTGAATGACAGGCTGAATGTTATATAAGAATCTCAAAAACAAAAATAATCATAAATCATAGCTTGCAAACACATATAATTAGTTTGCGATCATAGGAACAAGAGAGAAAGGGAAACTCCTATCTGCTCAGTTCCCTCCGCATAATTTTTTTTAATATTATAAATATACTTCAGACCCATAATCTATGCGAGATATGAGCCGTTAGATTCTTTATTGCAGACCCGTCGAGATCTCACCACTAGATTTTAATCTAAGCGCTGCCTCTGCAAATGCGAGATCCGAGCCAATAGATTCTTTATTGCATGGCCCGTAATCTGCAAACTGCCTCGGCAAACGCGAGATCCGAGCCACTTGCATAAGACGTTTTTCCCTTGAGAAGAAAGCCAACAGGAGCGGAGCTAAAACTCCCGATATTGCATGCTTTACTTTACACTGCAACACATGTTTTGATGCTGCACAAAGAATTAAGGGACCAGAAACTTCCACGCTTCAATGAGCTGTGTGTATTAAACTGTTAAAACTGTTGAGGAGATTCCCACTTCCATGTAAAGCGCTTTGAGTACCCAGAAAAAATGCAATATAAATGTAACGAATTATTATTATTATTATTATTATTATTATTTAATTTACACCTCAAATCAACATAAAGTCAGCAAACACATAACATACACAGCCCTTCAGCTGTGAAGGAAACACCAAATAGTTGTTTGGCTACCAAGAGCTCAGTCTTTGGAGATGTAAGAGTGAGATGAAACAGTACTTAAGTGCAATGAGGATAATTCATTACATTTATATAGCACTTTTCTCGGCACTCAAATCGCTTTACGTAGAAGGGGGGGAATCTCCTCAACCACCACCAATGTGCAGCATCCACCTGAATGATGCGACGGCAGCCATACTGCACCAGAACGCCCACCACACACCAGCTTATTGGAGTGATGAAGCCAATTAGTATATATATATGGGGATGATTAGGAGGCCATGATGGACAGAGGCCACTGGGCAAATTTGGGCAAATGATGAAGCCACATCAGCCTGCAAACGAGTCTCCAAACGGCTGTTGGTATCGTTGATTAATTGTAGCTCATGAAATGAACAATAGATGGAAAGAGTGTTGTTGGCAGAATGAAGACAGTTAATCCCTTTTTCGTCTATTTTCGTTGAACTGTTTCCTCATGCTTACACGGACCCTCTGCATCAATCAAACAAAATGTGCTTAGTCCTGCCCATTAATATATATTTACCAATAACATTGGAACATAAACCTTATCAAACATCATACATACAAACAAAATACTAACAATAGTACAACAGTGAGTTATGGAACCACAAGTTCCTCAAAACAGGGCACAACACAAGATAGCATCGGTGAGAAAGCTTCTCCATATGGTTAAGACGTCCTTCCTACCTCATGCTTCTTCTCTTCTCCTTTTATGTATTTAACTAACCGGCTAGAATGCCCCCTAATGACAGGATTAAATATAGTGTGAACGGAAAGCTACTGGGACAAAAGTAACAGTAAAACTGTTAAAACACGTCAGGAAATTTTATGAGTGAACATTGTCAGCCCACACGAGACCTGATGTGTGTGCTCCACTCTCAAACAAACAACACATATATTGCGTGTTTCCCCACCCGTGATGTAGCGAGGGCAGGGAGGAACACACGTTTCAAAATGCTGTTTGCTCGCCATTATACTCCTGTCTTGATATATATATATATATATATATACCGTAAAACTTCAAATAATAGCCCGGGCTTCTATTTACCCAAATCGCCGAACTGCACCGGCTTGTATTTGAGACAGGCGTCTATAAGAGACAGGCCTTTAATTTAGTGTTGAGATATTCAAGCATGACAGTAGGAGGTTAACACATTATATTATGTTTTATTTATAAGTAATTTGAATGTGTGTAACAAATAATTTAATGTAAGAAATGTCTTTGGCTATTAGCAGCATAAAAAAAAACCATAAAAAACGAAACGATGTGACAGCAATGGGCAGAACACAAGTTACCACTAAAATCCATCGAGCATATGAACTTGTTGCCGAAACACATCAACAAGAAAGAATGAAGGCTACCCTGTAAAACAACTGCAATCATGTGATAGAAAATTACTCTATTCATCACTATCATCATCCCCGCGATCCTCAATTACAAGTTCATTGGCGAATTCCTCCTCCACGTCGCTCTCCTCCACTTCTCCCTCTCCGGCCTCCGCTAACTCTGCCTGCCTTGCTTGCACTAACAGCTCCCGCCCAGATGCGCACGGCTCTCCCTCTTTGAAACAATGGATAAGGTGATCCTCGCTGAAGCTAGTCAGGCCACATACCTAAGGATAACATCCCGAAGTTAATGAAATATATTATCTCCTCTTTCTCCCTCACACACATACACGCGCGCGAATAGTGATGAGTCGTTCATGAACGGTTGCGTCTGTCACGTGAAATCTAATCAAAACATAGAACAGACGATCTGACTGGTTTTAGAATATCATGTATAACCCGATACTAAAAAACAGACCAGGCCTCTATTTGAGACCGGCCTTTATTTACCCAAACCTGTCGTCACACCAGGCGTTTAAAAGAGACAGGCGTCTATTTGGGACTCGGCTATTATTTGAAGTTTTACGGTATATATATATATATATATAGTATATATATATATATATATATATATATATATATATATATATAGTATATATAGTATATAGTATATATATATATATATATATATATATACATACATACATACATACATACATATACATATACATATGCTTGTGACAAATAAACAATGAATAGACAGAGACAATTTCACACAGAGCGCTTGCTGAAGGCATAGAAGCTGACATTGTTTGGTCTGGGTGCACTTCCTGGTCATGACGTCACCCTCCTATGATGTCCCATCAGGCCATTGGACTGATTTCACACGTGTTTCAGGACGCAATCACGCAGAGGCGTTCCCACAGCGTCAATTCTCCACGCAGCGCGAGTTCCCTTGAAAGGGATTTGGATCTTTCAGAAATCGTCATGGTATTAACACCATGAGTACATTAACATATGACCATATCCAGCTATGAAACCATTTACATATTGATGTCTTAAAGGTATTAGCAGAAACCACCTGTTTAGGTTCAGAGAGATTGCTTAGGATTATAAGCAATGCTGCAAAAGTATAGCATATGACATTTTGTTAATGAATTGTTTCATTGTACATAAATTTGTCATTTCATGATGTGTGTCTCCATTTTCTTGGCAGATCCAAGTCATGAGCTTTGCTACCGAGCATAACTGGGACTCGTTAGAAATCTATGATGGTGGCGATATGACAGCTCCAAAGCTCGGGAGCTTTTCAGGTTTGTATTGTCTTTATTAATCCCCTTTTAACTGCTAATTTCAATAATAGTCTGTTGGAGTGATACAGCATCTGATTTACAGAAGTCCCCTCCTACAGCTCATTTGCATATCATGTAGTTCTTTATAGCTCATTACGCTTTCATATTGCAATAAAACTGAGAGCCAAACCCCGCCACTGGTTTTATGCCCCTGGATTCTTGGAAGGGCTGAAATTAGCTCCAGTCCTGGAACGCTGTCTATGTGCCATCCCTTACATAACAGATGAATTACATTTGGTTGATTAACAGTATCAATTATTACACCCTTTTGAGTTCCAGTTGGCAAACCACCACCCACATTTATTCTATCCCACTTCATTATCACGATGTTCAGTACCAAAAATCTGAATGTTTAAAACTGAAAGATTGAATGTTTTAAAGTTTTTAAATGCCATAATTACAGCTTGTGTTTTACTATGTAGAGTTTAGCTTTTTCTCACTCTACTGAAAAGTGTTTATCCTTTTTTTGTTGTTGTTCTAGTTATTCATAGTGGATATGAAACACTTCTAGAAAGCTAGCATTTTATGATCTCATATTTATTTAATGCTTCTGAGAGACTGCATATCGTCGCTGGCGGGTGGAAAACTTGTATCTCCAAAAATGCTACTTTTAAGACATTGTCAAAGTTGATATTGTGGCTTTAAATGGTCAGACACTTGCATGTGTCATTATATTGTTAACATTTGACCAAAATCAAGCTCAAATGGAGCTATGAGGTTTTTGACAAGCAATTTTTTTGAGAATTTCTGTCCTATGTGTTTTGTCCGTCATTAGAACGGCCGCATCTGAGCTAGTAAGTGCATCACATTACGTTTTCATTAACTTACATGTTATAAAGTTTACTGTAACTGTGTAAACTGTTTTTTTTCTTTGTTTTTTTCTGTTATTTGGCCAAAATCTTATGTTATTGAAGTGCTATGCAAAAGCTTTTTAAGACAGTGTTGGCTATGACTCAACAACAAATTCTGGACTTAGACACTCTTCTCTGCTCCTCAAATACATACAACATTAGCATTTATATATATATCATGTTTCTTGAGTAAAGAAAGTGCTGTACTTATTCAAAGAACCAGCTCTTTATTAACTTTTGCATTGCAAACAAGCAGAGACATTCTGTACTTCATTCACAATAGAGGTGGTGTTGGAGCTATAAGGTTTTCCAACAGTTTGAGGATCCAATGAATTACGTGGTTTAGTAAGAAGCTCTTTTTAATACTTTTCATTGGTTAAATAATTTCAAAACCCACAGGCAGACATAAAAGCGTGACCAATAGTAATGATTGATAAAAAATTGAAATAAAATAAAAATGTTGAGAAACGAGGTTTCCGTCTCACAGTGACGAAATGTAAAAATGTAAAAAATGAACAGCATTTAAAATGGTAAAAAAAAAAAAAATACATTCCCTTATACATTATTATAAATGTTATATCATAAACCTAAAAATACTATATTGATTAAAAAGAGCTCAAAAGGCACATTATGCACCAACTACCCAAACAATAATAAATTGTAAAATATACAAAGTATTTAATGAGGATTAAACAGAGCAAAAAAATCAAATAAATATTGATTTGATGAAGCTATTTAGAAAAAAAGGTTAAAAAAATAACATTACAAAATAAAAAGGAAAACATTTTTTACAAAAAGGTCTCACAGCAGGATTAGGAAGAGGGGGCAATATCTTCCTTTGAGAGAGGAGGCTTAACCTTTTTTGGGTCTCTCCCAGTAGACAGAATTGTGGCCAGGCCTCTAGCTATACTTTCAACACGGCTATAATGAACTTCGCCTCTGCGCCACACTAGCATGCTGGTGAAAGGTCACCCAGCCAGGGAGCTCCAGCTGCTCTAAGGCATGTGTTCACTGGCACTTCACACTGTCTAGCACTCCTCACCTTCCCCAAGCCATATTCTCAAAAGCTAAGAAGCACTTTAAATGCTAAACCATCTTCACCCCATCTCCTGAGACACCTGATGCCAGTCTATGATTGAATTTGATGATAAAACGGTAATTTCCCCTCATTTAGATCTCAATGGTCCAAATTATACAAGCCTGGAGTCATTTGTGAGCATTGGTAAGACATGGCAGGGAATCAGGAGTCAGCGTCATTAGGCATGGTGTTTGGCTGCCCATTAAAATGCACTCTTCGCTCTCCTGTCGCCTGCGTGATCGCCTTTTATATCCCTCGCACACTCGCCCATCACAATCGGTCGTTTCATTCTTCCTCTAGTCACAAATCCATTAGGATAATACCCTTAATTAAACTGTCAGATATGTTTTGTGTTTCTGTCTCCCCACACATTTCATCATGTGGGATTAATTGCGGCTCAACAAATACCAATTTAATTACAACTGCACACATTTTTTTTGTTTTTTTGTGTGTCTTTAAAAGATATTGCTGTCATTATTTACATAATTCTAACTGCACGTCAGGATTCTGAAGATGAAACATGGCTGAGATCAGACTATAATCACTATTTCTCCAAAGGAGGCTTTTTAATTTATGAAAATTATGGGTAACACTTTTGAATATTGTTCCAACATCAATGAATATTTGCAAAAGGACAACAGAGGAATGCAATATTAACATTGTAGTCAAGTCAAGTCACCTTTATTTATATAGCACTTTTTACAATACAGATTGCATCAGAGCAGCTTCACAGTGATAACATGAAAATAATACAAAAAAGTTTGTTTCTAGAAGAAAATTGCGTCGTCGTCCACCTGACGCAATCAATAATCTATAGATCAATAATATTGTTGAATATTAAATATCCCCAACTAAGCAAGCCAAAAGCCAAGGCAACAGTGACAAGGAACTAAAACTCCATCAGTGACAGAAAAACAACCTTGGGAGAACCCAGGCTCAGTCGGGGACCAGTTCTCCTCTGGCCAACGAGCGGACAGTGTATGTTTATGATTCAGGCAGCATTACAGGTCAGAAGTAACTGTGTAGCGTCTGGACCAATCAGACACACACAAATTATTTATTTATTTAATGAATAATCCAGCAAACTCACTCTCCCAACAAATGCCTGTGAAACTTCCCCCAAAAACTAACATCCCCAATTAAGCTAACACACTGGCAGAACGCAGTGTCTTGTTACAGGACACACATAGACTGATAAGAGGATTTTACGATCCAAAAGAATGTCCAGAAAGCTGCGACTCTTACTTAATTCTCACTGAGAAGGAGAAATAAACCCTGTTAATTCTATATATTCTATATATAACCATTTGAGAAATGTGTAAACATGTATCTCATTTTCCGATCTCATGATTTTCCTTTAATGTGGTTGTCTTTTGTATTCTTGTAAACTCTATTGGGTTAATATTTCAGACTTTGGATAATATGGTTAACCAAATCAAATGTGTGGCATTTTTGGTATCTATAAACTCCAATCTTCATCCCCGTTTTGTTAATTTACATTACATTCTGCTAACTTTGTGACGCATTAGTATTATAAGCATCTTAAAGATTCTTGTGTTAAACATCCAATCAAATTGCATGTTCAAATCCTGAGTGTTCACGGGACAAACAGGTTAATTGATTGAAATATAAATTTACGACAGTAAGTTAATTATAGTAACTGATCCAAATATTCATAATAAATTATAACCAGTTATTATTGATTATTAATATTTCATAGAGCTAATTTGCTACAACTGCTATTTACTAAAATGAAACTCTGATTACCGAATTAGTAAGTAATAGCACTACAATCAGTAACACAATTTTTTAATACCTCACAGAAACTTACAATGAAACTATATACATTTACATTTATGCATTTGGCAGACGACTTATATTGCATTTCAAGGTACACATTAACATTCTTATCAGTTCTTGTTTTCCCTGGGAATCGAACCCATGACCTTAGCGTTGCAAGCGCCAAAACTACTGTTTGAGCTACAGAAAAGCTTAAAAAGGAATACATTTTAACCACTTGATGAAACTGTAATAAGTATTAATTGAAACTGTAATAATTACTTATTAATATGTAATAAGTAACATATGTAATATGATTTTTATATTTAATCATATTTTTGGCTACACTACTTTAAGGTCTCCTTTTTACAGTGTAATTATTAAATACTGAGTAATATTAATTAACAACATTACCATACTTACTATAGGTTTAGGATTAGTGTTTGGTTTAGGGTTAGTTATGCATGTATTTATGCATAATTTACTTGTGTTGTTGTTTTTATCGTAAGTACATGTTATGTGTTACCTTTTTATATAAATATTATTGTATAACTAGAGGCCACATTTCTGTACATATTTTTTTTCTGTTATTTTGTCGTTATGAACATGTAGCCTCTGTAGTGTTTAAGGATTTGCTCATGTCACAAATTAATCAGTGCTTCACATTTCCGCACAATATCTCTCAAAGCTTCAGTTCCGTGCCAAAAATCAATAGACGTGGTTGGACTTCAGTTCAAATGCTGCCCAATCATCTTTTACCCCACACATTTTTGAGTCTGATGAATGTGCAACTTTTTTTTGTCCATTTGTGCGGGAGCAACATCAGTGCTCATCTTAGAGGGAATCATGGGCATGTATTTCACAAAGAATCATTCTTCTCAAATCCCCCTAATCTGTGAGGAGGCATCTCTCCTTGTCCTCTTTGGCAACCAATGTGATGCAGTACTTTAAGAGTAACATATTCTGTCTGGCAAAGTCCATTTAAGCTCGTCTGAGTCTCGTCTGAGGCTTTTAAGGTCTTCTCAGATTGCCTTAGCCCTAATAGAGATGATAGACTGCTGAATAGCTGGACACTGGATGAGCTCTACGCAGCTGTCAAACTTCATCAAAAAATGATTAGTCAAATCATTCAAGCGCAAGGGAGCATTTTTCAGGCTTTGGTCATCAGTCTTATGTACTTGGACTTGGATCGACTGGAATATTAGCAGTCAGATGGGAAGGATGTTTTAAATGCAAAACATGCCATGGAACCATTTCCTGGCAAATGCAAGACACCATTTTGGGCGTTTGTGTAAATATATAAACAATCCATGTATGAATAAATGCTATAGATGTGAGTTTTAAAGAAATCTTTCTTCTCAAACTAAACAGTTCTCTAAGAGCATGCCATGGCTATGTGGGTGTATTTAAGCATTCATCCCGAGTTGCTGTGCGGCGGCGTACTATAATGCACTGAACACTCTAAGCTGTATTTGTTGATTCTTTTTACAATCTTGTTTACTCCAGCCTTATTTACTTTTACACGGTATTTGAATTGTACATTCATTCCCACAGGGAGATGGTGGATTCTGATGTGATGCATTGCAGAGTTTTTTTTTTTTTTTTTTGCTAGAGCTTTACTTCATTTATTACCATCTTGTTGTGAGATACAGTTGTCCATCTTTTTACATTCTTAAATAACATTCTTCAAATGCTTTGAATTAATCATGCAGCCTGTAATGTTACCACAAGTGAGATGAAACACTTTACAATAAGGTTCCAGTTGTTAACATTAGTTATATTAGTTAAAATGAGCTAACAATTAAAAACTAATGCTTCCAAATCTCAACATTTACTAATACTGATATTAAAGTCCCCCTGTAGTCAATAATTGTATCCCTTAAAACTCATCTCTGAGTTGAATTCATTTAACACATTTTTTTTTTATGCCTTAAAATAGCTTGAATGTAACTCTACACCCTTGCTTCATTTAGTATACACAGATCTATGAATATGTGAATGAGCCCCACCTCCATTCACTCATACAGGGTCGCCAACAAGTCGATGTATCAGAATGGTAATGCGTTTCATGTATCGCTTTCCACATCGGACACATAACGGTAATTTATATGATTAGCCTTTTGCTTAATTATGTAATCAAACAGCTAATAATGTGTTGCTAATGTTACATAAACCACATTCCCATTCGCCAACTCAGAGTCAGACGGCTGCCTTATAAAAATCAGCATCCTTAGAATGCTTTGAGCAGCTTAGAACATCAGTGGAGAATGGCATATAGTTCATCATAACATCGTAATATATATCATATACATAATTCACTCGCTATATTGCTCAATGTACCCGATTTTTTATATCAACAGAAAAATAGCCGGGATAACGGGGCTTCTCTTGAGACTCCCCTGCTTCGCAGCATAGTAATGATGATATGCTAAAGCCTGCCCACACGTTGATGTGATTGGTTACAAGGATTTTTTCACTGCAGTTTTAAGTACAAAATATTCAGCAATAGTGTTGACTTGAGAGTTTGCCTTAAATCATATTAAAAACACCACATAGATATATAAACATCATTAAAAACTTGATTTTCACCACAGGGGGTCTTTAAAATCAAAAGTTGTAACTGTTAATAGTATGTAATAGACCTGAGCTAATGTGAGCTAACAATGTTTATATGAACATTTATATTTTTATTAAGTAACATGAACAAAGATCATTTAATAGTGCAACAAATGTATTGCTCATTGTTAGTTAATGTTATTTAATGCATTGGACCTTATTGTAAAGTCCTACTAGCAAGACTAACTCATTGCAAAGGAATTCCAGTGTCTAGAAAGTCTTATGTACAATAATTATAGAAATATAGAAACTAAGAATAACTAAGAAACTATACTTATGTTTTCTTCAGGACTTTCTCAGGGACTTTAATTAGGGACCCAACACAATATAATACATGTTTATTGTACAATACTTAGTTATTAACAAATGTTGTCATGGACCACATAGGATGAACAATATGATGGACGGACGGCTGGATGGATGGATGGATGGATGATATGGATGGATGAATTGATAGTTGGATAGAGTGATAGATGGATGGATGGATAGACAGTTGGATAGAGTGATGGATGGATGGATGGATGGATGGATGGATGGATGGATGGATGGATGGATGGATGGATGGATGGATGGATGGATGGATGGATAGAGTGATGGATAGAGTGATGGATGGATGGATGGATTGACATTCATGCCAACTTTAGGTTTATGTATTTGTATACTTTCCAAACTGTGTATTAACATTTACCCTGGTGCAACTGTACAGGTATTACTGTATATGTGATGTTGCTTTGTTTTTACAAACTGAGGGGTGACTGAATTATTTATGTGGTAATTGATATCAGGCCACTTGTCAGTGGAGCACAACTTGTATTGAACCCAGAACATTTCTTTAACACATGTCCGCCCACATTACTTATCAGTGCCTGTTCAGTATTCTGCGACTTGGCAGGAATTCCCTAATGAGACAGTTGCAAAAACAGCCTGTTGAATTTTGTGTTTAAGGGAAAGGGTAGAACAAAATGAACTAATGCTACTATGGTGCAAATAAACATTTACTAAAAGTTCAAGTGTCAAAAAAGTAACTGTCTAAAATATGAAATTATAGAAAATAGTCCTTATGTTAAATATTAAAGATATAAAAATGTCAGATTTCTGGTCTTAATGTGAACAATTCATTGGTGCACTTCTGTACTGGCTTGATCCACCTCTTTAATTACCTGACTCTGGTACATACAGTAACTCCCTTTTCTTTTCTTTTTTCTTATTTTTTTTTTTACAATCCAACCAATTCCTAAAGGATAAAATCAAGTCCCAGCCAACAGATTTTCTCTCCCATTTCACTCAGAAATATATCAGATTATTAAAATTGCACTGTGGCACTGTTTCATGTTGACTTTAAGGATGTTATGTACTATTCATGACATTTTCTCCACGTATTAAAGATGTCACACTCTATATTAGCTCTGTCCATATATGCATAAGCAGAAAGAAAATCCTCTGCTTTGAATCCAGAGTGGGAGTAGCTGTTTTGCTTTTTAGTCGGATGATAAGTGACTCTTTCGTCTGAGCTGTGATGAAAGTTCCCCCATGAGAGCTCGGAAGGATAGCGACACACTTCAATGACTAGCGCCTGTCAAACATTTCCTTTTTGCCTACTCAGTTTCATTTGGCTGATGTCCAAAATGGTCGAGTCTTTTCACGAGAGAGATGCGCCTGCCGTGATTAACAGCTGCTTACCTCCCTTTGCCCTTTTGTTTCTGTGCACACTCTCATCATTTAGCTAGTGTGTTTGTGTGTGTGTGTGTGTGTGTGTGTGTGAGAGAGAGAGAGGGAGAGATCGCTGGAATGAGAACACAATGTCCGTGTGTGATAACTCTAGCCCTTTTCCTGCTCAGGCCTCTTTCTGGTGTTATCTTCCAGGTACAACGGCTCCAGCCTTGTTAAACAGCACCTCCAACCAGCTTTACCTGCACTTCCATACAGATATCAGTGTCGTCGCCGCAGGATTTCACCTTGAGTACAAAAGTGAGTATAGAACATGTCACTATGGTGCTTTCATTATCCTGAACCCTCTGCCCTTGGTAACAGTCCAGAGCAAGACTCGCCACTATATTTCACTGGCAAACACACACATGCACACACACCGAGCCATATTTCTTTCTTCTCTTTGCGCTCTGCTGTCAGGTAAAGGCAGAAGACTGTGAACCCCAGCTCTCATTATTTGCTCGGCTGCGGCGTTTGTGTTTGCCGATACCAGCACGAAGAAAATTGGAAAACGATGGGGATCCAATTGAACCTTACATGGTTCACAAAACATCAAAAAAACAAAAAAAACAGTCGTATATTTTCAGTCGTATATTTGTATTTATTTATTTTTACTGATGCTACAGTGGCCTCACAATTTATCTGGACAACAGCACACTTAAATTTCATTGCAATAGATAAGTAGTTTTCAACCTTAGGTGTAGTAAAATAGGTGTAGTGTTTGCTTTGAAACAATTTTCACTTCAAGTCACATATTGAATTAAACGTGAGATTTTAAAGTAGAAATACTGAAATAGCATTTTATCGTAGAATGTACTCCAATTATATGTTTTATATAAATCTTTAAAAAATATTTTTACAGTGTGGGATTGAATGAGTGCACTCAATAACGTCCACTATGGTTTCGGACACCACTATAAATGGCTGTCCCCTCAAATAGTGCGCTAATTAAGGGTGTAGGGGGCGATTTAGAACACAGCCAATGTGTCATATAAGAGAGACATACAAAATGTGCACAAAGTGATGTCGGCAGGGTTGTTATAATAAAGTAAAACTTAAACTAACACAATTTTCAATTCTTGAAATTTACTAAACTTTAACATTAAATAAAATATGTAACAAAAACGTTTTTTCAGTATGTTGCCAAGGCAACATTTTTCATTGTTTAAGTTGAAGTACTGAAGTAACTAATAAAAAAAAAAAAAATAAAAAAATAATATATATATATATATATATATATATATATATATATATATATATATATATATATATATAATGACACAAATACATGACAAAATTGCTAAAACTTTAACTAAAAATTCAAATAAAATAATGAAAATGAAATAAAAATATTCAAATAAAATCTAATTAAAAAACAAAAAAACAAACTCATAATGAAATAATAGTATAATAGTAAAATAATAGTATATTCATGATACTACAAAAACACTGGCAGTGGATCCCCACGACCAGGCTTGAAAACCATTGCAATAGATAAAATATCAAAGCAAGTGCCATATGCAAATACTGAATGTTTTGACATAATTAAAGTTTTCCTTTCAAAGAAATTGATAATTTTCTTATTAACATAACAGCAGGACTGGGTGTTTAACAATCAATAAGGCGACAGCTTAGACCCTTTGCTGTTCTCAGATAATATGCTAAAATATTAAATGAATTTAGCAGATGACGGTTATCAGTTTTGTATGGACAGCTGTGAATAATTACATTTACAACTTAAGATTCAGGACTAAAATATAACTGTTAAAGTTATACGTTTATGTATCTAGTGTTTTTTTATTTTATTTCTAGTATTTGGACAATCGAAAATGCATGCATATTATTTACATAATTGTATTCACTTTTCTAAGCCATTATTGACGTGTCGATTAATACAGTAACCACAGTTTTAGTTTATGTACTGTAGCTACCATACATTTATAATGTACACTTTGGTGTCTTGTTACCTTTTCTAAAACATTATAAGTACAAATCCCATGTTTTTGTAGTGAGAATAATTGTGCATGTATATACAGTAAATTATGATCTAATATAAGATTATCATATATAGTATTAAAGGTAGGCAGTTCGAATGGGTAGTTTTGGCCTGTCCCGCCTGTGGTCTTGATCTTATTGACTTTCTCCAACAATTGAAACTATACGAAATGTATATTATTTTGACATGATTTGTTAAATTTAATACAATTAATTTAATACAACTATTTGTATACAACTATTTATTTAGTATACAACTAAATAAATTGATAGTATACAACTATTTATTTAGTTGTATTAAATTGCTGTTCCCTAACAGTCGCTCACGTTCACGTGTGCGGGTATAAACAGGAATCGGGCGCACGCACACATTGTCTTCCACTTCGGAGCCGAGAGGTTGTTACTTCATAGTGCTGCTAGAAGAGACTCTGCAAGGTTGGAAATTCTAACTCTGTCCAGCGTTGGTGTGACGGCGCGATCAACTGCTATTTTTACAGCTTCTACACTGTGTGTGTGTCGGTATCGGTGGGCGTTCCTTGAGTTTATACTCATTATAGCCGCGGCTACCCCTGGGTGCCTCATTATGGGAAGAGTTTTTATTTTCTCTTTTTTATTTTCAACTAAAAGAGCAACACAAGCGTGACCCTGCGTCCTTTTCAGGATGTCATTCCGCTTGTGCGTTTCTGGGTGCGGTCGTTCCCTGGCGCCAGCAGATGGCCACAATAGTTGCCTCTTGTGTTTGGGCATTCAGCACGCTGAGGCACTTTTGTGAATAGTTCATGTTCTCATTGCGGGAATATGACTATGGCTGCATTAAGATCAAGACTCGCTTACCTCAAGGGAGGTGCAGCCTAAGCCCCGATCTAGTGTCTATTCTGGACCTCAGAATAGACCTACTTTGGCGCTTAGCCAGGGTGATCTGAGGATTACCATGAGGGCTTCCCCGCCGAGGCAATCTCCGTGGGCCCCTCACGCATCACAAACGCGGCCGCCACTGGAGCTTCCAAAAGAGCATTCTGGTCCTTCTCATGAACGACCAGTTGTGTCTTTTGGGGCTCCTCCTGACGATCAGATGTCGATCGCAGCATCGGAGGGGGAGCTTCAGTCCCCTGGAGATTAGGATTCGGCTGCGTTACCCCCTTCGGGGATTGTAGCGTTGCCCGAGTCCGATCCAGAATGGGCATCTATGCTTTCTCGGGCCACCGAGAAGGTCGGGCTTTAGTGGAACCCTCCACCACGTCCCGAACCTCCTTGGTTGGATGATTGGTTTCTTGGGGCAGCTGTGCTGGTTCTCAGCGCACCGCCCCGGTGTCTTTCTTCCCGGAGGTGCATGAGGAGCTCATTAGGTCGTGGACGCCACCGTATAGTGCCAGAAGCCGTCCTAGTGGCTCCTCCCTCCTCACCACCCTCGATGGCAGAACAGCTAAGGGGTATGTGGATCTCCCATCAGTGGAGTGTGCCGTTGCGATGCAGCTGTGTCCAGCGTCCGCTTCCTCTTGGCGGGGAAATCCACGCCTCCCGTCCAAGGCGTGTACGTTTTGTCCGGTCTCACGGCGAAAGCTTACAGAGCCTGTGGACAGGCTACTTCTGCCCTGCATGCCATGGCGCTCTTGCAGGTCCACCAGGCCCAGGTGCTCATGGACATGCACGAGGATGGTTCTGACCCAAAGCTCCTCCGGAAACTCTGTGCGGCAACTGACCTCGCCCTCCAGGTGTCGAAAGAAACCGCACGTTCCATCGGTCAGGCGAGAGAATGGCGACTCCACCCCCAGGTGGTCCAGCTGATTTGGAGGCGCTTCGCGACCGCACAGGTAGATCTGTTTGCCCCTCCTGACACGTCGCACTGCTAGCTGTTTTACTCCCTGACCGAGAGGACCCTCGGCTTGGACGGTCAGGGAGGATGAGGAGCAGGTCTTGCTCGTTGCACCGTATTGGCCCAACCGGACCTGGTTCCCGGAACTAGTGCTCCTCGCGACAGCCCCTCTCTGGCCCATTCCTCTGAGAGAGGACCTGCTCCTATCAGAGACGGGGCACCCAATGGCACATGCGTCCAAACCTCTGGAAACTCCATGTCTGGTCCCTGGACGGGACGCGGAGGTTCTAGGTGACCTACCCCAACCGGTAGTTGACACCATAATTTCCGCTAGAGCCCCCTCTACGAGGCGTCTCTATGCGTTGAAGTGGAATCTGTTCATTGAGTGGTGTTCTTCTCATGAGGAGAACCCCCGAACTTGCTCGATCAGAGCCATGCTTTTCTTCCTGCAAGATGGGTTGGAGTGAAGGCTTTCTCCCTCCACCCTTAAAGTGTTTTTTGCCGCTATCGCCGCACATCACTATGCAGTTGAAGGTAAGTCGCTGGGAAAGCATGACCTGATCGTCAGGTTCCTGAGGGGGGCAAGGAGACTAAATGCGCCTCGCTCACTCTCTATACCCTCTTGGGATCTGTCTCTGGTCCTTTCGGCACTTCAGAGACCAAATTAAATTACCGAATTAAAAATTCTGTCCTGTAAGACATTACTCCTGGTTGCATTGGCCTTTATAGCCTACGTGTTAAGCCAGTTTCTTCCTGTGTGCTCGCTTCAACCAGCCGGTAACACCGAAGTTCCCGCTCTAGTGTCGGCTTGCTACGCCACTCCTCTCCACATGGAGCTGATATGTGCGCTTTTTTGCTCCAGTCGAGTTTCCCACTCAGGCGAACCCTGTAGAGTTCCTCCGTACCCCTTCGGCAGTCGGACGTTGCAGAGCGTCCAACGCCAGGCCTAGTGCTTGTGTAACTTGTGCTAGGTTGGGTTACATATGTGGTGATCCCTGCGGCGATCCCATATGCGTATTCTTCCACGACCAGCTCCCTGCGGTGAGCCCGTGTCTTTCCCTTGGCAGAGTCCGCTCTGCCGTCACTGTCTGGTGTAGCCTCCCCCTTCTCAGGCTGAAGCCACCCCAGTGACATTCCATATGTTGCACTGCCCCTAACCGGCCAGTCCATATGTGTATTCTCCACATGGTATATCCCTTCGGGCAGGATGTGGCTTCCGCAGCGTCCCTCTCCCCTGGAGAGGCATGCTTTCCCAGTGTTATCCAAGAGTTCCTCTGTGTGGGGTATAACGGAACAGCAGTTTGAACTCCCTCTACATAGGCCTTCTGCCCCAGCCAGTTGGGGATTTGAGGGTCTTGCGTGGGGTGCTGGATGTGGCAGCAACCGTGGCCTTTTCCATAGGGATCCCAAATACGTCGTCACATCGACGTTACGTTGAACGTGAGTGACTGATAGGGAACGTCTCGGTTACTAATGTAACCCTCGTTCCCTGAAGGAGGGAGCGGGAGATGTAACGTCCCGTCTCCACCGTTGCTGACCATCGCTGTACGGCCATCACGATCTCTGCTCCTCAGCGAAAAACAATGTGTGCGTGCGCCTGCTTCCTGTTTATACCCGCACTGCGAATTCACGCACGCCAATGTTCATTGGCTCGTTCTGTTTACACTCGAAGTTGATAGGGCTCGCTGAAGTGATCCCAATTACGCCGTCACGTCGACGTTACGTCTCCCGTTCCCTCCTTCAGGGAATGAGGGTTACATTAGTAACCAAGACGTTTTTTATTACCTACTTTTAATTGCCAAAATTTTATTTTAATCTGTGTCCCACATGCATGCAACATCTCATTCCATTTTCTAAACTCTATCAATACACTAACCAAAGTTATTGTAAGAGTTTTTACATAAGCCATATAGTTAATATAGCCCATAAAGTTATATAAGTTATATAGCTATTACAAATGTTTTAATTTATGGAAAATATTTTAGCAATGTCACATGAGCAAATTTGCTGTTGTATTGAATTTTAGAGACAAAGCCACGTATGTGTGTGTGTGTGTGTGTGTGTGTGTGTGTGTGTGTGTGTGTGTGTGTGTTCAAGCCTTTCAGACTGTGACCTTTAGTGTGCTCAAACCAAGCCTCATAAACCACCATACCAATTCACTTTCTGCATGTCCCATTTGTCCATTTCTAAGGGCAGTGTTCCCAGTGGGACAGCCCAATTTATCCATGTTTCTTTCTCTCGTCTGTGAAAGGGCAGTTTAGGGCGCACTGGCTGCAGCAAAGTTATATGTGACTAGTCACAAAATAGATAGTAGATAGAACATTTGATAATATGAAAGTGCTAGGAGTTAAGGTCCCACACAATTCTCGTCCGGACTTTTCGCACTTTAAAAATAAATACGTGTCAATCACGTTTACACACTGCCTCTGAAAATTTCGTCCGTCTTAAAAAAGTATGTATTGGGTTCGATTTTCTGCGTTTTCCGCATCCCTAGCAAGCATTTTGAGAAGTGTTTTGACAATTCACAGCCACCGAATGACGAATACGAAAACGCATATGAAAATTTCGGACTCAGTGTGCAAGGACCTTTGGAGGACATTTTGGTCTCAAAAAAGCTTAAATAACAGTATGTTGACTTTGTAAAGCCTAACTAATTAAACTCCATCAAAAACAGCATTAACAACTGTAACTGCGTTTACAGTGTAAGCAGCCTCAGTAAATAAAGTTAATACCTTATCTGCATCTCTCTGGTTAGTAAACAGATAAGTGCAATGTGAAGTTCTATGAGATGGGGCATTTTGACCCTGGGGTGAGCTCAGATTAGCTTCTCTCTTTTTTTCTTTTTCTTACTCTCTTTATCACTCTTTCCCTCCTTGTGCCCTTTCTTCTTTTACTGAATGTGTTCCAGTGGATTAATCAGGGACATGTTTTATTTCTGCGGAGCAAGCTGTCAAGCATTTCCTCCAAAAACGGATGAGAAAATAACTGTACAGAGATAAAGCAACAGAAATATGCATTAAACAATGTGTAAATGAGTCATTTTAAATAACACTATCCAACAGCGACACCAGCAGATGTAAAATCATCTTTTTTTTGCTTAAGGTCATCACATTCTCACTGAGCTTTGGAAGCATGAATGTACATGTTGGGTAGCACAATACAGGTGAAAGTCACAGGAGAAGAAATTAAAGCTTCAATTGAACTATGATTGGCTGATGACTCTGTCAAGGATATAGTATCCGATAATTTCCGTGAATATCATGTGAAAAACCAGTCTGTAAATCAACCTGAATGGGTCGAACTGGTAATTACAACTCAACCACTGAAACCAACTGAAAATGAAATTACTTAAAAATAATGATCTGGGAGTAAACTAATTTTTAGCGACCACTGAAACCTCTCAGTTTAATAAAGGCGCACCTTTAATGGTGACATTTGCTATTTTTATTGAGGGATGTAATGACTAATAGTCTGAATAAACAATTAATAATAAAAGCCGATTATTATTATTATTATTGGATACTTTTGGCCAACTAAAAAAGTATTCTAACTTGTTACAGCTTTTCTCAAATTGTATATATGGTTTGGTTTAATATAATATTAATATTGAATATTAATCAACTATTAACCTTAATATTAATCAAAACATTTTATTTTCTCAAAGACATTCATACAAAAAGAATAATTATTAATCATAAAATATAATTAAATAATTTTTTACTTTTTTGGCTTTTTACATTTTGATCTCATCATAAACATAAGCTAAATTAGCTATAATATGAAAGTAGAATTTTCACTTTAAAAGAAATCTAAAAACATTTTGTTAATCAATGTTTAATTTAGTTTACTTACAATAAATAAGTACAACGTTGAAAGACCTTAATGTTTATTGTGAAGTTTATATACAGTATACTGTATATATATATATATATATATATATATATATATATATATATATATATATATATATATATATATATATATATATTGTGTTTTATTACATATATATGTTTTGTAAAAAATCGAAAAAAATAAAACCCACAGTAATTTCTGCAGTCAGTAAAGCTTGTTCTGCACATCCACACTGAAGTGTAAATACTATTTATAGAAAAAAAAAATTCCCCCTCTAGGTTGTATTATTTGCTTTTAGACAGACTGAACAAAAATAGATAAGTTAGAAGTAGTAAAAACCATAATTTTCACTTTAAATAAATGAGACAGTCATTTCACATTTATTGTTCAGTGTATATCAAATATTATGATTTTCTTGTTAGAGTTAGGTAAATGCTGTTCCTTATGCCTTCAACCCAGAAACACCAAATGGAACAGGAACAGAATTTATTTACTGAATGGAACTGAACTAAAAAAAACTCCAATGCTGAGTGTTACGCTGGGTGTGTGCAGGCAGGCAGACGGACACACAGAAGATTAAGATTCCAACACAAAGTTTACTTATAATTAGTGATGCACCAATGTGAAAATTGTGGCCGATACCGATAACCGATATTAATATTGCTGTTATGGCCGATACCGATATTTACCGATGTCTATATCTCTGTATAGAAAACAAATTTTAATGATTATCAAATAAAGAGCTATTTTCCAAAACACATTTTCTTTTTTTTTTTACTTTAGAAATTACTGATATTGGGCACCTTTACCTGTGTGCAAAATATGTCACATACGACACACATGCATTATACTGCATTGCATATACAGTAATGTGTGCTGGTCAACTTGTCTAAAATTAAGAAACCCTTAGAAAACAGTAAAACAAAACAAAACAGGAACATTGTGTAAAATTAAGATAGGCTACTTTATTTATTATTCCAATATCCAAATAATTATGATACTAAAAAATACCACAGGGAAAAGGGCTTCTATTTGTGACGTGCTGTCTTTGCGTTTGAACATTGCACATTTTAAACAGGACACTCATTAACTGAATAAATGTTAGCCAATACAAATATTTATAGAAAACAGTTGACAATGAATAGACAGGAGTCCAATAATAGCATAACGAATCATTCTAAAAATAATAACAAGTAGCCTAGGCTATAAGACGAATCCGACATGGGCTGTGTTAACAGTAAAACGTCCGTCATTTAACGAATTTTAAAAACACGGATGGATAATACAAAATACTTTCTGATATTTTGACAGAAAAAAAAACAAGCAAGAACAAAATTTAATCTTAGCCCATCAATTTTTCATTTTACAATTATCTTCTCTCTCTGTGTGTGCGCGCGTCCGTGTTTGTGAGAGAGAGAGAGAGCGCAGCACTGATATAACTGTAGCCTACTTTTTAATCCATAAGTAACGAACGCGCTAGTTTTCATACTAAATAAATATGTAACATAATTAGGTAGGCTACTTTAGTTATTATTAATACAATAACGTAACACATGAAGGCTACGTTTCTCAACACTGAGAATGAATCAATAAACGCCTGTTTCTCCACTCGCGCTTATCAGTAATCCACAAATCACACGTGCTGTCACTTTTGAGAAAAATCTAATTTGAACGGGTATCAAATATCAAGCAATATATTCAAATATCTACGAGTCAAAAAACGATCAGTCAAAAATGTGTCATGAAGAGGAAAAAAACATAAGTCGCACTGGACTGCGTTAACAATGTTACGGACGGGACAGTTGACGTGAGCGCTCTGAAAGCGCCACTAAGACTTAGGGATGGGTATC
Organism: Leuciscus idus; assembly: GCA_021554675.1. Classification (NCBI taxonomy): domain Eukaryota; kingdom Metazoa; phylum Chordata; class Actinopteri; order Cypriniformes; family Leuciscidae; genus Leuciscus; species Leuciscus idus. The sequence continues at coordinate 7,753,713 of CM038641.1, read as the reverse complement.
GTTAAGGTTTTAACGGTATTACTACTCTTACCGATACTCCTTATCGATCCGGTACTTTAACGGTATTCTTATCGGTTCTTTTTGTTATATTAAAAAAGGGGAAAAAATTATTTAGGACATAATTAATATTGCTTTATATTTTGAAATGTAAAATAAATATCTATAGCAAAAGAAAAAGCAATGCTTTAACAAAACAAATAAAACATGTATGTTATGCAGAAGGGTGCTGGCTTTTGTGTTTTATATAGACAGACAGGACGCCAAAAACAAAGTACAAACACATGGTCAAACAAAAAAGTATACAATAAAACAAATATACAAATTATATACCCAGTGCTTTAATTTCAGTAATGTCCACTGACATTACTGTTCAGGAGTAATATGGGTTAAAAAGACATCTAATAAAGTCAGATGTAAAATAACACTGCACAGTTTATCATAGATAGATTAAAGCTTATATAATTCAAGAGCTGTGACTGATTTTCTCTTTGCCTTTTGTTGTTTGATTCACATTAATGGAGCAATCGTCAGCAGGATTATTAGACTGCTGCCTCTTTAAGACCAAATGCAGTTCTAATCATTATTAAGCCTCATATTTTCTCCCAACTATTTACGCCGATTTAAGACATAAACTGTATTTAAGTGAATAAACTGTTTAAGTGAATCTCCAAGACGGCCATTTTGACATATTTGTGTATTTGATCGTTTAGATGCGCACACGAAGCCCAAAATATACGTTGCTTGTCTCGTTGCGGTGCGTTTCAGAGCGTGCGCCGCATTTTGGAACAGCGTCTATTGCGTCAATTTTGGTACTTTTAATAGCCTTTTATTATCAAACGCGTCCCGCAGTTTAGCAAAAGTATAGACTACATTTTACAACAATCACCGATCGTGCAGATTCTGACGTTACTTTTGGGTTTTAGGGAGAAATGACAGCGCATCGCTCTGTGAAGGGAAGGAAGTTGCGCTGGAGAGAATGTGGCTTTAGTTTTTAATGGTTACACCTCAAATATCTTCTTTTTTATAATCATTGGAAGCCAAAATCTAAATCTAAAATAAAATTAGTTTAATATCAAAGATCTAAAGTGTAACCTTTTGAATGTTCTGTCCTCATCGTCACTCATTAAGCAGGGCTGTTGTGTTGCGCGCGCCGTGGCTTTGCGTGAAAGATCGCTCTCTCTCTCTCACACACACACACACACACACACACACACACACACACACACACACACTCTCTCTCTCTTTAGCAAAAATGCATCACAGACAAATGGTTCAATATTATTATATATAGAAGTGGCTGGCGAGATTAAATTCGCAAGATAATAATTTCTTAATAGCAATAATAAATAGCACGTGTAGCCTACTTTCATAATTTCTCCAGTACCGACAGCAGAACCGATAACGTCCGAGCTTAACGATCCAGCGGTCTTTCAAAATTCAGCACCGGGGCCCGTTTAATACCGGGTTTCGGTACCCATCCCTACTAAGACTGCTTTAAAACTTTCACAGAGACCTCAAACAGAAAGCACAAAAAGCCTGTCTTTAAATTTAATTTCGTTTTGTATTAAAGGTCGGGTATGTAATTCTCTTTTTTGGCAATTTTTTCAAAATCACTTAAAATCCTATTCCTAACCCACTTACAGCCACTGAGTTAGAAGCACTGAAATAAAAATTAAGCAATTTAATCATCTGTGGAACGGGCAGGACTTGAAAAACTCCAGCCAATCATTTCCAAGACCACCTAGAATCATTGGACAGTAAGTGCGTCAATCAAACGGTCGTACCATCCCCCCCTCCCCCCATCCATGTCCATGTTCTTTGAATGGGTGGAGTCAAAGGAAAGAAGGTAGGACCATTTGAGTTGTGTATTTTCAAAATCTGCCGGCCGTTTTGCAAATCACATACCCCACCTTTAATTGTATCTTAATTTTGATAAATGTTTCATCAACCAATTGCCTGGATTTAATTAAATAAGAAGTAAATATAGTAGAAAATATTTAATCAGGACACGGAGGCGACGGCGCGTGAACCTGGAGTGCGTCTCATAAATGAACCGAAATCTACCTGCCTCACAGACCGGAGACATATATAGAAAGCTTGAAATGTCTATTTTTAAACAGAACAATTCAAAACGAAAGAAAACAGACTGTTCTCTGCTTATGTCATCTGTATGAAATGTGAATTTCTCTCAGGCACGTTCACTACTGCTAAGATCGAGTCAGCATCGTCAACTTCATCTTCAACTTCACACGTCAAATATCGGCCTGTTCACATCGGCCATATTTTGACATCGGAACGATACCGATGTGTAAAAAAATGACCATATCGGCCGATATTATATCGGCGGCCGATATATCGTGCACCACTACTTATAATCCAAACAGGTAGCAGAAATACACACACACAGGTATAAACGTGACTGGACACTGAATGACGGTGAAGAAGAAACTTATGTAGTGTGAACACAGATTAGCTAATTACAGTTGATACACATGAATTCATAATTACAGAAACCATGATGACCAAGGAGTGGTGGGAAAATTAACAAATAGAGATAGAAACTACTGAATGCAAACTAAAAGTCCATGATAACTAAACAAACTGAACATAATGGTGACACTGAGTGGGACTTTGCCTTTTCACTTCAGAGGGCCACACCACTCAGATTAATATATGCTGCAACATTAGCTTTGTTGAAAATGTAAGAATCATGTTGACTCTGATGTACTGGAGGGCTATGAATAAAGATGAAATGGAGTGAGAAAGAGAGGGCCTTGGCAAACCGCACCAATTTGCTACATCGCCATCAGCTTTGAGCTGTCATCTTTGGCTCAGCTCTCAGAACATAAGCTCTTTCCCTGCCCAGTTTCATAGTACATCCTCTGAGAGACCCCACAGCAGGGTCATTGTAGTTAACTAAAACCATAAAAATAAAAAGTTTTGTTCCTTGAAATAAAATATTAAAAGGTGTATATTTTATTTCAGCTAGTTATCAGGGCAAAATGTATCATTTTTATTTAGTTTAACTTTATGTACTAAAATAACTAAAACTGACGAAAAAACTATATAAACATTTTTTTTTTAAAAGACAAAAAACAATAAAGTTAAAATGCGAATATAATTTTTTTTTATTAGTATCTGATTGATACTAAAATAACACTCGCCCACAGTAAAACACTTGAGAAATGGTGCACGATGACCATGAAACATCATCTTGCATTCAGAACTAATTGACTTCTTAATGTATTATTATTAATGTATTATTATAATTGAGTTGTAGCGACCATCAAAGATCACACAAGCATTTTTCTCTTTTCATCTTCTTTTGTTTGTAGACATATTTCTACATTGTAACTTTATCACAAACGAACACTCGTGAGTGCAAAAATACAGAAAAAAGCACACCACTGTGACAAAGCCACCCGTCGTGTGGCATATCTCAACAAGAGAAATGCAGAAAGCACGCTCTCATGAACCACACCACAGCCGTTGCCATGGCAACATCTTGCACAGTCTATTATGGTACTGAATTTACGCACTGAAATCGAGTGGATAAAAGACAGCATAAAACTACAATGAGCATATGCGTTCAAATGATTGGGAAAACCTGACACAATAACTGTATCTGTTTTTGAGAGTTATGGTATAATATGCTGATTCTGTTTCTCAATGCCTTCTCTGATCCATTTAGCTGTGGGACTGACAACCTGCCCAGAACCCGTGATCCCAGCCAATGGCATTAAGAATGGCGACAGGTACATGGTGAATGAGGTTGTGTCATTCAGCTGTGAGCCAGGATATGTGCTTCAGGTATGGTGCTGATTTTCCACATCCCTGACACACACATACAGTATGCCTCATTTGCACACAGGTACAAAAGAGCAATCATGTGGTAGAAAAGGGTATCACGTGACCTCTTGCTTTCCAGGGACATTCTCACATAACGTGTATGCCAGGAACCGTGCGTCGCTGGAATTACCCCCCTCCACTCTGTATTGGTATGTCTTTCCATTCTAATCAGATGGCACATTTTCTTAGCCATACGACTGTTACATAGTTTTTCATTTTCAAACACCTTTGGCATTCTCTTTTATGTCTCCTTGTGTTTTTTAGCGAAGTGCGGCGGGAGTCTGTACGATATGAGCAACGTGGTCCTGAGCCCGGGTTTCCCTGGGAACTACCCTGGAAACTTGGACTGCACCTGGAGAATCGTGCTTCCCATTGGATACGGTGAGTGCGCCGAGAGCTGCTACTGAATCAGCTGTCAGGAGATTACAACTTAAAACGGTTTCTCTCAAGAAGTTTTGTCCTCTTCATCTTGTAAACTGCAGTGTGCTGGTACATTATGACCAGCATTGAGGGGAAACTAACTTATTTAGTGAAATTACTGACTTAAAAGTCTACATGAAATTGAAATTGGCTATATATATTTTCTGAATGGACTTTCCTGGTCATGTTGTGAACAAATTATGAACATTAAATAGTCACAATTCTTCATTAAAATGTAAAAAATAAAAATAAATACCTCCACTTCTGATGCAAGTTTAATTTTCAGATGAAATCACAACTTCTCTTTTTTTCCAACTTTTTTGTATATAATGCCAACATTTCTTGATCCGGACAATTTCAGTGGACAAAATCAAATCCTGCTCGACTTTTGTCTTGTTTCACTACCAGTAGGTAACATTAATTGAAAACAGTATTTAAAGGTGGGGTAGGTAATTTTCGGAGAGGCTAGCAATAGCAAACCTTCAGAGTTCTCGCCAAAGCCATGCCTCCTTCAAAACACATGTACAGCAAAGAGCAAACAAAAGCGGCGTTAAATGACCTCATGTCTCAAAGCACATAACATTACAATAAATAATGCAGATAAACAACTTAAAGAGCACTGAACTGTACCACCTGACTGCTGCAGGTCCATTTCAGCCATTTGAAACGCATAAATTTGAGACTCAAACTCCGAGTATAACGTCTCCATCTCTTCCAAATTACAGTAGTTATAGCATGAACGCAGCATAAGCTGGTTGTTTTGGTTCAGGAGGAACTGTAAAAAGTGGGTACTGTTTTGGTTGCGGTGCTCTGTGACTGACGTCTGTCTAACCCTGCATAGCATGACGTGTGATGTCTGCGCAAGTAGGGTGCGTGGAGGTGTGATAATACATACGTTGGTAGGCAAGTAGGACATCGGACCGAAGTCGTCAAGTCACCTTTTTTTATATAGCGCTTTTTACAATACAAATTGCATCAAAGCATCTTCACAGTGATAACATGAAAATAATACAACAAAGTTTGTTTCTAGAAGAAAATTGTGTCATCGTCCACCTTAAGTAAGGCAGATCAATAATATTGTTGAATATTAAATGTCCCCAACTAAGCAAGCCAAAAGCCAAGGCAACAGTGGCAAGGAACCAAAACTCCATCAGGTGACAGAATGGAGAGAAAACCTTAGGAGAATCCAAGGATGCGGTACTTGTCTCCAGACTCGGAGTGTACGTTAGTCTTCATTAGAGTCAACAATGTTTTCATCATGGAAACTCTTACATGCAAAACACCGTATATGTTATGAATCTTACACGAAATTCACCTTCATCACAGTGTAACTGATGGTAATGGAAAAACGTGTATCAATGCAACCTGTTTTTAGTTTTGCCTTATAAATATAGCTCGTTACCGAATCAAACTTTACCATTATCGATATGCTAGCTTGATAGTGAGTACTAAAAGAAATCTTATTTGTTTATATTCATAGTGATAAAGTTAGGTATTTTATTACATGTGATTCTGACATGATGTCACTGTATGTACTGCGCTCCTTCCTCTCCACTCGTCTCAGGTAATAAATGCGTCTTGTTCCAGCCTGAGCGTTTGGCGTCGCGCGTTCATGTGTTTTGGGGGCGTGGCTTTGGAAGGAGCTCAGAAGGGAGGGGGTGGAGTGAATGGAAATAATGAGCTGTGTTTATTGCAGATTAAAAGGTCTACAGTCACTCGATTTTTATATTTTCTTTTTCAGAGTACTTACATTTTAATTATGTATTGGTATATAAAGACAGTTTAAACAAATTTGGAATGTTTTTTTTTTTAGAAAAAGGATTACCTACCCTACCTTTAAGCACCAACACTTCAAAAGAATTATATTTGAAACTTGACTTCTTAGTAATTCTGAAAATATTACTATAAATTACAGAAACATCTCCCTCTTTGCCTTTCAGACAAGGTTCATGTTTATAACCGTAATCTTGGGGGGGTGGACTCATTTAAAGTCATGTCATCGTTTGGTTTTAGCCAGGTTTCTGTCAAAAACAGCACATCCAGGTTATAGTCTGTAATAATATCATTAACAATAAGTGCTTTTGAAGTAAGGGATCGAATATTCAGCAACCCAAGCTTTATCATTTGCTCATTTGTAGTACTGTATATCTGTTTTTTATTTGTTGAACATCAATTCAATTTTTACCCTTAGATGGGTTTGGAAGTTTTTTGTATGTCCTAATTCGGGGAACAGACACAGTCTATATATGATGATATCTAGGTGAAAGAGTCTCTATGTGATGGGATTTATCTGACCTTGGTGATGTGAGACAGCTGGCAGACGGTCGGTTTAGCCAGTCTGTCTGCTTCCTGACCTGAGCCCCAATTCATGTTTGAGCAATGCAATGATTGGACCAACATTTAATGGTCCTACGCCTTCCACAGACAAGATATATACAAATACATTTAGACCACTTAGCTTAGTAATTGCTATCAGGAGAAGGCAGAAAAGGCTTTCAACCAGCATAACAAAAAATGTTCCTTGAAAAAATCACCTACCCAGCCTTTAATCCATCCATCCATTCTTCAAAATCTTATCCTATGTAGGGGACAGAAGATCATGTTGACTTTACGGTTTTCAGTAGCATGAGGGCTGCAAAATCGGCACATTTTTCCTCCATCAAGAAAATCTGATTTTGGCTAATTGCTTTGTTTATTTTAAAGAACTGTTAAAAAAAAAGAAGATGGTTTTTTTGAGAAATCATTTAATAGAGCCTACATTAGTATTTTAGTCTTACATCGTCTTTTTTTTTAGTTTATTTTTTATAATAGTTAAAATGTCAATATTTGAGTAAAGCTAGCTCTTGTTTGAACCCACACAATTTATTTTGACAGTGTTCATGAGTTTGTTTAGTCTGTGAGTCTCATTGATGGAACAAAAGCATTGAATTGAATGTGACAATTGCGCAAGAGTGATTTCCTGAACGTCTCACATAGAAATTCACTCGTGTTTCATTAATGACGCCAATTGACTAAGCAGACGAATTGCATGAGTAGACTCATGCATCTGGTATTTACCCAAAAAGCAGATAGCATCTTGCTGAATACCGACAGACACAAAGTAATACTTCTTTTATATCTGATGTTCTGACACTTGACACAAGAGTGTTATTTGGTTTCATTTATCTGAAATTTTAAGATGTTGTTTGAGACTTTGGCAGTCGACGCAAGTCATTTAGTCGTAGCCCATTTGCTCTCTCCCGCCTCACAGTTCAAATGAGTTGAGAACAAAGAAACCATTCCAGCTGTTAACAAGGCAATTGCATGTCATTTAAAAAAAAAAAAAAGCCATTCACACTTATCCTGGAGCACAACTATTTCTTCTCCGACCCCCTCTAACTTGGAAGAAAACAATGTAACATTGAGATATCCAAAAGCAATTTTCTGCCTTATCAAGCAGCCACTGCACAAACAAGAGCAAGAACCATCATGTTTGAGCTGTGTAGCAAAAATGCATTAGCTTTCACTGTTAACAGGCTACAATCATTTGAATAAGACACACAGATGGCTTTGTGGGTGCTGATTATAGCTTTTAGGACAGTCTGAATAGGTAGAGTTAAGTGCAGTTAGGGGATAGCACCGCATCCGAATGACAATAAAGCTAATCTTTAAAAGAGCTGCCCTAGGCGTCTCGGAGCGACACATGCTTTCAGTGAAAATGGCTGACTTGTTTGATACTTTTGTCGTATTATCTAACCATCTTCTTTTATGTTGCAAATATTAAGTTCAAATCATCTAGTTGGAGACAAAGACTGAATAATTGTTGAAGATGCGGTGAAGTTAATGGTGCGTAATTGTAAAATTTCACACTGGTGTATTAACTGTGCTATTTTCTGGCGGCTTGGAGCTACACAATGAATTTCAGTGACAGCAACAGAACCAGAAATATGCAGCCCTGGTGTAGTCAGGGCCGGCCCAGACTTTGGCCCTGTTACACCTGGTGTTAAAGGATTAGTTCACTTTCAAATGAAAATTAGCCCATGATTTACTCAGCCTCAAGCCATCCTAGGTGTATATGACTTTCTTCTTTCAGACAAATACAATTGGAGTTATATTAAAAAATACCCTGGCTCTTCCAAGTTTTATAATGGCAGTGGATTGCAACCGACAGATTGAAGCTCAAAAACGTGCATCCATCTGTCATAAACGAAATTCACACGGCTCCGAGGGGTTCATAAAGGCCTTCTGAAGCAAAACGATGAGTTTGTTTTAGAAAAATATTCATATTTAACATGTTACAAAGTAAAATTCTAGCTTCCGGCCAAACGGCCATATGAAGTCTACTTGCCCCTAATTCGCAACTTACGCAACTTGTAACGTCAGAAGTAGCGTAGATGGCGTAGCGTAGAAATCAGCAGTACGTTGCATTATTCATGTTCATTTGGCCGGAAGGTAGTTATTTTACTTTATTATAATAATAATAATAATAATCGAAAACGCATTTGACCGGCTCATAAGGGATCGAACAGCCACAAACTCCGCCTACTGACCTGATGCGTAAATATTATGGGAAGTGCGCTAGCCAGACGGGGTCATGTCATTCCAAATTTATAAGCTGTCAGTTCATTACCTTGATACTCCATGCAACCAAAAAAGAATTTCATGAAGACATAATAAAAACAATCCATATGAATCAAGTTTAATTGATTGCAAGTCTTCTGAAGAAACACAAAGAGCTTGCTTAATATTTTGATTTAATTTAATCGTTTATTAATATATAAACACATACATAGAGCACATGAAATATGGCAAAGGGAAGATTAACCCTCTGAGGTCTGAGCTGTTTTCTGGGCCCTGGAGGTGGTCTGACATGCTCTGACATTTGTGTTTTTTTCTGTTACTAGTGACATTTTCCTGGCTAAAGTCTAATTACACTGTATTCAGCACAAACTCTGCTACAATAATATATCAGCAGCATGTATGTAAAAGTTTGTAGTTTTGAGATAATGACATTTATGCGTGGTTTGTGAAAATACAAAAAAAAATTCTCACTGAAATAAGGCCATGAAACCCATACTGATTATTTCTTCACAAGACTTTTGAAAATTGTATGACATAGCCTAGAATATTTGCTCCAAAACTATGTGAAAATCACCCTGACTGCTCATTCAGATAAGACAATATATTGATTTAAAATTTCTAAGACGTGTTTTGTGTGACAAAGCCATATGCGAAGAGGCGTGACCATCTCATTAATATGTAAGCCTTTAACACCTGAGAAAGACAAAGACACTCCCCTAACTGCCCTATTAGGAGCGATCAGGCCCTGTCATTCAGAGCAACCTTGCACAAAGAATGAGGAGATTTAAAAAAGAATGGCTTTTAGATTGTTTGGATTTATTTACAACACAACACAATCCAAAAATACAAATGACAAAAGAGCACATTGAAAACAATGATCCAAAGACAGAGACCTTTGTGCCATTCCTAAAAACATACCTTTCATTTCCAAGGTGTTTGATTTTCACTTTACCATGTTCATGTACAGAGACTCATGTGAATGTTGAAGTCAGCAGGACTCAGTTGCATCTGGTCCCTGAAAGAAAAAAAAAAAGAAAAAAACTGTGAACATACTGATATCAAGAGAAACTATAGGGCTGCACGATTTTGGGAATAGATTTTAGATTTTTCTGGTTAAAATTTCTTTTTAAAATTCACAGAATACACACACACACACGTTTCCAACAATATATAATGAACACCAGGTTTGTTGTGCCTTGTAGGCATAGGCTACGCAGTGCTGCATAAAATAATAATAACAATAAATTAAATCTTCCAAAAGATTTCAAGAACAACTACGCTAGAGAAAAATATATTGATTATCATATGTTACTTCAAATGTTTCCATTCGTTATGATGATATGAAATGAGATAATAGTACAAACATAAAGCCTAATGTTTGGTGCATTTTTCCTTTCAAACGCAATCGCGCTCCAAAATATGATACATTAAAACCCACAGCGCGCTCCAAAATATGATACATTCAAACGCCATCGCGCTCCAAAATATTAAACATTATGGTTATACATATCTCTGTTTGAGCAGATATCCACAAACAGTATTTAACAGGAAACACGGGTCTAAATAGTATAATATTCACCATATATCTAGCAACAGTTCAACTGCAATGTGAAGTTTATGCAACAATACCATAAACTAATAAGTAAGAATTTCTTACCTTACATCTTTCTTGTCTTCAAATCGCGTTCTTCTTCTTCTGAGTTAAATCCAATGTAAGCTCAGACGTGTCTTCCAAACTCGACGAAAAGCAGAGACTTGTGAAGTGTTTTGTGTTTGAGGTAACGAGGGCGTTCGCGTTCCATGTGGAGATTTGCATGTGAATCTCTTTTGCGCGAGTGGGCGTGTCGAATTAAAAAGTAATTAGCAAGCGTTTGAGATACTGGACATCCTGTTGGTTTTATACAAATTACTTAAACAGAGAATATTTGTTTTCAGTTTGAATCCGATCATTTAAAAGTACACACTTAAATGTGTATAAAGGTATATGGCTCATAAATGTGTGAGAAGTATTCGCTGAGTTATGTTTCAGTTTATAGACGTGCTCAAGAAAAAAAAGTTCACCGCGACGGAGAGGCAGAACGCACACCCTGTTTATTTTCTTTATTTTAAAAAAGCACAATGTTTTGATTTGATTGTAAGTGGACACATACAAAAGTAGAAATATCACAGATTATTTTTTTATATTTCTTTTTTCTGTATAACCATAAATGACGGAGTAATTTAAGTTTATGTTGCTGCTATGTGAAAAAAATCCAGCAAAACGCGTCGGCGCGTTTCTCGACCTCAGAGGGTTAAAGGTTATCTTTTTACTTGCAATAACACACCTTATTGGCTCTTGTGTGTCAAACAAGCACTTTTGAACTACGAAAAAGCCTAAATTGAATCTGTTCATTATATACAGTAAAGCAATCATCTCTTAATCAAACTTACTGTGAAGAAACCATTTAATTCATATAGATTACATTTACTGTACTATGTACTTATGAACTTTTTGAAGTGTCAAAGGTCAAATTTCATAGAAAATATATTCATTTTTGTTTCGAAGATAAACGAAAGTCTTCAAAATTTGGAATGACATGAGGGTGAGTAAATAATGACACAATTTTCATTTTCGGGGTGCTAACCCTTTTATACTAGAACTCATTTTTTTATGGAAATATTTTATTAAATTATTCACTTGTGCTATCAGACAATTGGTCCGCATTTTGAAAAAAAGAAACATAAAAAACATCAATACATTTTTATTTTAGGTAATTTGAATTATTTATATTTTAAAATAATAAATGTTTCATAAGTCGAAATAAATGTTTTTTTTGTTTTGTTTTTTTATAGATAGATGGCCACATAGATTCTGACAAGTGCAATGTCTTCTGTTGAATCAAGATCAGTTTGTTAGTAATATGTTAGTTTCCTTCCTGTTTTCCAGCAATATCACAGTTCACATGGAGCCAATTACTGAGCAAACATCTTTTTTTTTTTTTTTTTGCACACATGAACATGAGGGAAAAACGGTTCACCAATTAACAGTGTCTCAGGGCAGCAGAAACAGCAGGTCTGTACAGGCCTGTCAGAGTCAATGGTTAAAAAAAGCCTGTCACTTTAAAGACATTCTTTATGTAAATTATGCACAAAACGCACAGCCTGTTTGACACTGTGAAAGTCTAACATGTGACCTCTCACTTCACAGGGGCACACATCCAATTTCTCAACTTCACCTCTGAAGATAACCATGATTTTTTAGAGGTTCGCAACGGGCCGCACCACAGCAGCTCTCTGATTGGACAGTTCAGTGGAAGCCAACTGCCTCCCCCTCTGCTGAGTAGCACGCACGAAACCGTCATCCACTTCTACAGCGACCACTCTGAAAACAGACAGGGTTTCAAACTCACTTATCAAGGTGGGTGACACTCCATCTTCGATTTGCATACTGCACTCTCTTCTCTTGTAGACATTGGCCGTCCTTGATTTTGTATTGGCCCTTCATGTGGGAGTGACGGCCTTTTACAAGGATCATTGGAAATATCTAAAGATTCTGTTCCTTTGAGATCACTGGGAGGACACTCCATTATGACAGCTGGGGTCTTGAAAGCATTTCAAAATCAATAAGATGGTGCATTTGGATGTGCACTTGGATTCCACTCGATATAAATAACTCACCATTGTCTGGTCTCCTCACTTTTAGGTCAAACAGTTCGTCTCTCTCTGTTTCTTATCCACTCTAGACTGAGTTGAAAAGAGCCAGGCTTAGCCTTGATCTGTGCTGCCAGACGGAGGGGAATACTGATGCCATGTTTTGATACACAAACAATAATGCAGGATGAAATAATATGATTATAAAGCTGTTGATCATAAGCACTGCACTTGAAATGCTGTCTGGAGATGCACGTATGCTAGTTTGACAAGCTTTCTGCTTCTTCACTGAACAGGTGACGATACTCAGATTAGCAGCACGTATGTTGCTTGAATGTTTGTCATAAATTCCTTGAAACATTATTTTAGTCTCGTTAATGAATGTTTCCCAATTTGAAATGTATTAAATCAAAAAATATTTTAGTAATTTTATAATTTGGGCTCTAATCAAATTAGCACTATCTTAACCCTTGACATTTAAATTAGTATAAAATATTACATATATGTTTTATGTTTTGTAGCATATTTGATACATCAGGTTTTAATGGGCCACACAATATGATAATAAAGAATAAAGAGCTCATACTCGAGGAGGAAAAAAACTTACTGAGCGAAATAGGCATATCAGTTGTCACTCTATATCTCCAAATAATGGACCAGATTTACTAAACAGGGCAAATTAGCGGGCTAGTGCAAATCCAAAAAAGCGCAGATGAGAGTAGAAGGTTCTGCATGACTGATGACGTGCAAATTAAAGAACACAGACTCAGCCGGAACATTTCCATAATGACCAACTCAATCTACCAAGAGCAGTGCAAATTAACGTCTGGTTTAAGACATGCTTTGATTTCACTTTATTTTGATGGTCCCTTCAACACATTCTGTTGACTGTATAAGTAGCGTTGCACCTACATGTCTTCTAACTCTCATTAGAATAATTTATAGTCAGTAGAATGTCAGTTGGGGGAGCATCACAATAAAGAGTTAGCAGATATTAAGCAGACAGTCTACTAATACTCTAATGATGAGTTAGTTGACATGTAGTTGAAAAGTTATTTGTAGTCATCAGAATGTTCTAAAGGGACCATCAAAATACCCATGCTTTTTTTTAGGGCGGTAAATAATGGTGCAAATACCAGTAAATTGGCGAGTGCAAACCTTAGTAAATCAAACTAAGCATGATTCATTTAAAAACTCTTCTCCCATAAATGTTGCATCTGAAAAGGAAACTCCTACAAATGCATATGCAGAAAAAATGATAAGTACAATTTACTTAGATTTTAAATTGTACATGTATGGAATTAAGTAAAATCTACTTAGCTAAGTTATGTAAAATTAACAAAGAGAATAAGTAAATTTAACTTGGTCAGTTTGGGTTAATTTATTTTGATGGTCCACTTTTAGACATTCTAGTAACTATAAGTAAATTGTCAACTACATGTCAACTAACTCTAATTAAAATATTAGTAGACTGCAGTTGATGGTTAGTAGACTGTTTGGTTAGGGTTAGGTGTTAGGCTTCGGGTAGGTAGAATAAGTTGACATGTAGTTACAGTTACTTATAGTCAGTAGAATGTCTATTAGGGGCGCATGAAAATAAAGTGTTAGCCGATATTAAATTTAAGCCCACCGGCAACTATAGTTGCCGCAGTGTATAGTTGTCATTTTCCTTTTGTAAGTATTTTTCTAGATGTTATCCTTGTTCTATGTCTCAATGACATGCAAGCAAACAACCAAATAAAGGATTTCAAGAAAAAAAAAAAAAGGTATTCACTTGCTTCCTGTCACATGAGGCTGTCAACTTCCTACCCCTACTTCCAGGAAGCATGGCGAAGGCAAACCCTCCCAAAGAAAGGTCATTTTCATGTTACTAATAAGTATTTTTTATTGACATACAGTATATATAAAAAAATCACTTTAATCAGTAGATGGCTGCAGAGCTCTAAACGTACTAAAAGTTTAAAACTAAAACATCTTTTCACAAGTTCTTCCAATTAGATTCATATCTACAAATTATGAAATCACAATTATAACAATAGAAGTTACTTTTTGTCAAAGTTTAGCAGTTTTTGTAAAAAAAAAAAAAAAAAAAATCAGTTTTTCAATAATGTTACATTATGATTAGAATCAAACCTGATCAGGATGTTACAGAGAGAAAAGAGTCTTTAGATTTCATCATTTATTTCAAACATCCGTTTTCCATATGATTCTATTGTTTCTGATTTTGAGGATGAATTTTGTCCATTGACAAAAATCATTTGATTCTAATCATAATATAACATTATTGAAAAAACTGATTTTTTTTCCAGTACAAAAAAATGCCTTTTATTGTTATAATTGTGATTTCATAATATGTAGATATGAATACAACTGGAAAACCTTGTGAAAAGATGTATTTCACTTAGTCAAATAGTAAATAGTGGAGCTCTGCAGCCATCTACTGGTTAAAGTGATAATTTGTTACTTTTAAAACTGCATTTTTTCCAAAAGATGGGCAAACATCTTTCACTAAACCATGTCAAATTATCCATGTTATCCCCATGAATGAAAGTTAGAAATGTGAGTCAAAAAGACCCTGAACAGCACACAGGGGTTAAAAAAAAAAAATGGATTTGTTGTTTGTTGTGTTTTCATATTGAAGAAATTATAAGATAGATGCAGCTTTTTCAAATGTTCTTCGACTTTTATACTTAATACATTTGTTTATGAATAAAGATTGATCTGTTGAAAGCAGTTATTTTGAGATAGATGCCAAATGTTCTCCTCCTATTCATATTTGACATTGAGGGGGTGCATACAACATATTTGCCCACCGGCAACTATATTTGCCGCACATTCAAATATGATTTTCAAGAAAAAAAAAAAAGAAAAAACCTGTGGAAAATAAATGCAGAACATGTTCACATAGGACACTATTAATACAACTATATGCATGAAACCATTCAGAAAAAATTGGGCACAAATGGGTTAAGCAGACAGTCTATGAATACTCTAATGACTGCTAGTTGACATGTAGTTGAAAAGTTACTAATAGTTAGTAGAATGTCTAAACTGGACCATCAAAATAAAGTGTCACCAGAGTTTGAGTAATTTCTACTTATTCATATTCATTCAAGTACATTTTACTCGCTCTTTGTAAATTTTACTCAAACAATGTAGCACCGAATTAAGCCATGATTTTAAAGTGTATGCTTTACTTAAAACATTTAAGTAAACAATACAGTATATTTCCTGTTACACTTTCAACCAGCCGAATGTTGTATAATCTATAAGACAACATATTTACACAGTAATGAGGTACCCAACTGAACACAGAGACTTTGTACACAATAACGGTAACATTTAATGGATAGTTTTTGAGTATGAATGGGTCAGTTTGAGTAGAAAATGAACTCTTGTTTTAGAAAATGAACTAAACCTAACGACAAAAGCAACAACAAAACAGTGAAAATACAACTTAAAAAACAGTGAAAAATTCTACCGTATTCTTATTAGTATCAAGAAGTTAAGCAGGTGTTACTTCATTTTATAACTTTGATATTTACTTGAAGAATCATTCATGTAAACATAACAAACAATTCCAAGTAAAATATACTTTTAAGTTTGAGCTTTAAGTTCAAGTACTAATATATATATATATATATATATATATATATATATATATATATATATATATATATTTATTTTTATTCTTGCCTGAACTTACTTATTCAATGTAGAAATAACTTTAGACTTTTCTGTAGTATTTACTTCACTAAAAAAATCATTGTTTATCAGTGTAAATAAATAAAGTGATAAACAAATGCATCCAACAATGAAAGTTCTGTCATAATCTACTCGCCTCCATATCGTTCCAAACCCATTTTACTGACTTTTTTCCCCCTTTTCTATAACGCATAAACATCTTATTTTATGTTTCAAAAAAGATGGGTTTTGGAACAACATGAGGGTGGAAATATCATACTTCTACTTCCAGACATACAGATATTCATATGTTCTGTTTTGTTTTGTTTTTGTTATTTTAGCATATGAATTACAAAACTGTCAAGACCCATATCCATTCCACAATGGATACATCATCAACGGCGATTTCAATGCAGGCCAATCGATAACATTTGAATGCTTCCCTGGATATGTGTTGGTGGGCCACCCTGTGTTAACATGCCAGCACGGAATCAACAGGAAGTGGAACCAACCCTTTCCTCGCTGTGAAGGTAAAGGAAAGAAAGGAAAGAAATGTGTTATTTTTTCTTCTATCCCTGTTAGCATTTCTTTTAAGTTTCTCAAGTTGTGTTGTGATAAGCACACTGTTATTTTTAGCCGCCTTTGCCCATACTTTGAAACAGAAAGCTTTAGAAATGCTCTGACTTTTCAAGACTTACAAAGGTATTATCAGTACACTCCCAAATGCCTTTTTAACTATGCTCTTTAACTGAAGTGTTACTACTTTGTATTACTAGTACAATAAGAGCCATTTTGTTTTAAAACCATCTTTAAAACAGTCTTTGAAGACCTGAACAGTGGAGACATAGGCTACTGGGAGCTGTTCTAAATTGTAGCCTTGATGATTAGCGTGGGTAGTGTAGTGTGAAAGCCGACCTGTCTATTATCGATCAGTCGCTCAACTTGTTTCTCCCAGGCTTCCGTTTGCAGGGAATCTGAACTGCAAAGACTTTTGGGCCTTTTTTTTTTCTTTCCTAACTGTGTTATTGTGTTGTGAACTCTGTGCCGGTATCTTCTATCCATGTTATTTCTTGCAGCCTCAGGAATGTTTTGTTCTCTTCTTCAGTTTTCACTCATCTGCAAATGAAACAGCACTCTCTGCTACTGGAGTCTTTATAGGAGTATATCACCAACAAAAATAACATTTTGTCATTGTTTAAGCGCCCTTATGTCATTCCAAAATCTGTAAGCTGTGTTTTTCGCCATACAACAACACTTCATAGTGAAGTCTGTAAAGCTCAAAAGAAGGACAAGCAAACATTAGAAAAGCACCTTAAAAGTAGTCCATATGACTTTTTTTTGGTCTTTTAGTTGGTCTTTTTTTTTAATAGTGTCTTTATGGTGCTTTTGGTCCTTTTTGGGGAATTATGAATTTTGTGGGCCAGCGGGTGGTGGGTGTGTGTGTTTTGGGGTTTTGAACAACATGAGGGTGAGTAAATAATGTCAGACTTTTCATTTTTGGGTGAGTTATTCCCCTAACATTCAGATTTTGCTCCATTCCCTGGTGTTTAACATTTGCTGTCATTCTGTATGACAGATTACTAATGCAGTCATGGTTGAGTAATGCTTATCTGCACACAGCTCCCTGTGGCTACAACGTGACGGCTCCAAACGGCACCATTTTCTCTCCAGAGTACCCAAACGAGTACCCAGACTCTCAGGACTGCACTTGGCTCATCACCGTGCCTCATGGTCATGGAGTTTACATCAACTTCACCCTGCTCCAAACTGAGCCTGTGACTGACTATATCGCCGTCTGGTGAGCACAGCTCCATTTAACGAGTCATTTGGCAAAAATCAGACTAGACTAATGCTGCTGTTGTTGTTGTACGTCAAGCAAATCGTCATTGCAAGTTCCACTTTGTATACCAATATTTGTAGTCTGTAGTCACTGTGCAAAGCAAGATTTCAAGAAAATTCAGTTGTCTAAGAAGTTGTGAAGCGTTTCACTCAAAAGCATTGGGGTAATTCTCAGAAAAAAAAGAAAGAAAAAGAAACCATATACAGTATATATTTACATGCATTTTAGACAATTAATTACAATAACGATTAAAGGTATAATATGTGCAATTTTGTATTAAAATATCCCAAAACCACTAGAACATTGTTATATTGGCTTGTGTACTTACATTATCCCAAATGTTTCCAACAGTGTTTAAATCCAGAGAAATCCGTAATTTTAACCAGGGATACGGCCCGTCAATGGCGTCATATCCCCCCTCAGCTGTCAGTAGACACTATGGGAACACAGTGCGCTCCCTGAAAAAATGTAGCGTCAAAGCCGACAATTATTTGTTTGTTTTGCACATTTGTGATGGACCACAATTATTCACTATCTTTTGCTGTGGTTTCCGTCGCCAAAGGTAACCCCATAAAGCAAAAATGTCTGTGGAGGTGAACACGACAAATCCCATGACTTCACGCTCAGTCACTGTGTCATCAAGCTACGTCTTTGTTATTGTTTTGAATAAGCGACCTCTAGCTGTGAAACTTACATACTGTGGCTTTAATACTCTGCCATTAAAGGGTTAGTTCAACCCAAAATTTAATTTCTGTCATTAATTACTCACCCTCATTGTTGTTCCAAACCTGTAAGATCTACGTTCATCTTCGGAACACAAATTAAGATATTTTTGATGAAATCCGAGAGCTTTCTGATTTTTTGGGGGGGTGAACTAACCCTTTAACAATTAATAGCCTGCCATTAATACGGGGGTATTAAGATGTTGTACTTTCTAAGTAATTACTTTTTTATATATTATTGTAATGCAGTTTTTTTAATACAGTATTTAAAAATAAATAAATTTAAATGACTAAACCAAACCACTAAATACACCAATATATTACTATGGTCTGTTATTATTAACAAAGCTGTTATTATTCCTCAAAGATGAATATAAAGATGATATATGTGTGTGTGTGTGTATATATATATGTATATCTTTGAGGAATAATAACAGCTTTGTTAATAATAACAGACCACAGAAGAAAATGTTGTAATTTCTACTGAATAATCTGAAACAGTACTGACTTGATGAAAATAATATGGAAATATACATCTTCGGCGCTTTCCCAGCAATATCGGCTGTTCATCTTCATAAGTCATTAAACAAGCGGACTAGTGTGTGAAGTCATCATTTTTACTGTTTTCGTTCAAGCTGGTCCGTAATGTAATGCTTTTATTCAAAAGTCAGCACAATCTCACTGTAACTTTTGAAGATTATGGCAGGATCACAAGTTGTAATGTAATTTCAATGCAAGTTTCCCTCTTCCAGGGACGGCCCAGAGCAAAGCTACCCGCAGCTGGGGATTTTCAGCGGCAACACAGCCCTCGAGTCAGCCTACAGCACTTTCAATCAGGTTCTTATCAAGTTCCACAGCGACTTCTCGACAAGTGGATTCTTTGTACTCAATTTCCATGGTTAGTTTCTCCTTCAAATGAAAAATGTTGCAGCTGAAATGCAATGCATACCGTAAAGTGCTGCTCGAAATATATTTGAAGCATGGGATTCAACTTGTTTTCATACACTAAGGAGGCATGACGGCTGCTTCTGATGACATCACGTTATTTCAGGAGATTAGAAGAGTCAAAAATTGAAGCTTCCTTTGGCCTCTTTGATATCAAGTGTCAGCATGCAGGCATGCATCGAAGAGCATAGGAAAATCATGTGAAAATGAACCTTTCATCTAATCTTTCAACTTTCATTTCAGAAACATTCTGGCATATTTGTGAGTTGTAGACGGGTGGTTTAAATACAACTCTGTATTCTTGAGAGGGCTCTCAGTCTGTTGATTCATAGAACTGTATGTTGTCACGTGTCTTATGTGTAATTTATACTCTAGGTGGGTTGTTTGGTGTCATGCCATGCTTATAAAGGTAAATGAGAAGTCAAATTGCTTCAAAACTTATTTTTTTCATTTCCTTAGCTTATCGGCTCAAGAAATGCCCTCCTCCCCCTATTGTTGAACAAGCAGAGATATTATTTGAAGACCAGGACTATGAAATCGGTATGAACAGCTGGCCATTTGTGAAAGAATGTCAAAGACATGATATAAAAAATATTGCAAAATGTTGAATTCTTCTTACTGACCATGCAGGTGATATTGTGAGGTATCGATGCTTTCCTGGATTTACATTGGTTGGCAGCAATGAGGTCACGTGTAAGCTGAACTCTCACCTGCAGTTTGAGGGACCACCACCAGCATGTGAAGGTTAGTAAAACAAAAAAAAGACCTAATAAATATGTGAGGTATATATTTCACAATCGTCATGATTATGGAAAAGTGACTTTGATGCAGCATGAAGCCTAAAACTTTTCAAACATTCCAGTTCCTAGTTTTTATTTTATTTTATTTGTATGGTAATACAGAAATAAAGCACTATATTACAGTAACGAGAATCTATTGAATAATTAGTTTGGTAATTACAAAACTCATCCAAAAGAGAGTACTTAACTTAAATAATTTAAAGACGGTTGGGGATTAATAATCAGAAATAATAAAGATGCTGAATCATTAGTGTGATTCTTGTAATCAAAGCTTAAAAAAATATAATCCATAAAAAGATGGCACAAAGCCCCAGAAGCAACATTGTTTTGTTGTATGGTAACAAATAGACAGTAGCCGACAGTTGCCTTGGGAGCAAGAAAAAAAAACAAAAAAAAAAAACATTCCAGTTATCCTCGGCAAAGCTTTCAGTTGTAAATTTGAGCCGTTTGGCTTGTCTGTACTTTCTGTACAATGCCATGAAGAAGCAATAGTTCTCCTGGTTTGTTTCCTTCACCCTCCCACCCACAAGGCGGATTAACAAAAAGCTTCAACTCACTTTGTTGCTTCCTCAAACCAAGGCTCGCGGCCCCTGAGGTGAATCCAGGAGAAGCACTGCACATGCTAGAGAAAGTTTTTAAACTTTACTGTCTTTACTGGAATACTCTGGAGCTTGCATCTTTGTTTGTAGGAAAACCACATTGTGATTTGTAATAATATTACCCATGATTCCTGTGGATGCTGTATCTACCCTACAGCTCAGTGTCCTGCAAATGAGGAGCGATCAGCCTCCTCTGGTGTGATCCTGAGTCCGGGCTTCCCAAAAAATTACCCCAACTCCCAGACCTGCTCTTGGATCATCAGAGTGCAGCCTTCCTTCACCATCTCCATTTATGTGGAAATGTTCCAGAGCGAGAAGCAGTTTGACGAACTGGAGATTTTTGATGGTAAACGTTGTTTTTGTTTCCTCTGTACAGATGGAATGTTATTGATTATTTTATCCATACATCCATTTCTATTCCGCTTATCCTATGTACTGTCGCTGGAGTGATATTATATTATATTATATTATATTATATTATATTATATTATATTATATTATATTATATTATATTATATTATATTAAACACATACTAAACAGATTTTTTTTTTTTTTACTATTTATGTGTGTTTTAGAGCATTTTTAGAGATCTTCAAGAAGCTATCCAAGTGACAGGGATAAAAGGTGTAATGTGTACTAGTACTATTGTAGGTGGAACTTGAAAACTTGGATATGCTGTTTTATTTTAAGTTTAGTCCTTGGCTTGAAAAGTTTGAGAATCACTGTTCCTTCTTAATGTCTCCTCTGCCTTGCTGCCCAACAGATTCGTGGTTTGCAATATTTAGCTTCACTTGTTTTTGTGATGTTTTATTTACCAGGGCCATCTGGACAGAGTCCGCTGTTGGTGGCTTTGAGTGGGAACCACTCCACACAATTGAATTTCACTAGCAAAACAAACCAGCTTTACCTCAGATGGTCAACCGATCATGCGACCAGCAAGAAAGGCTTCAAAATACGCTACACGGGTTTGTTAAACATGTTTACATCTTTTCATATTTCACAAATTCTTAATGCATCCAGAAGTACTGTAGACTAGTTATTCTATACAACTTGGAAAAAACAAAGTACTTATTGAACAGAAAACCAGCAACACTTGTATAATGGAGAAATCAAAGAATCAAGAAAATCTTTACACTTTTATTTCTGATGAAGGCCTGTACACCGGAATAAAATACTTTTTCTCTAGCTCCATTAGTTTGGTTCTTTGATTTTTCATTTCCACTTTTGATTCATCCAGACATCTTAATCAGGATTACATTTACAATTCTGTCTAAGTCGCCTGTTGGTATATTCAGTAGTATTTATTAATACGTGTGCCAGATTTATTCCGGACTTTTAGCCCTTCGAGGTAGTTGCTTTGGATCCAAATGGGTCAATAAGTGAGGAAGTCAGCCTTTTCTAAGTTGGCCCTCATTAGGCTAGAACCAGACACATCTTACCTCCGGGGAGCCATTGGCAAGTCTGCTGTAATAGTGGTCAAAGATGCAGCAATAAATTTTGCTGAATAATTACCATGTCGTATTCTTCTGACCGACATTTCCACCAATGGCTAAACATGATTTATGGACCGCAAAGCCAGTGGCCATGATTACTTGGCATCTCTTCACCCGTTCCTCTGCCTCTCTGTCAACGTTTCTTGGTCTCTCTGTTCATTCCAGTTGATCTTTCAGACATGCTGTGCCCTATGCAGGGCCATTATTCCAGTGTGTTTCCACATGTTTCCTGTTTATTGGATTTTGTCAAGAGCAGACAGAAAGAGAAACGACTACATTGCTCAGAGGGATTGTGTTTTTGAAACCCTCTGAGTGGCTACTGTGTATTTAGATTCTTGAGTTAAAATAATCACGGGATGTAGGTAACAGTTTTTGATAAATATAACACGTTTATCTCTACAAAACATCTTTCAGAAGCAACGTCAAGCCCTCCTTGTTTTTCCCGCCTTTCTTAGTCCGTTGGGCTTTCGGAAATTAGAATTCAGTGCCACATGAAGGTTTTTATTTTTTTATTTTTTTACGCTAGGTCTGGTTAATCACTCGCAGCTAAGTCTAGACCTCTCAGCAGAGTTGGTGTGATGATGCATTTGATTTGATCTGTCTGAAGTGAGATTAAGCTTTGACATCCCTCGAGCTTCTGCTTTCCTTTTCATGATGGGTAAACTTGTATTTGTGTCACATCAAAAACAAGATCTAATGATCTTTAAAAAAAAAATAAAAATTATAACCAGCAAGCTGCATTTTCCCATTCGTTTAATCTCCGAATCAAACTTAAACACAGTTTTAAAGACTACATGAAATTAGAATTTGAGATTTATGACTTTAAGTTCATCTAAATGGTCATGAACTTAAGACATTTAAAATGTGCATAATTTTCTTGCAAGAAAATGGACCAAAAATATGGATACAAATTTCTGTCTAGTAAAAAGCTATCTAGAGAAGTGGAGAACAGGTTTTGCTTTAGCACTCAGACTTGGCCAATTATTGTACAAAAGTAAACAGAAATCTTCTAAAAATCAAACATTTAATTGTATTTTATTTATGTATTTAAATATACATTTTTTGGTTTTACTTTATTTTAAGGTGTCATTGTTACAGTGTAATTATATATTTAAGTACTGAGTAATATTAATCAACAAAATGTACTTACTTATAGGGTTAGGGTAGGATTAGGGTTTGTTTGAGAGTTTTAGTTGCATGTAATTCTGCATAATTTACTGTTATTACTATGGTAAGTACATGTGACATATGTAACAAGGACACTGTAAAATAAAGTGTTACCCATTTTTTAAGCTACCAATTTAGGACAGTAAACAAATTGTGGTTGGCACAAACCATGTTCCTCCTCTGTATAAAATCTGTATTTTTGTTTTCCAGTAAAAAATTCTAAATACATTTACTACGGAAACAAACTTATATTAGATAAGGTTTGAAACGTATGTTAGATTTATGATTAAAACGGACAAAAAATATAACAAGGAATTATGGCTAGTTTTTTGTTTTCCTTTTCTTACCTGAAAAGAGAAAAATGGCATTACCACCACACTCAAAACAATCTGAAAGGTTGATCAAGGCCATGATTAGATCTGTATTCAAGGACATGTTTTAACATAGCTAAAAAAAGAATCACCCTCAACATCATACTTTAACGAACTGTGATTGTTGCCATCTCCCGCAGCTGCATACTGCAGTGTGAACGATCCACCCAAGAATGGAGGAGTCATCAATAGGGCGAGAGACCGGCCAGGCAGCAGACTCCAGTATTACTGCAACGCTGGCTATAGGCTCGTGGGTCACAGAAATGCCACATGCAGACTCCATCCCAATGGGCTTTACCAGTGGGACAATCTGGCTCCACTATGCCAAGGTAAATCACACTATTCAGAGACATTAACTGACTCAGTCCCCTCATTCAGATGTCTGGGATTTGCCTTGAAAAGGCGACCTGCCTCCACGCGTATGAAAAAATGTGTCATTCTGCGGGGCGCTCAAAAGCACCTCCGCACGCCTCGACGAGAAGCCGCTTTTATTCCATTAAACACTTCCGTCGAGGACTGTGCAATGAGATCACGAGTGTCCTTTGTCCCAATGTCATAATGGGGGACTCTTCAGTCACGCTAAGACTAAGACAGAAATGTAATTGAATGTGTTTGATGTGTCGCGGGTTCTCTTAATTTCATTGTTCATGCTTCCTTCCCTGCTCCTTCCTCTTTTATTGAGGTGCTAATTTTATCCTTCAGCCCACGTTGCATTTTGTCTGCCCTTTCTCCTTTCGCACTGAGCCCTCGCGTATTTTGTTCCAGAGCATTGTCAAAGAAAATGGTCTCTTTTGGAGATTTTCTGTGCTTTCATTAGCAAGACGAGTCATCTTTATATCAGACTGTGCGTATAAATTGTGAGCAAATGAACTGTAGGTCGAATTGTTACTGCTGTTATATGTGCAGGTTTAAGGCAGGTTATATCAGATGATTTTAAGTATACTGCACTTTCCATGAGTAAAGTTGAGTCTAAAATTGAGTCTGAACGCTGTTGAAAACTCTGGTTTATGTTTTTTCCATTAACATTTATTAATAAACATACAAAAATAAATAGACAAAAATGTACAATATTCAAGAAAAAAAAAAAAGAAAGAATGAATAAGAAAGGTTGCACATTTAGTCTAAATTTAGTCTAAAACTTATTTTGGAATCAAATGTTAGTTTGTAGTTATTACAATACAATAGTTTGTAGTTATCACTTACCGTATTTTCCGCACTATAAGGCGCACTTAAAAGCCTTTAATTTTTTCAAAAAACGACAGTGCGCTTTATAATCCGGAGCGCCTTATATATGGATCTGGCGCCTTATATTAATGTCTGTAAAACAACCGCTGACTTAAACCTTGTTTATACTTTCGCCTGGCACCGGAGCGCGAGCCTCCGCTGACTGCGCGCGCACCTCCCCAAACAGACGAGGCATTTATACTTGACGCAACTGTTTTGTTTTAGACTGAACACCAGCGGCCGATTGCATAAACATAGCCATAATGTTAAGACAGTGTCTTAAGTTCTAGTATGACCTACTAGCAGTTAGTCAGGGGCAGTCAGTCTTAGTTTTCGGTATCAAAGTAGGCTTATCTACGTTTTTATGTAACTGATTTAAAAAAGCTATGAACCGTCTTAAAGAAAATAAATTGATGTCTAACTTGTAAGACTAGTCTTAGAGGTTTATGCAACCGGCCCCAGACCATACAACTGATTTAGACGCGCAAACTGGGTGCCGGTGTGATGAGATGTACTAATATCCGTCTGCTCGGGCAGATTCGGCTCAAAGTCGTGCATCTTCGGATGCGGAGGCGCGCGCGCTGTCACAATGACGTCATTTTGCCCCGCGCGCGCCTCCGCATCCGAAGATGCACGACTTTGAGCCGAATCTGCCCGAGCAGACGGATATTAGTTTTTTATTACCTTCGCGCTCATGCGGACGCGTCGAGTATAAACAAGGTTTTACAGCTCAGCCACTTGTTTTTTCATATTTTTTTTTCAAGTGGTAGATCTTGGTTTACATTTGGACTTTGGATGTGATCTTAGGCTTGAAAAGGTTGGTGACCACTGCATAACGCAAACCCAGTCAAACGTTTGACTGCAGTATCTTCTATTCTATGCGCCTTATAATCCGGTGCGCCTTATAGTGCGGAAAATACGGTACAATAACTTTGGTAATAGAAGTGAATGGTTGAGCTTGTCTCAAATAGAGCTGCTCAAATCGATTTGTGTAACAATTGTGAAACTAGAATGAGATTCTTTGCTGGTCTTTCCGCAATGGTTAAGAATTTTTTAGGAATGCTCTATATTTTTTTTTAGGTGGAGAAAATGCTGCAGGCTTGCACCCTGTGTGACATTTAATAAAAATTAAAACATTAAATCAAATATGTTATTCTTTTTATAGGCAAAGTACAGTTCATATATAAATTGCATAAAAGTTTGCAAATAGTTATCGTTATCTACCACCCAATGCTTTTTCTTTGAGTTTTTTTTTTGTTTTTTTTACTCAATTCTATAGGACAGAAAATGGAAATAAATTTGCAAACAGCTCTTATGCTGTATGTCATGAGCATGTGCGCTACCCAGTCTGCCACGGGTCAGAGCATTCTAGTGAATGCAAAGCTGCTCCTGACTGCTGCCCAAAAACGTTGCCCAGGGCTTCTGTTAAATTAGCTTCTTTTAAGGACGTTTCACAAAGACGCCAGCCAAAGTTCCTATACATTCAACCGCACAAAGATTTTACTCAAGGAATCTCATTACTCTTAATCACACAAAGGTAAATGACACTGTTCCAAGGACTGGAGGTCATAGCACTAATATCCTTTTACCATTGCACAGAGCTCTGAATAGCCCTGGCTAGGCCCCATTTGTAACGAAGGGCATCTAAAATGGGTGCTAATGAAGGCCAATAATTTCTTTAAGTGGCCGGAGCAATCCATGCATTCTGCCAGCAGGTCAAACAGAAGTATGAGGGCTCAGGGCCTGCTTTTTATTCAGGATGTGATCATTTTAATAAGGAAGAGCTTTAATTGGTCCCATTGGTTTTTCTGAATGGTTGCTTGTGTGTGCCTGTAGTAGTTTTAAAGACCTTTTTTTTTTGTCTTGCTAAAATAACTAATTTCATATATGAATGGTTGCATGTAATAGAGGTCTGCTACACGACCCGAGACCAACAGGACATGACAAACTGTCAGGTTTTAAGCCAGGTTCAGGTCAGTTTTTCTGGTGACACCTTACAATAAGGTCCTATTAGTTCACATTAGTTAGTGCATTACAACTAACAATAAGCAATATGTTTGTTACAGTATTTATTAATCTTTTTTAATGTTATTTAAAAAAAAAAATGCAACAGTTCATTGTTAGTTAATGTTAGCTCAGATCCATTAAATAATATTAACAGATTAACTTTGGTTTTAATAATGTATTAGTAAATGTTGAATTTAAAATTAAATAAGATTTATAAATGTTTTGATTGATGATTAAAAAAAAAAAAAAAAAATTTCCATTGTTAATTCATGTTAGCTAATGTAGTTAACATATGGAACCTTATTGTAAAATGTTTTTCAACATACATAAAATCATATTTCAATCAGGTTTATAATAAAATAAATAAGTAAAATAAAACTTTATTGTTCATTACAATTTATGGTTTGACTATCTTCAAGCATTCCTGCAAAGCTTCTACTTCCAAGTTAGGCATTCATTATTACAATGTCACGCATTCAGATCGGAAAAATAAAATGGTAATTTTTATAATATATTATATTTTATATTTATTTCTGTATGCATTTTCTATCCCTTATTTAGGCATGGTATCTAACAAAAATCATTTTGCGTAAAGCTAACCATTAAAGGTGAGTGATCAACTTTACATTTGATCAGGGCCGTGCAGAGACCTCTGGAGGGGCAGGTGCTCAAAGTATAAAAGGGGGCACATGGAACAAGGCTTTAAATAGGGCTGTGCTCAAAATATCAATACAGCAATATATCAATATGGATGATTCTGTATCGATACGGCAGCAAATGCATTGATGCAGTTTTGAAAAAGAAACAGAACAGAAAAGACAAATTTTAAGTTTAAAAGTTAAAACATTTAAATAATTATGTGTACATATTAATAACTCTGGGATTAGAAACTGAAGTATCTTAAGTTGCCCCAACCTGATGGCTTTTCCTTCTCTGTTATAGCCTACAGAATAATAAAGAACAGCTGTTATAGTAAACTGTGTAGGACAAAATCAACGTGGCCCACGTTTCGTACAGTACAGTATAGTATAGTTTTATTTAATGCCATGTCAGCATCTGTGGCTATTTTCATGGCATAAATTGATTTACAAAAATACAAGAGTTACATTTATACAATGAAAATAAAAACAAAGCAAACAGAAAAAAAATACTTTAATACTTTACAATATTTTTAACATTAATGTGATACCTGTTTCTGGTAAATTCTTACTAAAGTCCTTAAGTGAGTTTGCTGCCTTTGCTGTTGTTACTGCTGCTGCTGATGATGATGATACTGCTGGAGTTGATCTGAGACTGTAGACATTAAAACAAACATATAGGAGATATATTAGCTGATTAAACAATTTTTATGTGACCATGACAAGATGTAAAGATAGCTGACAGTGTTTGGAACTGGCTCACTAGCTCACGGACCTGCTGTAAAGCTGCAGATTCTGCCCAGGCTGCTAGGGGAGATGTTCACAGAGGCTGCTGCACACAAAACATAAGATACTGGTAAGTCTTACCAGTGTTGTGATCATTTTTAAGGCACTCTACGTTTTTTAAATAAATATTGTAATAATAATAATAGTTTAAAGTATAAATAACATAAAAAGACCAGACCCCTAGTGATGTTACGTCTGACACCGACGCTCCGAAGCTTGCTTCAAACTCGAACGGTCCTTGCAATGAACCACTGCTTCGGAGCTTGTATCATTACGTCACTAGTCACGTGAAAATGACTTCTGAAGCAAACACACTGGTTCACTCCTGTAGTGAACCACCTTTGACAGCCCAATCCAGTGTTGACAGGTTTGAAATCTGGCGGCTGTATTTCTTATAAAAGTGAAGCCAAACCATGGCAACAGTAGTCGGTGTCTCTAAAGCTGGTGAAATTGTTTAAAAAAAAAAAAGATATCACCTTTCACCAAAGACAAAGAAAATAATATTTCTGAATAAAAACCATACCATTTAATGAACACTTTGTCTAAGCCTTCTGCATGTACCCAAAGCACACCCTCTGCCACATTTTTTTATTATTAATTAGAGAACATATGAACATTGTTGCATAAAAATATGCATCAAAGAAAGAAACTTCAAAAACCCTCTGCTACATTATACAAGTACAACCAGTTACACAAGCACATCCTTTTCAACATACAAACATATCAGTCCCACCAGTTAACAAGTTAAGAGTTCTGCTTCCCACAGCTAAACAAGATAAAGCTTTCACACATGATACTGCCCTGCTAAAAAAAAAAAAACTATAGAAACCATTACCGAAATTCTATTGGATTTAATGGTTTTCATGAGAATTTGATTGGTTGTAATGGGAATTATAGTGGTCTCTGTGAGTCTCTACTGATATGTGTTGGGTTCTATTGGTGGGGGCATTAAATCCTAATGCAATATGTCCCAAACACACTACAAAAAAGAATTCTGTAGTGGTTTAAATGGTAAAAGCCAATGGTTCCTATTGGTATTTTAATAGAAACCATTAGTATTTCTGTGATGGTTTCCGACTTTTTTTAAGCTGGTCTGATCTTCTGTCCTTGTCTAAAGAAATAATTACACACACACATCATGCTTAATTTTTTATTATCAAGGTGAACACATGAAATTCATCAGTATCTGTAAAATTCACCTACATAAATGAGTTTCACAGCACTAACACTGTTTCAGCTTTGATCGCCTCGGTAAACACGTAATAAACGGGGCGTTGACATATAAGCATTTGCATTTTATGGTTGTCAGCTTTGTTGCATTACATTTACTTCACCAGGAGATGGTGCTGCAATTTCTATATGAATGAAGCTTCGAGTAATGAACCATTTTCGACACAATTGTATCAGAAAGCAATAATGCTTCGAAACGCTTCATTTGGCCATCACTACAGACCCCTCGACACCCGTGAAACTTTTCTCCCTAAACAGCAAGCTAACGTAACTTCTACAGCCTACACACAGACAGCAATGTAAACAACATTTCTGCATGCTCTCTTCACGTCGTTCTTGTAAAATAATAATAATAAGTAAACAACCATCATAAGCACTTCGCTGAGAATGAAACACCACTTACCAGCAGCCGCAGAGTTGAAGATATCGTCTGGTAGTGCGCGTAGCCGCGCAAATTTTAAAAATGCGCGTGCAGCGTGAGGAATCGTCCCGGTTGAGTTCGCCAGGTGAAAGGTCATCATGTGGGTCATTTTATTTACGGCTAAATTATTATTCATTAATTTTACTAATAGTTAGATTGGGCAGGCATCCACAAAAGGGCCTTTAATTACAAAAAAGGAGAGGAAATTTTGCCTTGAAAAAAAAGGGCACTTTGGGCACCAAGGGGCAAAAGGGCAGGTGCTCGAGCACCCAACGCCCCCCCCCCCCTCTGCACGTGCCTGCATTTGATCACTCAACATGTCTTCTGTTTCAGTTCTTCAGTGCACACTTCCATATAATTAAAGAATCTACAAAACTATTTTAAAAAGCATACAAAAGAAGCATACAAACAAAACAAGGATATTCAAATTCAGAATGTACAATTTATTTTAAAATAAAAAGAATGTAAATCAAAGGGAGAGGTATATTTGGCCCATCTTGACCAATACTGTTCTAATTTATTTAATATATTAGACTTCCTGTGTTTTAAATGAGGAGTGTTATGCTGCACAGTGTTGCTGCTCATGTAACGCTTGCATGCCACAGCAAGACAAGTCACTAGGTATTGCACACTGAATATTATCTTGCTGAGTGGGTATTCTAATATACATTGCTAAGTGTACTGTTATGTAGATACTCTGTATAGCATGTATCCTCATGCAGTGCTGTTTGTGTCTGATTGGCAGCTGTATCTTGTGGAGTGCCAGAGTCTCCTGCTAATGGTTCGTTCCACGGCTTCCAGTACACGGTGGGCAGTAAAGTGCAGTATCAGTGTGAGGAGGGATACAGGCCCGACGCAAGCAGCCTGCTCACCGCTGTCTGCCTGGAGGATGGCACCTGGAGCAACGTGGCACATCCTTCCCGCTGTTTA
Source organism: Leuciscus idus (assembly GCA_021554675.1). Lineage (NCBI taxonomy): Eukaryota > Metazoa > Chordata > Actinopteri > Cypriniformes > Leuciscidae > Leuciscus > Leuciscus idus. Next base: position 7,722,396 of record CM038641.1, on the reverse strand, counting down.
CGTGAGCAAATCAAGTCCTCTGTTTCTATGCCAACAGCATGTTAAAATCTACCGCCTCATTGAACCGCCGCAGTCAGCCGCGTTCTCGCTCGTCTCCCCCTCTGAGAGTATTGTAGGGCAGGTAATTGGCAAAATTAACAATAATGACTTGATTTTTTGTGGTTTGGCATCTCAAACAAGACAAATGGTATGATGTGGCATCTCCCCCCTCTGACCTGAATTACCATTAGCCCACAAAACCAAGCAACGAGCCCACAGCTAAATAACCGTGTATTATGCATTCAGAGGTCATCATCGACAGGAAGGAGAAATGATGAGGCTTCTGTCCTGCTACATAACACTATGTCAAGGTGTTCTTTCATTCTAAAGCTTTAAGATGATAGTATAGCACATCCACGGTGTCCCAGACTTGCTGTAAGCTTCAGAGCTACGATGTGTTTATAATTATCTAAACAAGTGCGAGCTGAGGGATGTGAAACCTTTGTCATGTAGAACATGGAGAGGGAACATACTGTGAGAGAAAACATGAGGGAAAGATGCTTTAGTCTACTTAAGATCTTGTTTAGTATACCTGACCTAGCTTGCAATTCCCCCCTCAAAATTAGATGCGCCCACACCAAATTAAGCTTCCTTTGAATCTGAGCTATACACTGTGCTGTTCAATCAAAGGACCATCTGTTCCGTGCTGGCTTCAATATTGTTACTCTGAAACCTTATGTTTTCACTTCAGTTTTCAACCACCTTTATATAAACACATTCAAGAGGAATACACATCAATAACATTTTCAAATCTTGAATGTGCTCACGAAATGAAATGAAAGCCAAGCCATTCCAAGGTTGACTTACGAAGAGCAAAAACTCTTTCAAAAGTTCTCCTTGTTTGAACGATCTTATATACTCAACCAGTGGTGTGAGTTTGAGGCAGGACTACCTATTTTTAGAACAACAGATGACGGGAAGTTAACCAAACTATCTTTAACATATGACACAGTAGCAGCGTTTACATGGACCCTAATAATCCATTTGTAATCGGACTAGTTGCACAGTCGGAAATAAAAGAGTCACATTTACTGTAATCACATCAATCCGAACGAGTTGGCCAAATCTGATTGAAATTTCATAAGGGGTAGTTTAAAACATTTTCTAATTCTTTCAATTGGACACTTGATCGATCAGATAAAAAACGAAACTTGTAAGTTCTATGCATCTTCAATGACGTATGACGCACAGAACGAGCTGTTGTTGTTCAATATAAGCTGCATCCCAATTCAGAGGCTGTATCCTTCAAAGGCCGCATTCCAAGGCTGATTGCATCACAGTGGTGCGACTGTAACTGTGTCCCAATTCAGAGGCGGCATCCTTTGAAGGCCGTGAAGGTCGGACTGAGCCTTCGAAGGCATGACCATGCCTCTGAATGGAGGCACAGCTATAGTGTCAAAAATGACAGCCATGTCATTCTAAAATTCTCATTCCACTTATCGTCTGTGATGTGCTCCAGGATAATGTCGTCTCAGAAGTCCTTGCTTCGGACTCTCATCAACAGACGCCTTGTTTTGGGCGCGGAAAGGGGCATTTTGACTGCTTGATAAATATAAGCAGTACGGCACAAAGCTTCATGTGCTCATCGTCTCCTATGGAGTTGTCAAAAAGTATCAACTTCGGTACCAAGTCGGTACGGACATTTTTCAATTGTGACGCTTTGAGCACTGTTGAGGGGAATCGTAAACTCCTCTGATTGGCCATTGTGTTCACACGCTTCCGCTCAACAGTGCTAAAAGCGTCACATTTTTGACATTTTTGACAACTCTATACTCCTAATCAGGACCCAAAATAGATAAATATAAGGTTTGCTTTTTAAAACAAAGAAAAGAAGCAATTGCAGGAGGATGGTTAGTATGCGCCAACAGCGGGAAACTCTTGAATATTCGGGCAGTGAGCGCATGTCAAAAGATCAATTTGCTTGTGACTTATAAACGCGCACATCAACCCATTCACTTTATTTAGCATTCATGTAAACACAATGTTCGGATTCATCAGTCGGAATGATTTCATAATTCCGATTTCATTCATTTAAATAACTGACATTTTAGTGTAACGTAATTTCCTGCATCCAAAAAAGCCTTTATATCAAAACATTTTTTAGGTCATAGGAAACATAAATTCATTCAAGTGCATCCAAACTTTTCACTCGTATTGTTTATCTATCCCATAAATCCTGTAAGCTCTAGTTATTCCAGTTTCAGGACCTACAAGGTCATGGTTTTCCATTAATGCGTTCTTTGCCTTCTGTCCTGCAGCGGTTCAGTGCCCAAACATTGAGAGCATGCTCTCAGAACACATGGTGTGGCGTCTCATCTCGGGTTCGCTGAATGAGTTTGGTGCACGGATAATGCTGAGCTGCTCCCCCGGCTACTATCTAGGGGGCAGGAGGACCATCAAGTGCTTAGCTAATGCAACATGGGAAGGGCTGGAGGAGAAGTCCACCTGCAAGAGTAAGAATGCTTTTACACAAACACAACAACACATGCATTTACAAAGATAGATGCATTTTATGATCCTTGTTTTTGTCCATTTTGGAGCTTGGTTGTATAAATCAGCATCCACTCTCATTGTATGGAAAACAGAAGCTCTGTCTATCATATTTTGTGTTTACAGAAGGAAGAAAATCACATGAAAGTGCATAATTGATGATAACATTTCCATTTTGGCCTGAACTATTCCTTTAAAAAGACCCCACAAAAAACACAATTGAATTCCATATTCCACTCTTGGGATTTCACGAAAAGATCAGTTTGTTAATTACCAAACTGCGTCCATTGTGAGCTAATGAAACAAATTCATTAGGGTAGCTAATATGTCTGAAATCTGTCCGCTTTCTATACCACATCTCGTTTATTTCTCCACTGATCCAAGTGTAATCCTCTGGATTTAGCATGCACGCATAAGACTCCATCCACTGCTTAGTCAGTTCTGATCGTGGCCCGGTTTCCACCGCGGGGACAGGCTGTGTAAACAGTATCATGGTGATTAAGTCTTCGGTGAAAAATGCTTTAACTAATTCGAGGTCAGAGAGCAAATGTAAATATTCTAATCAGAGGCAGCTTAATTTTTAATGTGTTTACGCACCACAGTGAGTAAGTTGTTAATGAAAGGAACAGATGCAAACAGCTGGGGCTTAAATTGTAATTTGACTTCTTAGTATGTCATAAAAATAAATGAGTGTGGGTTGTATGACTAGCCCATGCACCTAAAGAATCATTAGTGCTGTTTGCTAAGGCAACCATCACTTTTACTATTGCTTATACTCAGGGTTACTGGATGTGAACAAACCCCTAACCCTAAGTATGAAACTTGTCATGTAATTAATCCTGCATTGTTTGAGCTACAGACATGAATAAAAGCTCAAATTGTGCTTGTGATTGTTGAAGACCGAGATTAAGTGATCAGAAACACTCAGAAACACTTTAGCAACTCTATACTGAAGTGTAAGACCCTAAAACATATACAGTACTATGCAAAAGTCTTAGGCACGTTAGTATTTTGACCCCAAAAAATGGTTTTAAGCCAGTTATTTATATCTTTGTCAGTAGGAAATATCAGTTTACATTAGATTAATTGTAATAATACAGTGAAATTTGTGTATGCACAAGGAGTCTGACATCAGCCGGGACTCCACATGGAGATCTGATCTCACCATCATCGAGTCCATCTGGGATTACATGAAGAAACAGAAAAAAACTGAGACAGACTAAATCCAGAAGAACTGCGGCAACGTATCCAAGACACTTGAAGAAACTTAACTGCAAAGCTGCCTGAACACCTATGTGCAAGTGTACCGAGGACAAAAGCTGTTTTAAATGCAAAGGGTCACACCAAATACTGATTTGATTTAGTTAATATAAGTTATTTGATAAATAAAATCTATTTATGACATTATCTTTAAAAGCATCCTCACTTTTTTCATCAATGAATCCACAGCATTTTTACACAAGTGCTTGAAACTTTTCACAGTACTGTAATTTTGCAGGTAAGTTTCTTCGAGCGTCTTGGAGACTTTGCCGCAGTTCTTCTGGATTTAGTCAGTCTCAGTTTGTTTTTTCTGTTTCTTCATGTAATCACAGACAGACTCGATGATGGTGAGATCAGATCTCCGTGTGGATCACACCGGCTGTTGTCAGACTCCTTGCGCATAAAAAAAAATCTGGATTAATGAGTTATTACAATTTATGGCAAAAGGAATGTTTGGATATGTAAACTTAGATTTCCTACTGAGACAGTACAGCAAAATATATAAATAATAATATATAAAAGTCTTAAAATTACCATTTTAATTACCATACCATTTTGTTTTGGTTAAAATACTAGCGTGACTAAGACTTTTATGAAATAACAATGAACAATACTTCTACAGCATTATTATTTTTTGTTAATTTCAACATTTTTAAAATCAAAAGTTGCATTTGTTTAACATAAATTGAACTTGGAACTTAACAAGCAAGGAACATCTGTATTTTTATTAACTAACATTAACAAAAATGTATAAATGTTAATTCATGTTAGTTAACACATTAACTAATGTTAACACATGAGACCTTATTGTAAAGTGTCTCCCAAAAGACTGCTCATTTAAATTGCTTGTAATTGTTTACAATACTTTGATTTTGATACTTTGCAAACAGTTGTTGAAGAACAAATATTATTTTATGGCCTTGATGAGCAACTACATGGAATATTTATACTTCTAAAAATAAGGATTTTTTATTTATTTTCTGTGATTCATCTTTGCTTTATCATCATTGTTTCAAGGTGAGAAAATGTCAAGGTTACTTATTCTAAACGCCCTTTCCCTGAAGGAGGGAACGGAGACGTTACGTCAGTGACTGACTGATAGGGAACAGTAGTAATAAAGAGTAGATGTTTCCAAACTTTTGACCGGTAGTGTACTTCTGTTTCCCTTGACATGTGCATAAACACATCTGTGTTGCTTTTAGCCATGCCCCCTTCACCTCCCCATTTCATGGTAGTCACTAGGAATAAGAGTGATGTATTGTGTCCATCATCATCAATGTGACCTTTTTTTCAGATGAAATTACATTTGTATTCAAGATATTTTGCTGACTATTTCCTCCAGTCATTTCCTGTGGGGAGCTTCCATCCCCTGCCAATGGCAAGAAGATGGGAACCCTGACTACCTATGGTGCCACGGCTATCTTCATGTGTAACACAGGGTATACTTTAGTGGGCTCACACGTGAGGGAGTGTCAGGCCAATGGTCTCTGGAGTGGAGTTGAGACCAAATGTCTGGGTAAGTAGCATCTTTCAGTTGGGCTTCTGTGATTGGACGTTATTTATTATGGAGTCATTCATGTGTAGAGAAAAGCAGGTCTGTTTACTGGAGGGAAAGCCTGAGGTTTTCCTATGCTATTATATTATGCTTGTATAGTTCTAGTTTTTGTACTGCACCAAGAACAATATGATTTGCATAAGAAGAACATGTTTCTGGATCAACATCCTTTGTTCTTCTCCTAAACAACATTCCTAATCTCACATAGTCTTGTGTAGACGGTATTGATTTATGACTTCTGTAGTGCTAGATAATACTAGAAAAAAAGGGAAAATCCTTGAACAAGCAGTGAGTGCAGCTAAACGGAGATATGCCACTGTCTGACGATCGGTGCTGACCCTTAGACACATCACCTGCTGCTTGACCAAACAGCACGGAGGGCATTTCATCAAAATGTCAAGCAGTGACCGCCGGACTTCTCTCTGGAAATAACCAGATGTGTCTGTGTTACACGCCTTGTAAAACTCGTAGTTGAATTTGTTTAGTTACAAGATTTCATTTTCATGGGACGTTTGTTGATTCTGACCTATAAATGTTTTTCAGCTGGTCATTGTGATTCTCCGGATCCAATTGTTAACGGCCACATCAGTGGTGATGGATCCAGTTATAGGGACACGGTGGTTTATCAGTGCAACCTGGGCTTTCGCCTCATAGGGACGTCAGTTCGCATCTGCCAACAAGACCACAGGTGGTCAGGGCAAGCGCCTGTGTGTGTTCGTAAGTGACTTTTAACACTTTTTTATTTATTTATCACTTTTATAATAGGTCTGTCAATTGATTTTAGTTTTTGTCAATTAATTACAATTAAGTCGTCAAATTTATTTGTATAGCACTTTTCACAACACACATTGTTTTAAAGCAGCTTTATAGGTTAACACTAGAAGTGCCAGAATTCCATAACTACTAGAACTGCCGCGAGCGGTCATTTTGACCGCTAGATTCCAAACTCTATATCTTTAATGATACATACCCAATTGAGAGATTAATGCATTTATTGTATTAGGATATATTTTAAAAACAAAACAACACCAAACTTTACATTTAAACAAGTTTAATTATACATTTATAAATAATATCTGTAGATGTCCTGAACAAAATAACGGAGTAGCCTATGTTTTCATGTTTCCACTGTTCGATCGCGCCCGCCGACACACACACACACACACACACACACACACACACACACACACACACACACACACACCCACACCATATTACAGCATTGCAGTCTTGACATTGCAGCCTGTTCATTATAGCCATAATAAAATAGTCAACCTAACATATAAAAATTCCACTGCTCTGTTTATATAGTCAGTATAGCCTCGTACAATTCGTACCATTTTGCACGTGTGAAGAGGATGATTTTTTCCGTCGATATTGGAACGTGACTGAAGTACAAAGCCTATAATAAAGTAGTTTAGTTTAAAATAGTTTACCATCCAAATACATCGCAAATGTTGAAACATTTTGATTCTAATTAGAGAATTACGTGAGCCTAACGCCGCTTACTTTCACTTTCGCTTATAAAGTATTTCATTTTGGCTTGTTTATAGTTATTTTTTCATTCTTGTTCTGTTCTGAATATCATTACATTTAAATTATTTGTTGTTGAATATGTTTTGTGTATTTTTACCACATTTTATTGTTGTGTATATTGGTATAGCCTATAATAATACCGCGAAATTCAGTGCGGTCAATATGACCGTCTATGGCCGAAATAGGTAAATATGTTCATTTGTTTTTTTGCCTTATGTGCAATTTATATGAAAAACATTTTAAATGAAAATACAGACACTTTTAGGAAAAGTCAGGTACCGGCAGGATTTTATTTATTTTTTCAACAAAGTTATTGCAGATATAAAATTCAAAACGGTCAAAATGACCGCCATGGCACTTCTAGTGTTAACAATATCTTCATGCCTTATAGTTGCATTTAGCAGCTTAGATAGTTTACATCTTGCGATGATGCAAGAAATCAAGCAGTTGTAAAAAAAATAAAAAAATAATATCAGGCAGTTGAGATTATATACTGAGACTATATATAGAGTGATGCACGTATGACGTCACTTTGTAGGCCAACTGGTAGTTAGCATCACAGTAGGTCCCCTTGACAAAAACCCAATCGAATTTTTCCATAGGCTTTTGGATTATCAGGGGAAAAAAACAACCTCTGTGATCAACAATTAACATATTATGGTACTTTACACGTTTTGTCCATCAAAATACATTTTACAGATGAACACAAATTTTATGAATTTTGAAGCCTAAATACAGCCACCAGAGGTAAAAAGCTAAAGGTAGGCTATAAACGAACTACACCACGGTCCCATGATTTCAACGTCACCATCACTAATCTTCCGACAGCTCTGTCAGTTTTTATCTTTATCTTTTCCTAGAAAGTTTGAGTTAGAATAGTTCATAAGAGCACAATTATATGCATAACAAGGCTGTAAAAGCGGTAAGAACTTAACTGTTCGGTTTGATGATGTTTAATGTTCCTGACAGCCTCTGTAGCCACTTGTTAGCAATCGCCTTCTTTAAGACACGTAAAATCTTTGAAAAAATCATGAGTGTGGTAATACTTACGTATTTTATGTTGTAGAATAAAACGTGAAAATGTCTTGAGCTTGTGTTCACCACAGACCTTATTTCAGCCATTTATCCAAAAACCCATACAAAAAACATTGACTTCGGGACGAGGGAACTGGAAGTGCTAAAATAATTTCCGCTTTTTGGTCTACAAAGTGATATCATACCTGCACCACTCTATCTGTATATATCACTTTACGTGCATATACTATTTATGCAAATAAAGTTGTATATTATATACATCTAACTTTATATAAAGAGTTGTGTGATAACACAGTTTTACTGTATGTATTAGGGGTGTGCAGCAGAGCCAATATCTGTATCTGTAACAATCTCTATTCGGATACAACCCTACTTTCCATCAAAAAATTTGTGTAATGTAACTTCTACATATGCACAAGTCCTATCAGCAGCTTCAAAAAGGAAGTGATTGATCGTTCTTTTTTTCTTCACAGCCATAACTTGTGGCCATCCTGGAAACCCTGCAAACGGTCGGACAAATGGCAGCGAGTTTAATCTTAACGACGTGGTCAACTTCACCTGCAACACAGGGTATTTGTTGCATGGTGCACCCAGAGCGCAGTGTCGCATGAACGGGCAGTGGAGCAACCCTCTTCCTGTGTGCAAGGGTACGAACCTTTCAAGAAACTGGATTTTACTGTATATCAAATGCTTTCAGGCAGCCTGTTCCCTTGTTGAGAATCTCAACAGAGACACAGCCTTGAACACCATCTTGTTATGCGAGAAGCTCCTTAGGAAGGCTGTTTAACACCCACAGCTCATGGGCTTAGCTTTAACAGAGCGAAACCAGCATCTGTGCTCAGCAGTCTGAGTCAGCCAGTGAATGACAAGAAGCAATGTGCAAATAATTCTCTGTGTGTCATTTCCCATCTTGAAGTGTTGATTTGAAAGTCAAATGGGTCTGCAGCAACCCGTGTGACATCGTGGGATGCTTTTTGACATTAAGTAGGAGTAACCGTGCACATCTTGTCACTTTAATGATTAATTAATGTGCGAAGGAAGTTGTTGATGGTGGCCTGGTGAAATTGAATCGTGACGGCAAATGGAGGCAGGTCAACGCATCTAAGATGGACAATTCCCCACTGGCACAAGCAGAGCCCAGGGACAAAGCACTCAGCAGAAAGAAAAGCTGATATGCCTCTGACCAGATGCATTGTTCCATAAAACAAGTCCAAAATTAGGTTGATGTTAGCTTTGTCTTTTGGCCTGCATTTTGCTGTGCTGTGGTCCAGGTTAATAGTTTTGACAAAAAAAAAAAAAAAACATGCATTTACTGCATTTACTAGTAGAAAAAAGGTAACTGTATTATTGCGTTAATTGTTAGTTGTTGAATAATAATAATAATAATAATAGACGTAAAATTGCTATATCCAATTGTTAAAAAAGTAGGCATACACAAACGAAAAAGGTAGTGTACAATTGTCATATACAACTGAAAAAGGTAGAATATAATTGTGCTCCCACTTTATTTTGATAGTCCCCTCTAGACATTCTCTTCACTATAAGTAACGCTGCACTGACATTAGAGTATTAGTTGAGTATTAGTAGACTGTTTTCTTAATATCTGATAACACTTTATTTTGATGCTTCCTCAACAGACATTCTACTGACTATAAGTAACTTCGTCAACTTATTCTACTAACCCTAACCCCTAATTCTACTGACCCAAACTAAATCCTAACATTTTACTTATACTTTACTCAACTAATACTCTACTGAGAGTTAGTTGACATTTAGGTGCAATGTTACTTACTGTATAGTCAACAGAATGTTTTAGGAGGCCATCAAAAGAAAGTGTAACCACAATGATAAAAAGGTAGAATTGTCAAAAAAAATACACAAAGGGTAGAACTCTTAATACACACACTTTTAATATAGAATTGCAAAAAGAATTGACACACACAAGAGAAATGTAGCACTGTCATATGGATTCAAAATTTTTTGAATTGACGTACAAAAAGCATAGAAGTAAGTGGAGGAGTTGTCACCTGTCACAAACAATAAAAAAACATAAAATTGTCACAAGCAATTTTTATTGTTTTCCAGCTGTCAATCATTATAAGCCTTATTCTTACACTGAGCTGTGTCCCTCTGAAAATACTTGTTTTCAAGAGGTGCCCAGATCAAATCATGATGTCTCAAAAGTAAAACAACACACCAATAACAACAGGTGCCAATTATCAACTTTTTAGCTGCTTGTCCGCCCACTTTTCCTCTCCCAGGGGGCTTAATGGAGTGCCAAGACATTGACAGCTGCCACCGAGGCAAGGCAGTCTAGTTTGTTTCCCCTGGACATGTCTTTTTTTTTTTTTTTTTTTTTTTTAATTGCGAAGGGCAGTAACTGAAATTGTAACTGCATGGCCAACACAGCATGCCAGCCAATAACAGCATGTACCTGTTTCAGGCACAGAAAACTGTAATATGACCACATCTGTCAAAATCTGACAAGACAGTCTAGAAAGAATCAGCTTCATGTGTAAAATATCATTGACTGCGTGAACAGATATGTCAACTTTGGATCAGAATGCACTCACAATGTGTTCCAGGTATGCATGGGAAAAACAAAAGCCCATTGACTGTTGAGGAAGTGCAGAGATAAAAGGCAAAGAAAGTTCTGAAGGAGCTCTTATAATCCATATCTTCAAAAAGAAAGTGTGGTTTGCGGTTTGTAGTTGATTGAAATTGCTCCAGAGGCTGCAGCAGCAATCCTACTGTTCAGTCTCCTCCATTGATTTCTTCTGTCTTTCCTCACTCTTGCTTCCCTGTCAGACATTAAGCATCTGGCTGTTTTTTATCTTGCAGTGGTAAACTGCTCTGATCCGGGCTTTGTGGAGAATGCCATTCGTCACTCTCAGCAGCGCTACACAGAGAGCTTCAACTACAGAAACACTGTGATGTATCACTGCAAGAGAGGCTTCTATCTGCTTGGCTCCTCCGTTCTCACCTGTCGGTCAAATGGCTTCTGGGACAGATCACTTCCTAAGTGCCTTTGTGAGTGATAGTCTGGTATTTCGTCCAATACGCTCTTCTAGAGAAGGATACAGTATTGAAAATGGCATTGCTGCCGTATACATCTGATGGAATGCTACATTTTTTTGTTTCATTTTCAATAATATCCAACATGCTGATAACAAGCTCAATTCATTTGTGAAGCACAATTATACAAGATATTAAGAGGTTGAGAATGTATTTATTATTTGCTTATGGGATAAGATAAACCTATGATATGTTCTCTAAAAAATAAGCCTTATTATACACAATTAATTTAGATATGTATATGTTTTACTGATTTGTTTCCCTTCATTGTAGTTTCAATATTTTAAGTGCTTGTGCACTAAAGAGAATACATTTAGATATGTAACTTTTTCAGAGAGGGCTGACAGTGTGCTGTGCTTTACAATGCTAAAAGTAACAATAACTGTTCAGCTGTCAGCGCACTAAAGTCATCTCTGAGAAGTTGCATCTCTAAATTCATCTACTTAAAAGCTCTACTACAGCCATAAAGATCCACGTTTGTGACTTTTGTGAACAAGACAATTACTGCACTGTCAAAATGTTCTCTAAATAGTTGGTCAATGTACAAATGCAGACGGACATATTTTGCCATTGTCTCGCACCTCTATTTTTTTCAGCATCTCATGCTGCGAGCATTGTTTTTTTGAGTGTATTTTTAACTTGACACATTATATGTCGAGTTAAAAATAGTTAAACTTTTAAAAACACATCTCATTCCTCCTTTGTTATGTTCCATTTTGTTGTTCTCCATCCAGCTGTCATAATGGAAGCCTGTTATCACCTCTTAGGAAGCACATCTGATTGGTGTCTGGACATGACTATGTTTGGAATAGTATAATACCCAACTAAATGTACTCTTTCTGCACTATATAGTTTGTATACGGTGTACTGTATGCATGGAACACCCAGACGTCTGACCAAACTACATTTGCCAATTTAACATAATGCAGCACAGATTACTGCACTGCATGGAATACCATATCCTACAATGCAGCGTGGTTGACTTGACAATTATTTTCCATTGTAATGGATGAACCAGAACTAATACCAGCTGTTATTTTTAACATCTCCTTCTTTGACTATTTGGTCAGACTGCCAAATGTCATTTAAAAAAAAAAAAAAAAAAAAAAGAATAAAATGCAAATCAACCTTATTAATTTCCAAGATGCTAACTGAAACCACTTGCTGAATTAAACAGGCAGCAAAGGTTAGGTTATGTGACAACAGTGTAGCTTATGCCTGCTGTTTCTATGGTAATTGTAAAAACTGAAACTCTGCATAGACATACCACATCCATTTTGAGACAATGCAATTCAATTAGACCTTTTGGTAACACTTCCTATGAAGTACATGCTTATAATAAATTATAGCTCCATGTATACTTATTTATTATTAGTATTACTATTCTATACATATATGTATAAAGACTCATTAAGACCTATACTGCATTATTAGAATAGTTATAGTTCCATTTATATATATTTTTTAATTAATTATAAATCATGCATTTGCTTTTTCAATGTGCAGCTCATGAAGATGTGCTCATCATACATTTTAAATTGTTTATTTGTAAATGTAATTAATGAGAAATAATTTCTGTAATAAAATAATGAAAAGAAAAACAGAAATCATTAATACAAACAGTTTTTTTCCCCCCAAACTGCTATAAGCAAAACAATGCATATGCCTGAGATATAGATTTTAACAAATCAAAATTATTCATGACCTCTAATGTAAACATTTGCCTTAAAGACATAATTGATAACTAATTGGTACAGCAAACGAGGGTCTCTGGAACTATTTTAGATTTGATAATTTAAGATTATTATCATTAAGATCATTAAGATCTTCCTTCTGCCCCCCATAGCAATATCCTGTGGTGATCCCGGCACACCACCGTTTGCTCTCATGTCGGGCCAGAAGTTCACCAACGGAGCCGTGGTCCATTACTCCTGCAGCCAGAGCCGAACTCTCGTGGGGAACGCCACGCGCCAGTGTCTGGAGGATGGTCGGTGGAGCGGCTCGCTGCCCTACTGCTCAGGTACACGCATCAGCAGGTGGCAGAGCCTCGGGGCGAGAGCCGCCAGATGATCTTTAAGCCCCTGTCTGAGCAGCTCAGCTCACTTCAGACTTAATCTGAGCCCAGAGAGATCTTAAAGTTTAAACAGTAACTGCTGTTGACATCAGTGCAGGCAAAGTCCAGATGATACGCACATCATGCAGCTCTCATTCATTATATGTTTATGTGATGCTTTTATTAAATAATAATGTAAGCCAGAGTGCCCTGGACTAGAGCATAGAAATATGGTTTCAGAAGAACACACATTCATTTTGTCCATAGAGAAATTGATTTTAGTGAAATTTTAGCAATCTGAGACCCATGAGATGGGTTTGTAATAGCATATTGCAAATTGTTTTCAAGTCAGTCTCCCTTCGCTTTCTAACAACTATATTTCTATACATTTGGCAATAAACATTATATATAATTGCTATAAAATAAATCAATAGTCTGCCATCATTTTGATTTGATTGTCATATGCAATATTTCATGGCATGAGTCTTGAATGGTTTTAAAGTAAGTTGATTTCAATCAAATGATGTATTTCCCTGTAATAATGTTTTTTGTTTTTTCCCCTCAGAGTTGGTTAGTTTGCTTCATGACTTTTTATGAATAATTGTTTGAAATCCCTGAGGAGAAAATGAACGGAAAACTATTTCTGGAACTGAAGCCGCTGAGAAAGTGTGCGGTCAATGAGAGTCATGTCTCTGTCTTAATTTCAGGTGATAATCCGGGATTCTGTGGCGATCCAGGAATTCCTCCTCATGGTTCTCGTCTTGGGGAAGAGTTCAGGCATAAAAGCCTCCTAAGGTTCACGTGTGAAGCAGGCTACATGCTGATAGGTTCTTCCGAGCGCACCTGTCTGCAGAATGGGTCCTGGAGCAATACCCAACCCGTATGTGAAGGTGAGGGTCACATATCCCTGTAGAGAAACACACAAGGTGAAATTCACCAGTATTTTGAGCTTAATATGATCAGAAAGGCAAACGTTCCTCCGAGCAAACTGTGATCCAGTACAAGCAATGTCCTAATGAGAAAAAATGTATGCTTGAGAGACTAGGTTTTTTTTATTTTGTGCCTTTAAAAAGGTTTAAATATATTCTAAGAAGAAAAAAAAGAAAAGAAAAAAAGTCAGGCTTAAAGCAGGCTTAAATTACAACGTGTTCTCTTTGTTTCTGAACCTCTCTTAACCTGCTTTGCTCACTCTTTTCCTGAATTGTACACTGTAATTAGTGTAAAATTGATCTTTTGATGCTAACCGGCCTAAAATCTGTAATTGCCAGTTAACTCAATGACTCTGGTTAGTGGAGCTGCACAAAAGGCCCTGTCATTAGCGTTGTGCATAATGATACATCGCTCTAATAAGGATTTGTGAATAGACCACTCTAACTAACTGGTAAATGGAAACACTGAACGTTTTGACATGATTCAGAATCTGAGCAAAGTTTCTTTCTTTCTTTTTTTTCATTGTTGTTAAAAAGTTAAATTGGTTTTCTTATTAAAATAATAAATTAATATTAAAATGAATAAAGTAGTTTATTCTTTGCAGTTCCTAGGCAATCCACTGAAATATTAAGATGGCAGTTAAAAATAGTATAAATAGTTATAAATAGTAGATGGCAGTTATCGCTACTGTGAATAATTCAATTTGCAAGATTCAGTCTTATTCCAGTATGATAAATGATATGCCAAATACCTTTGTGTAACCTTATAGCTTGGACTGTCAAAATATAATGACTGATACCCAAACATACATGAATGCAGTATAGCCTATAGTGACATTTTTATTTTCTCTTTTGTGTTGTCTAAACCCTGTTAAACTAAAAATAATAATAATGTTTTTAAAAGTTCACTATGCAAGTAAATTTAACTGAAAAGAATTTAGTAGATATTTGATGCTAATCCTCAGTGTTTGTACTTGCCCGAAAATGTTTTTGAACACTTGGGCAATGTTATATGTTTTGTTATTCTGTGTAGTTTTCTTCCAATTTTGCAGTCCCATGTGTGTGATAATTTAAATATCACCCACTATTGTCTGATACTGTTTGCAAATGTTCGTTGTTTTGTGCGTGTGATTTATATTAAGTTTATATATATAGTTAATAAAAATTATGATTATCCCACACCTATACATTTTTAATATATTCACCAATTTCATTGCAGAGCTCCATAGTATATCTCAATTTGTAATTTTGTTATTCTCAGATGAAACAAATAATAGCGCTCAGCAAATAAACCTCCTGGAAGCTGAGGACAATACCGATGTGCCCAGTAGCTACTCGGGGTGTTTTATAACTAATTTATTTGTTTGTTTTCTGCTACAGACAGTATGACGGGATTGCTTAAAAGAGATTGATAAGATACATTATTAAGGGCACATTCATAATTGAGTAAGAGCTTTAGCACATAGCCTATAGCTGAGATTGAGCGTTGTGGTGGGCTTTAGTGCAGTTGTGGGGATTACAGACAACACTTTCTAGATACTGTACATGAAACACAAGTGTCTTGTCACTTACAAATAATGACTTAGAAGGTTTAAAATATATCTGTTTACAGCAGCCCTCCACTGGGATCTCATTAACTCTTAATTGGTCCAGTTTTTCTCTATTTACTTCAATTGTGTATTGTTTAATCTAAGAGGATATAAGGGCCAAATTACAGCTACAAATTTTGATGATAATAAAGTTTAAGTGAGTCTTGTATGTCTCCAACTATTTCAACAACAGTTCTACTGATTAAAATAACACTAGGAAGAGTAATTATAAGTTTTTAGTATCATAATGATTTCTTAACTGTAACTTAACAAACAACTAGTTGTTCTTCTAATCTTGAATATGCTCTTGGAGCAAAAAATAATAATATATGTTCACATTCTGATCCTCTGTCTGAAATTATTATTATTATTTTTTTACGGGGCAGTTTCTTAGCAAATTCTCCATTGCGCTGTGCGTAAAGTACAAAACTGCAGTCAAATGCTCTGAGCAAACATAATTCTCTGACGCCATCTAGAAAACACACATTCATGACACTGGGGTCCTTCTAAAGTCTGTACAGAGATGCAAACGAGCCGTTTAAACAGGACGCATCAGTGTGAACATTCCTTTACTCTTCCATTTGTCCAGGAGTAGCTCAAGCACATGGGCTACATCTGAATACTGTATCCATTGTAGAGCAATGATGTAAAAGTATTTGTCAATGTCTTGCTGTAGAGGCAGTCCCACAACATCCAAATGAGCCATTCTTTTTGTACTGAAGAGGATTTTTTTATTTTTTATTTTATAGCTATGACACTTTCAGGATGTTTTAAAGGTACAGAGATCACTTATATCAGGAGATCAAGGAAAATTTTATTTCTAATGTTATGACCCCTATAAACTCTTGTTTAAAATAATGTATTATTTTATTGGCTGTTGCACGTGGGTCATAATTTAGAAAGCACACGTGAAAGCTGTGTCATATGGACACCAGACCAATGTGAGCCTGTTATCAGCATCTCTGTGCATCTCTTTAGATTCTAATATATCTAAACTGTGTACTGTTATTTTAATTGGAGTAAGAACTAAGTTGATCTATCATACCAACATCTCTGTGCATCTCTTTAGATTCTAATATATCTAAACTGTGTACTGTTATTTTAATTGGAGTAAGAACTAAGTTGATCTATCATACCAACAACACTCTAGCTGCAAAATAAAGTAATCAGTATCATAATAATCAATGCAAATTAACCAACATCCAGTTCCCTATTTATTTATTCACAAAATGCTATTGAAATTATTACACTAGAAAATGTCCTTGATGCACAGAAACACTCCTAATTGTTTTTGTTCTTGTTTCCACATTAGCAATGAAAATGAATAATTTATTTAATAAATAATTTATTGGCTGTTGCATGTTAGTCGTCATAATGGTGAAAATGTTGTATGGACACCCGGCCAATTTAATGTTGTCACGCACTCCTCTGTACTATTAGAATCCAAACTCTAATTAAAGGGATGGTTCGGAGTAATTTCAACCCAGGGTCCTTTGCACCATGACCTCGAGCCAAGCTACCTAGCTACCGCTAACCCGGACGTCGGGGTCACTTCCGTGATTTGGGAAAAGCCCATAAAAGTCCTTTGCAAAACTCACAGGTGTAAGGGAAAAGCTAGTGAATTTGTGTGTTGCTGAAAAAGTTTTTAGTATATCCACATTGTGTTGACAACTTAGTGTTAACTAATAATTGTTGCAAACTGGTTCTACCAACAAAATATTAGTGCATTCCTGGAACTGGGCGTCGTTACACTACATCCTTATGCATCGCTTTCTGCCAGGACTTTTACAGGCTTTTCCCAAATCACGGAAGTGACCTTGACGTCCGGGTTAGCGGTAGCATTAGCAAGCAGGCAAGTGTAATTTAAATAAACTCCTGATGTACTTGCAAACTTTCCAATGCCTCGTTTTATGAGTACAGAACCTATCTGTACTACTGTAGAAGTTTGGTACCATTCTGGGCATTATTAGTGGGGTAACTTACGAGATACAACCTTGGATCCGTTAGCGCCTGCACTAAGCCATTCGGCTGATTTCTCTAAATAGGCTCTAACTTTAATAATGTTCGACCAAGGGAAAAAAAGCCTCTGGGGGGGTGTTTGGCTCGAGGTCATGGGGCAAAGGACCCTAGGTTGAAATTACTCCGAACCATCCCTTTAACCATATTGGAGCATATCATCTTTATTGCCCTTATCTGTAAACAACACTTCAAAGTATGAGCACAAAAAAAACTCATCAACAACACTCTGCAGGCTGTAAAAAACGGTGCTTGTGGTGTAATTTGAAGTGTTTTGCTTGTGATGCTAGGCCGTAGATATGTTTCACAGAAGTACTTCTCTCTCAACTGCTGTTTTCAGTCCCGCCGGGCTGCAGTCTTTTTACTCCTAACATATTGGAGTTCTCTCTTTAACGTCTTTGGTCTTTGATTGCCTTCCCAGCTGTATCCTGTGGAAACCCTGGAACGCCAGCCTACGCCAAGATCATCTTCAGCGATGGGATGCTGTTTTCCAACTCGGTGACGTATGCCTGCTGGGAGGGCTACAAGACCTCTGGCCTCACCACTCGCCATTGTACCACCAATGGCACCTGGACTGGCTCAGCACCAGATTGCATCGGTCAGAACAGCAACCTTTACTCTCTTTGATCTCAGCAAAATGTTTCAATTCATTTTGTAAATATACAAGATGTACTCTGTGTGCTTTAGGAGCTGCACTGATAGTTCTGCCACAAGTCACTTGATATACCACTATTAACAAAGATTGAACTCAGCAACTAAAGTTTCACATTTTAACAGGAGGACAACAGGAGTAAACTTTCCATAAAGTTTAGCACTTTTAGCTGTATGAAGTTTTGTGTAATAGCCTGTTGCAGGAAAATATACAGTGAGGTCCAAAAGTCTGATAACACATTGAAAATCTAGGTTGTAGAAAACAATTTAATCCTAGATAAAGCAACAAATTATTATTATTATTTTTTTATTATTTTTTTTTTTTAGACGAACACAAGACTTACTCTTGATTCTGTGCTATTTCTTGGTCACTAATCAAATTTGTGACATTTCATGTCAGAATGAATTGTTATTATGATAAAATAGTTTTAATGAAAAATACAACATTTAAAAAATAAAAATAAAATACAATTAAATACATTAGAAACATGCAAATTGTAAGCATTTTCACATGTAGACTTTTGGTCCCAAATTTGGAATTACAAGACAGTGAAAAATTAAGATAATGTGCACACAAATGTAACCCAAAAACACTTTGAATATGCAGTGCATTCAAAAAGTATTCTGACCGCTTTTTTCACATATGTTGCAGCTAGAGGCTGATATGTCAGCCTTATTCTAAAATAAATAGATAATAATAAAAGTTGGCAATGCTATGAAGTGGTATGGAGTGTAGATGTGAACAAAAAAACAAAAACTATTTAAAGCATTTTAGCATAAGGTTGCAACGTAACAAAATGTCAAGTCAAGTATATTTGTATAGCGCTTTTCACAATACAGATTGTATCAAAGCAGCTTCACAGTATTAAATTAAAATAATACAACAAGGTTTGTTTCAAGTGGAATTTATTGATTGATAAAATTAAATTAAATATCCCCAAAATATCCCCAGCTGAGCAAGCCAAAGGCAACAGTGGCAAGGAACCGAAAAACTCCATCAAGTGACCTAATGGTGTCCTAAAACTCCATCAGGTGCCCTAATGGAGAAAAAAAACCTTGGGAGAACCCAGGCTCAGTCGGGGGCCAGTTCTCCTCTGGCATTTATGAGCTAAAGACCGGATTGTATTTTGAACTGTAAGATTAAAAATATTATATGAATGCCTGGCTGAAGAGATGCGACTTTAATCTAGTTTTAAACTGAGAGAGTGAGTCTGAGCAACGAACAGTATCAGGAAGACTATTCCAGAGTTTTGGAGCCAAATGTGAAAATGCACTTCCTCCTTTAGTGGTTCTGGATATCCTAGGTATGACCAAAAGCCTTGAATTTAGTGATCTTAAAGAGCGCGATGGATTATAGGGTGATAGAAGATCCGTTAAATAGACGTGAGCTATACCAGCTATAAGTCATATGAAATATGATTTTCAAAAGACAGGTTGCAATCAAGTATAACACCCAGGTCCTTTACTGTAGAGGATAAAGTAACAGGACATCCTATGATGTTAAAGTTGTATTGTGCGAGGTTTTGTGGGCGTTTTTTTGAACCGATAAGTATTACCTCTGTCTTGTCTGGATTTAATAAAAGAAAATTACGCGTCATCCAATCTTTAATCAATATCTTTAACACACTCTGTCAATTTGGAAAATTTTGCGTTTTCATCCGGCCGTGATGAAATATATATTTGAGTGTCATCAGCATAACAATGGAAACTAATTCCATGTTTCCTTATAATATTTCCAAGTGGCATCATATATATTGAGAATAACAGAGGGCCTAACACAGATCCCTGCGGCACTCCATAGTTTACTGGAGTTATGATCGATTTTTCTCCATTTAAATAGACAAAATGGTAGGGGTCGAAAAATGTGGAAAAAAAGGAAGGTGTCAAAATACTTTCTGAATGCACTGTACATTTTTGTAGTTATGCCAAGTACTAAATGATTTAATTGCCAAGAAATCACTTCTTTTTTTATTTAATTCTATTTTATTTTCAAGTGCAAGCCCTATAAATTATTAAAGAATGTTGTTTAATGTTTGAGTCTAGCTGATTCTCTCCCTTTATAGTTATCAGCTGTGGAGATCCTGGTCCAATTGCCAACGGAATTTACTTTGGAAAAGAATTCATATTTAACAAAACCGTTCACTATCACTGTAACCCTGGGTACGTGATGGAGCACCCTGGTTCACCTACTCTACGCTGCAGCAAAGATGGCTCTTGGAATCAGACCAAACCGAGCTGCAGAGGTAAACTCAACTCCTACATTTTTTTCAACAATTCTTTCTTTGCTGGCAGAGAGGGCAGCATTTCCAGTCACTCCGCAAACAGCATCATGAGATCTTTTTAAAGATATACTAATATTGTGGAGTTCTTAGCATCTCAACATCAAAAGCCTTTCAGATGTTTTTGATCTTTGTTTTTTGACTTGCCTGGCAAGTGAGATTATTCACTTACGAACTCCAAGGAGATGTTGCCATGAAATGTGTAGGATCTATGTTATCAGATGTCAGAATGAAATTAGTGAGTGGTGCAATGAAGACAGCTCAGCCTCCTCACGATCATTTCTAGAACATATCAGATATTTGTTTTCAGAAACAGGAAGAAATGTGATGCATGCTTGAAATTCTGAGATATTGTAGTGTGTAATCCCATTTAATCATTATTTCCTCCTGTTAGCAATACACTTCCTCCCATTAGCAAACGGAACGTAATGATCAAGGAAAGGAAATAAATAACTCTAAGCCCCTTGTTAGCATACAGTGCTTTTAGATCTCACTTTCCATAGTCTGAACACATCTTCAGTCAATAATAATGATGATGATGATGATGAAATCAGGGCTGTCGGCTGTTCAGAATGCCTTTAAAATGTCTTCCAGTTCCATCCCTTCGTTTCAACTAAGGTAGCAAAAAGAATGTGGAATTTCAATTTGAATGTAGGACAGTGAAATGAAATTAAAATACACTGCTGTAAGTGTAGGTTTTAATGCTTTCATGTAGTACTTGCAACAATATTAGTTTATAGTGATGATCAGTGTTTGAAATGCCACCTTATAGAGGTTTGTATTTATTTTTATTTTTATGGATAATTGACAAAATATTTTGAGACGCATATAAAAGAGACATGATATGCCATATAAAAAAATAAAAATAAATAAAAAACACTTTTCTAATTATTTTTAGAATGATTATGCATGCAGCTTTATGACCTCATTAATATAGAGATTATATGGAACTTTTAAAAATTAATTTGTCACACCTACAGACCATTAATTAAGGCAAAAGAGTAAAAAGAAAAAAAAAATGCTGTCCAATTACAGCATCTAAATATCCCCTTTAATGCATTCATATAATATTTTTTTTTTTTGTAAGCTCATGTTAAGCATCAACTACCTGTATTGAATTATATCTATTAAATGTATTTTAATTTTAAGGACCATGGTGGGAGAGTGCATTTCCATAATTCTCTAATTTGTGCAAAATTTTTATGTCAGTTTAAAAGTTAAGCAATGCTTTATAGCAAAATTAAAATATTTTTTTTGTTGTTTTTATTTTTTTATAGTATTGAAAAATATGTGCAATCAGTTAAGATCTATTGTACACATCACCAAGTACATTGTGAAACAACTAGTTAAAATTGTGATATCAATTTAATCATGTGTTTCATCACAAAACTTGGTCTAATGAAAATCTTCTGTAGTGTGACTAAGTTCTGGTTCTTCGGTCATTTTTGACCAAATTTTTTTTGAAAGGGTTCTGAAAAAAAGTAACACTTGTACTCCTTGCAGTCAAAAATTAGCGCATAGGAAATTAATGGGAAACATATTTCATCTAGTGGAAACGGTTGGTACTGCGCCCAATCAAAATTTGACTGAAAGCAATTTTTCAAGATATTGTAAGCCCGTCTAAATCGGCCCAATGGAGGTTTCCGATAGAACGGGTGAAGGTCTCTGTGCATTACTGTCTTTCCGCGTGGCAAAGTAATTTAATTCCATTTAAGCTTTTATCTGACTCCATTTTATCACAACCTCGAATTTAGGTTAGATTACCCAATTGGTTATTGGTCAATTATATAATAGTTTAGCAATACATTTGATTATTCTATTTAACTCTTTACTTTGTATTTTACTCGTTCTTTAGAAAGCTATGCCGCTCAGAGAGTCTCGCGACGCCCATTTAATGCGGATCTCACGGTCACAAACTCGGCAGTCTGATAGATAACCAGAGGTTATGGCTAAAGTGATTCAACAATGCCGCATGCACGCTTGCTATTGTTAAAAAGTACCCATGTAGCCCCCTACAGTTGCCCATATAACAACTTAGTTAAAGTCCAAACAATAACCAGAGGTTATGACTAGTACATTAAGATAATGCTGCTTTAATGCTTGCTATTACATTAATAGTATTTTTGTCTAGCCCCCTATTTGTGATTGCATAACAACTTAGATAAAATCAAGCAGTTAGTCAGGACTCTAGAATCCCACCAGATGTGTCTCACACTCCATCTACTCTGGTATGTACTTAACCCTTGATGCAGATTTGCAGAAACATAAGACTTCACTTAATCTACTTGAGAAAATAATTTCAGAGTAATTCAGAATAAAATCAAATGTAACAATTTATAATGTCAGGTAAATTTATCATGCCAATTTCAAAATCAGTTAAACCCGACATTTAGAAAATACATAATGCTGAAGTCTTTGAGGTCCTTCAACATTATGGGCTGATCTGAGGTATAGAATCACCCTGAGCCTCTTGTTGCATTTCTTTATATAGACAGAAACTTCTTTCACATGGAAATATTTGCTAGCAATGGGAATTTGCATTCAGAGTTTACACCTTTTGGGAGCAGACTGCCATTTGCCTGGAAGACACACCCTCCTCTTTGTGCAAGTTATCTCTAAACTCTTAAGAACTAACTTAATGCTAGTTTCTCAAGAGAGAGTCAAATGTTAATTTCCAGGAAGGTATTTTGTCTTCTCGGGAGTGGTCGTTCCTCAACCAGACTGCCTGGCATTTTCTAATTTCTCAATTCTTACAATATCAACCTCAAATTTGGAACACAACTTGTTTAGATATATTGCTTTGACTTTTAGATTTTTGCAGTTTTAGAGTAAAACGTGTTTTGGGAAATATGTATTTCTTATCAAAATAGTATTTTTGTGCAATAGTATTTTTGTGCATTTTTCATAACAATAAACTTAAACAACTTTAACTTTCTATAACTTATTTTAACTTTTTTTTTATTTTAAGTGTCTTCTTCAAAAAGAGGCCAAACTTAAGTCTGTGCTCCAAAGCATTCAAGATTTATGACAGTTGAATTTGGAAATTTTAATTGTTAGGTCTATGTTCAAAAAGTAGTTAACAGGTAATAAATCGATTATAACTACTTCATACATATAATTTAATACCATAAAATCCCCTAAAAATACAAAATATTAAATAAAATATTATTAAAAATAAATATAGTACATTCATCTCATTAAAAAAAAAGAAAAAAGAAATCTGTAATTTTTGACCACCCTGCGAGGAGCACCAAAGGGTTATATTGCTTTTGCAGTCCAATACAAAATTTCTGTAATTCCATTGTGCTGTGGCAAATTTTTATTCCATCTCATGAAATTAAATTGATCCAATTCTTAAATATTAAATTCTGTCCAACTTGGTTGTGGTGTTGTTTTTCAGTCATCATGTGTGGCCAGCCTCCATCTATCCGCTATGGGCGAGTGGAGGGCTCAGACCTGCAGTGGGGTTCGAGTGTTACCTACAGCTGCTTTGAAGGATACCAGTTGTCCTCTCCTGGAATAGCCACATGTGAAGGGAACGGCACATGGCGTGGTGAAATCCCTCAATGTCTGCGTAAGTACTGCTCTGTTCCATTAACAGAAAACAGAATTAAAAAACCCATTAGCACATCCATGAAAAGAGGATGTAAACAATATGTTTGGCTTCAGTAGACAGCATTTTTAATTACAAACGCATGTGGCTGTGACGCATATAAATACAGTCCGTTTTGTGCTAATATACTTAACTTAGCAGTTCTTTTTGTCATTTGTGAAAGGATGTATTTACAATGTGCAAGGTATACATTTCTTTGTCGCTCTCACTTGTCAAATAAAAACAAATCCCGATAACAACTGATACCCATGCAAATTAATCTTCTCCAGAATAAATAAATAAAATAGCAAAATCTCTACCATCTTGACAAATTTCTGCCATCACATCATGTCCTGTTGTGTATGGACTATTGTGTCACTATGATGGAAGATTCATTGTGAAGGTAAAATGATCGCCGCAGTGTAAGAAAAGAATCGCATACGTAGAGTAAGATTTGTGGATGTGTACATTAGATTGTAAGCATAAAATTAAATTTGCAGGCGCTAGAGAAGCTTTGTGAATTTGTGAAAACGGTGACAGCATGCGCATGCGTATTACGTGTTTAGTCTTTTTACAAAGTGACTGCCAACTAATTGTCTGGCATGCATAATACTGTCACGTTTTGAGTTAGTTTTTCCTGTTCTGTTCATGTTTGAGTTTCTTTGTTAATCTTCTAGTTTGTTAATTAGTTCAGTTCTCCTCCTTTCCCTGCCTGTTTGTTTATATGGTTTCTGACTGATTTGAGTATTCTGTTCAGGTGTGTCTCGTTAATTAACTCATCAGCTCCTTTGTTTGCCTTGATGTATTTAAGCCCTCAGTTTCTGTCTGTTCCCTGTCATGCAATGTTGTTGTTTGATGTCAGTGTGATGTCGTGGTTCCTTATTCTCCTGGTTATTATTTTGATTCTTGGATTAAAGATCCAGTTTTTTTGCGGATCCGTGTGAACGGGGATCATTTTGAGAACGTTGTCATCTGTACAGAATACATTTTTAGTACATCGTTGTCGTGTAAACGTACCCTTAGTTCATTTATCGATACAGCAGCTCTGGAGAAAGCAGTGATGTCATCATCCAGCTCAGTTCAGTTCTCATACAATGTTGTCAAAGCAGGCAGATCAATAATATTAAGAATAAATATAGCTGCAAGCAATGATACGGGGCCAAGCTCCTGAAGCAGCTGCAACAGCAGTGCAGAGCAGGAAGAGCAAAAATAGCAGAAATTTAACATACATGAAAAAACAGCTGTTTCAGAAATGCAGGTGAAAATGAACTCAAAATGAACAGAAGTTCAGATGAGAATGAACACAGAATGAACAAAAACATACTTATTTCTAATCCAAGAGAAAGAAAGATTAGTACAACACTTGAATATTAAAGGAATCGAAATGACACAATATTCTACACAATTTTTCTAAAGTCGTCCCACGCGGGATCTCTGGATCAGATGCCTTTCACTTATCTCGTTGTGCCACTGGGAAGACGTACATTCACCAAGATGCCGATGTTCCATAATTTAAGTGAGAATCAACTCAAAATGAATAACTTTTATATGCGCCACATGTCTTATTTATTGAGTCCTTCTCAGATGGACACCATGTCTGGAACTGAAGCATCTTTGAACTACTTCTGGCCACAGGGCCACTATTGTGGTCTGGGCATGTGCCACACAGGATTCGAACCCACGACCTGAATGGTTCAGGGCTCATGGCACGTGGTTTAACAGCTTGCGCCACTCAGTTGACGCTGACTTACTAACCTGCCGAGGAGAGGCTTCAGTGTAGAGCACACAAAAGTATGTTAACCAGATTAGCATGCTAAGCTATCTTAATGCTGATGTAGCTTATGGTTCGCCTGATAGCTGAAGAGCCACAATGCAATCGTAAAGTGTAGCATTTAATATCATGATATTATATTGTAATTAGTGCCACCAAGTGGTGCAGTTCCACCGCTTTTTATACATGTGTGTCAAATTTGGTGACAATATCTCATTTTGTTTTAGAGTTATAGACATTTATATGTATGAGAGCATAAAAAATGACCCATGGGTGACTTTGATTGGATTTTTTTGCCACTTACTATCAACATTTTGACATTTGGGCATGAACATATATAGTCAATGACCTATGTTTTCAAACTTCCTACGGTGGTTTCGTCTCGATGGGTCTAATGGTTTCGAAGATATTGGCAAATGTTTTTTAAGCACTAAATCACAACGCTACATAAACAGTAAGGCAAAACCTAGCATGTTTGATATCGTTGGACTCGGCAAGGATTCAGGAACCTAAGGAGATGACTCGCGTGAAAATAAGTCAACCACATCTAGAGTTATAAGCATTTGAAAAATAAATTGTACCACTAGGTGGCGCTGGTTCGAAACTTCTCAGGCTCCCTTGGGGCATCGTATTGATGACCCATACCGAGTTTCGTAACGATACATTCATGCGTTCATAAAATACAGCATTTTAGTACAAAATTCAAAATGGCCGACGTCCAAAATGGCCGATATGGGAAAATTAGATATTAACATGCCGTCGACTCGGCATGACGCCCTGAATCTAACGAGACCACTTTTATGATTTTTGGACAAATAGTTCAGAAGTTATAGGCAAAAATAGCCATTTTTCGTATGTCCGGACCAGTAGGTGGCGCTGCGCCGAAACGCAGGCATGTCACCTCAGGTCATGCTTGTGATGATATGTACCAAGTTTTGTCTAGGGATGCACCAATCCGGCTCCGATACTGCCATTCTTAGCTGGATCGGGTATCGGTTAGAGGAGGTCGATCCAAATCCGATATTGTGTGTATACTATTTGTTTATATTGTGTGTTATTGTTAAGCCCCACAAAAGGCACAAAAACATTATAAAGCACCATAAAGTTTTTGTGCACTATATTATTGTTCAGAAGCCATTCTTTAGTATAATGTGAGGTAGAAATTAATAGCGGTGAGTGAAAACTCATAAACATGAGTGAAACTTTGGACAGTTGGTGGCGCTGGAGGGATTGAGTTAGAGCAGGGATGGGCAACTTCGGTCCTGGAGGGCCACTGTCCTACAGAGTTTAGCTCCAACCCTGAAAAAATCACCTGCGTGTAATTTTCTAGTAATCCTGAGGACCTTGATTAGCTTGTTCAGGTGTGTTTGATTAGGCTTGAAGCTAAACTCTGTAGGACAGTGGCCCTCCAGGACCGAAGTTGCCCATCCCTGAGTTAGAGACTCCAAATTTGCTATGGTGACTGTTCAGACTGTCCTCTATCAGTGTGCATAACTTTCCTGCAAGCGGTTCAATGGGCTGCCATAGATTTCCATACGGAAGAAGAAGAATAATAAGAACGCCAACGATTTCAAGAGGTGCCTATGCAATTTCAGTGCTTGGCCCTAATAAGTGTCCCCAACCAAGCAAGCCAGAGGCGACAGTGGCAAGGAACCCAAACTCCACCAGGTGACAGAATGGAGGAAAAAAAAATTGGGGGGGGGAGAAACAAAATGATACATTTTTACATGATACATGTAAAATTATCATGATACATGATACATGAAAAACAATGATAAACAATTTTTTGGGCCAGTTCTCTGGCCAACGAACGAACACTATATGATTATGTTTCAGGCAGCAAGTAATACAGACAGTGATGCATGTGCAACAACAATAATGTGCATAGTTCTGATCTACTGTCTTAACATAACACTTATTCTTAATCATAATTTACTCACCCTCAAGTTGTTCCAAACCTGTATGAATTTCTGTCTTCTACTGAACACAAAATAACATATTTTGAAGAATGGCAGTAACCAAACAGTTGATTGGACCCATTGACTACTATGGAAATCAATGGGCCTCATCAACTGTTTGGTTACTGACAACTTGAGGGTGAGTAAATGATATATATATATATATATATATATATATATATATATATATATATATATATATATATTTTTTTTTTTTTTGTTTTTTTTTTTTGGTGTGAACTATACCTTTAATGAATATTAGCTGGTTATTTAAAATTATTTAAAATTAAATCAATATTTAGGGATTGACTTGATAGGTAGTGTAGAACCTACTGTATTGCTCCCTTGTATACAAAACTATATATATATATATATATATATATATATATATATATATATATATATATATATATATATATATTTTATAAATCATACCCTCATTTGGGGCTGAGCCCCCCTAATTTTGAAATCATAGAATCGCCCCTGATTTACACTTACAATCTTATGTACACTTCCACAAATCATACCTTGCGCATGCGATTCTTTATGGCATCATTTTACCTTCATAGTTCATGGCTTGACTGAAATTGTGTGAAACGCAGCTACAGCACATCATAAAACCTGTTTTGACATTTTCAATACAAGTGTCAACACATCACAAATGGATCCCTCAAGTAGCCTGGCTTTCCGGTTTGCAGTGTGAAAGGTACGAGGTGCATGCACAGAATCTGCTGTTAAATTCTTCTGGCTTTTATTGTAAGCCTTTGACACAATGTCAGCTGTTACAACAAAAAATCCTTGTTAAAAGTGCCAGAAAAAAAAACAACCATATCGCAAGTACTCACGCCAAGAAGCACTATTATATAGAGGAGAACGGGGCTAGTTGTCTCAGCTAGTCTCACAGGAAAGATGTCATGAGGACTGTCACAAAAGTTTGGAGGCAAAAGACACAAATGCTTGTTTTCTCCAGCAGTGGTTTTGTATGCTGGTTTTAAACTCCTTGTTCAAAACTATCTTCAGTTAGAAACTTTTTTTTGTGAATTTTATCCTCCAAACTAAATTTCGTAACAGCTGTTGGGTTGGTATGAATGGTGAACTCAAAAACAAAAAAGAGCTGGATCCAAATGCAGTGAGTTTAATAATAGAGTAAATATAACAAATCCAAGACAGAGAACAGAGAACATAATATCCGTGTAGTCTAGTGGAACACAATGAACACAATACAATCACAATAATATATATATATATATATATATATATATATATTTAGAAAAGTGTTAATTATAAGGTTTAAAGATGTATTTAAAATGAAAGTGTGCACTGAGAACTACTGTAGATTTTTTTTATTTTTTTTATTTTTTTAATGTCAGGTTGTCAAGCTGTCATATGTTTCCATTTAAATAATGTATTATTTAGAACGTTTGATTTCAAGTAAATTAAGCAATAAGGTATGAGATGCTGTGCTGTATTGTGAATACAGTTACAGCTGAAGAGTGTTGAAGTGGTAGCGAAGCATGTGCAAACCCTTCAGCCATGACTGCACTGACAATACAGCACCTCATCTGATAGAGCTGAAATAAAAACAGAGACTAGGAACTGTTTTCATGCTGTGTATTTTTATTTATTTTTTAAATACAGTATATGATTTAAAAAATAAATAAATAATTCACACAGTATGAGAAAACATTGTTTTCTGTCTTAGTTTAAACCAGACCTGTTTGTGGCTCAGTGCAAATTTGGCTCAGCTGTTCAATAAACAGAACAACTCAGTGAACATACAGTACCATACCTAAAAACAGAAAACTTTAAAATAATATTCCTTGTTCACATCGACAACTGTGGGCTTCCCAAAAAAAAAAGTTATTTTTGGTATCTTCGTGGGGACTTTCCTGAGGCTTCTGTTTTTATACTGACCTAACAATATTGTCTATCCCCCTAACCCAATCCCTAAACCTAACCCTTACAGGAATCTTTTTGCATTTTCACATCATTTAGTATGTTTATAAATCCATTTCCCTCGTGGAGACCTCTGACTATGGAAGGCATTTTCTGCCAAATTTAAATAAATAAATTAAATGATTAAAATGAAAATTAAAACCAGATTAACGATTTCATTACAGAAAACTGTATGCAAAAAATTTGACAAAATTGAGAATGAAATTAAATGATTTCATTTTCACAGCATTATCCCTGTCAAATTGAAAAATAAAATGCAATTGGTGATTTCACATTTCATTTTCACTACAGTCTCGAGGCAAGACTGCCAATATTAAAATGAAAAGCCAAACGTGAAAAAGAAACTACAAATACAGTTTTTACAATGCTCTTTAGTAACGCTCACGCAATAATAGTGACACAATTCAAATACAAATGTAAATTTTCGTTTTCATTTTAATTCCTCTTTTATTTCACAGTTTTTATTTTCGTTTTCATTTTCAAAGACAACCTGCATGCAAATTCTATGTTAATGAGTGGGTGTGGCTTATTCTAGTAACTGCGCTGAGACACGCCTTCTGTAAAGCGAAGTCGTCGACGTCCCGTGTGCATGAGTTGAATGTGTGAAACGAAATTATTTAAATGTGATTATATTGTCATCGAGACGACGAGATATGGCGAAATCTGTTAGTGATCTTTTGCGGGAAGCTGCCGCAGCATTAGAACATGGAAACAACCAGCCTGACCATGGTAGTTATGATGTTAGACTCAGACTAGACCATAATCGACGATGAGGTTCATTCATGTATTAGGCTGTTTTGGAAATTCAACTATTTGGGTGTACAGAAGTCTCAGTAGCACAATTTCTACTACAATTATAGCCAGACATTAATACCCACTGGCTTTAACCGAGAACCTCGGCCAATGTTTCATATTCGCGTCGTGCCAAACAACGCCCTTCAGCCGTGACTTATTCAGATACAGCACTAGCCTAGAGTACCTTATTGATTTTATAAAACGGTTAACACGCAATACAAATATTAATCCCGAAACATATGTATCTATGCAACTATCATGAAGTAAAATGAATCACTAAAAGCCAATTCCTTCCGCTGGAGAAAAAAAAATTGTCCCTGACCAAAGCAACAGAAGAAGTTACATTATTTCTCCATTAGATGGAGACAAAGACTGTCTTAATGAGTGAGTCAGTCAGTCAGTAGAGAAGACTTTTGAAATGACTCAAACTTGTGATCACGGAGAATAAAGACGCAACTGACATGACTATAGGCACGGACAACCCCTATTAACTGTTAAAAGTACAAGATATCACACCGGACATTCAAACGGATTTTTTATTGGAAATGAAAATCAGCATTGTGATTCTTTTTGTACACAAACTTAAAATAACCAAAAGACACGTAACAGTTCAACAGCGGACAGATACAGGCTAGTGCTGTATCTGAATAAGTCACGGCTGAATGGCGTTGTTAGGCACGACGCGAAAATGAAACATTGGCCGAGGTCCTCGGTTAAAGCCAGTGGGTATTAATGTCTGGCTATAATTGTTGTAGAAATTGTGTTACTAAGACCTTTGTACACCCAAATAGTTGAATTTCCAAAACAGCCTAATACATGAATGAATGAACCTCATCGTCGATTATGGTCTAGTCTGAGTCTAACATCATAACTAACATGGTCAGGCTGGTTGTTTCCATGTTCTAATGCTGCGGCAGGCCGGCAGCTTCCCGCAAAAGATCACTAACAGATTTCGCCATATCTCGTCATCTCGATTACAATATAATCACATTTAAATAATTTCGTTTCACACATTCAACTCATGCACACGGGACGTCGACGACTTCGCTTTACAGAAGGCGTGTCTCTAGCGCCGTTACTAGAATAAGCCACACCCACTCATTAACATAGAATTTGCATGCAGGTTGTCTTTGAAAATGAAAACGAAAATGAAAACTGTGAAATAAAAGAGGAATTAAAATGAAAACGAAAATTTACATTTGTATTTGAATTGTGTCACTACTATTGCGTGAGCGTTACTAAAGAGCATTGTAAAAACTGTATTTGTAGTTTCTTTTTCACGTTTGGCTTTTCATTTTAATATTGACAGTCTTGCCTCGAGACTGTAGTGAAAATGAAATGTGAAATCACCAATTGCATTTTATTTTTCAATTTGACAGGGATAATGCTGTGAAAATGAAATCATTTAATTTCATTCTCAATTTTGGTTAATCATTTAATTTATTTATTTAAATTTGGCAGAAAATGCCTTCCATATCTGGCTGGTCCACACAATATAGGTAATCTCAGGTTGTACTGTATGGGATAAACCTGTGTACACACACACACACACACACACACACACACACACACACACAAACTTGCATATATGGTTTATGGGGACTCTCCATTGTTGTATCTATATTAGCTGTAATTTACTAGTAGCACTTTTTGTTTGCCATCTGTTCATCTGCCAGCTTCTAAATGCCTTAAAGACAAACCTCAAAAATAAGTGAAGTGTGCAGGAATACAAGCAAACAGCACTATTACAACAGTTTGACAACTGAAATGTGATTTGACTGCTGTCTTTGTCTAATTCAAACACACCAGCACCTTTCACCTCTAAGTTACACTGAAAGTAGCTAAACTGAGATTTTGACACTGTGAGAACTAGCAGACTAACTTTTTGTCTTGTGTCCTTTATAGCTGTGTTGTGTGGAGATCCAGGCACCCCTGCAGAGGGTTACATTGAGGGCCAGCAGTTCACCTACAAATCAGAAGTGTCATTCTACTGCAGACCTCCGTTCCTACTGGTAGGCTCCTCCAGGAGAGTTTGTGAAGCGGACGGTTCTTGGAGTGGAATGCAGCCTTCTTGCATTGGTGAGCCACTATGTACCTTGGAAAAAACACAATGGAATTCCCTTTGCCACATAATACATACAGTATTTTTTATAATAAATAATTTGGTAATAAATACATTTGGTAAACACTTTACAATAAAGTTCAATTTGTCAACATTAGTGAAGCAAATTAATAAACATGAATTAACAATAAAAAATACTTTACATACATTTATTAATTTTGGTTCATGTTCATTTCAACATTTATTAATACATTATTAAATTCAAAAGTTGTATCTGTTGATATTTTGTAATGAACCTGAGCTAACATGAACTAACAATGAACAGTTGTATTATTATTAAATAACGTTAACAAAGACAGATTTACATTTACATGACAACGATGTACTAAAAAACGGAAAAGATTTTCCTTTGCGTTTTGTTCCTTTTTTTTTTTTTTTTTTTTTTTTTTTGTTCAGATGACAACACTGTCTAAACCAGGGGTGGGGAACCTTTTTCCTATAAAGGGCCATTTACAATTTTTTAACATTCTTTAAGGGCCATTGTAATGAGCAGGGGCATTTCTAGGTTTTAAAAACATCAGGGGCTGAGCCCGAAACATCAGGGGCTGGGGGTGGGTAACAAGATAACATGATTCGATACAGAGAATAATGTATATTTTAGGCCTATATGCAGGGGGCAGACTGGTTAAAAAATTCAGTCCTGGCACTGTAGCCACACCAGCCCATATTACCACACAGACACACACATTCAAATGTGAGGTAGTTAGGGGGGTTTCGGGGGCATGCTCCCCCGAGAAATTTTTTATTTCTCGGACCTACATATGTGCATTTTAAAGATGAACTGAACTGAAAAAAAAATTTTTTTATAACGTGTTGTTTATGACAATTAAAAGTAAATTACACTAAAAAAAATTATTAAAAATATCAATATAGCTTTTTTTTAAAGCAACACAAAAATTGCGTTTGTTAGTATAAGAACGCTGGCAATTCTGATGACGTCACTGGAATGGTAGGACCTGCGAAGGTATATGGCAGCTGCAACTGCAGGTCCTATACACACGAAAATGAGTCATTTTGGTTACGTGTTTGAGCCTGTGAGGGACAGGCCAGTAGTACTGAATACCACCACAAGGAGGACGATCAGTTTCAGGCTCCACCTACAGTACAGGATCGTTTGGGGGAGCGGCGCGCGCTGTATCGATTCGCCTCACTGATCAAGTGCAAAAGAAACTACGAGCATGCAACGCCGTTACGTTGTAAATTACACGAAATAAAAGTAATGCAGGTATGATCCAGATTGTATTTGCAATGTACATAGTCAATTATTAATGGAGCAATAGTGGTTCATGGTGTTATAAGAGGGAAATGTGGTGGGAGGTTGGAGGGCTGTAGTAGCCTGTCATGCACTCTCATTTATTGTATACAAGCACATTATGCATTTTATTAAATAGAGACTGCTTATATATGTCGTGTGCATTTAGAGAAAAATACTAAAACATGGTTGAGGTACTGTGCGTTTTAGAAAGTCAAGGCAGATAAATGGCAAATGTGATTGGACGAATTCATCCAATGGGATCACTTGTTCAGTTAGCTGCACGCAAAAATGTTAAAATCAAAATACTCCCTGCATCAACAATGTTTCCTGACACGATGAACATCAGCTAGCTTCAGGGTGAGTAGAGAGGGACATTGGATTCTGTTTACAGACCTGCTGCGGTTTAGTTAGCTGCTAGTAAACGCATTATTAAGGCAGCTGGGGTTACGATACATTTTCACAGGCTAACGTTACCTTTGACAAGGAAACCAGGCTTTATAGCGTTCAACAAAACTGAGACTGACACACTCGGCATTCATTGAAGTTGAGTCACAAAACCAAGCTAGATACCAAACGATCCAACCTAGGTAAAGAGCTAGCAGCTAAACGAGTTGGAAGCACTTTTGTCAAACTCCACAAGCTAGCCACCACTCCGACCATATAAACTGTA
This sequence comes from Leuciscus idus, assembly GCA_021554675.1. Taxonomy (NCBI): domain Eukaryota; kingdom Metazoa; phylum Chordata; class Actinopteri; order Cypriniformes; family Leuciscidae; genus Leuciscus; species Leuciscus idus. The sequence continues at coordinate 7,687,770 of CM038641.1, read as the reverse complement.
TAAATAAATAATGACTCCGACGATATCACAGATTGATGCGTTTACTGGCAGCTAACTAAACCGCAGCAGGTCTGTCAACAGAATCCAATGTCCCTCTCTACTCACCCTGAAGCTAGCTGATGTTCATCGTGTCAGGAAACATTGTTGATGCAGGGAGTATTTTGATTTTAACATTTTTGCGTGCAGCTAACTGAACAAGTGATCCCATTGGATGAATTCGTCCAATCACATTTGCCATTTATCTGCCTTGACTTTCTAAAACGCACAGTACCTCAACCATGTTTTAGTATTTTTCTCTAAATGCACACGACATATATAAGCAGTCTCTATTTAATAAAATGCATAATGTGCTTGTATACAATAAATGAGAGTGCATGACAGGCTACTACAGCCCTCCAACCTCCCACCACATTTCCCTCTTATAACACCATGAACCACTATTGCTCCATTAATAATTGACTATGTACATTGCAAATACAATCTGGATCATACCTGCATTACTTTTATTTCGTGTAATTTACAACGTAACGGCGTTGCATGCTCGTAGTTTCTTTTGCACTTGATCAGTGAGGCGAATCGATACAGCGCGCGCCGCTCCCCCAAACGATCCTGTACTGTAGGTGGAGCCTGAAACTGATCGTCCTCCTTGTGGTGGTATTCAGTACTACTGGCCTGTCCCTCACAGGCTCAAACACGTAACCAAAATGACTCATTTTCGTGTGTATAGGACCTGCAGTTGCAGCTGCCATATACCTTCGCAGGTCCTACCATTCCAGTGACGTCATCAGAATTGCCAGCGTTCTTATACTAACAAACGCAATTTTTGTGTTGCTTTAAAAAAAAGCTATATTGATATTTTTAATAATTTTTTTTAGTGTAATTTACTTTTAATTGTCATAAACAACACGTTATAAAAAAATTTTTTTTTCAGTTCAGTTCATCTTTAAGGTGTTTGAAGGCCAAATTTTTTTTATGACAATAGCTTTAAAAGCATGTCAGTGGGCAGTAGCATAAATGATTTGTCAAGATAACAGATTCTTAAACATGAGAATGAGGATAAATGTTGAAATGAATGATCCACACTACAAAATGGAAATGCAAAATGTTTCTGCTTATTGTTGACAATACACAACCACATATTCCAAACAGGAATGGCCTTAAATGAGAAATCTTTAAAGGATTATTTTGCATAGATGTAAACTTTTTAGCATTAAAGATTGGTTTCAGCAACTTGTTTCTTTCTTGAGTTAATCAATGTTTTTGGCACTATTAAATCAGTTCAATTAAATTTCAATTGTTCACTCATAAAGACAGTCACTTGTCACCACCTACTGGCTTAATGATGCAAGTTGCGCAAACACAGACAAGCGGAGTGATAGAAACTGTGAAAAGGCTGATGCTGGTGAAATATTCAAACACATTCGAGGACCTTAGGCTACATATCAGAGTTAAATAGGAATACATTGTAGTAATGTTAATCAAGCAGACTAATTCACACGACTGCACAGAAATATTTAAGCTCATTATACAAAGGAAATAATACAGATCTAGACAAATTGGGTTGCTTATAGTTAAAATAATTTTTTTTTTAGTCGGCCACACATTCTACTTTCTGTCGGCCACTCATTCCACTTGCTGTCGGCCACTTTTAGTCGGCCACTCATTCCACTTTAATACGCAAATGACAAAACGAAAGTAAAAGCAGCAGCCCCTCGTGGACGACTACCACACACACGCACACGCAACACACAGTCGTGTGATTTAGTCTGCAAACACACACACACACACACACACACACACACAAAGTCCATGTCTGGTCCTCCGCTGTCTTCGTTCCGATCCTTTTATGCGCCCCGAAGCTGATCAGTGAGAAACTTGAAACCGGTACGGCGCGCGCGTCCCCGAAGCTCATCCGTGAGAAACTTGAAACCGGTGCGGCGCGCAGGTGACTCATTAACACTCGCGCTACTGCCTCGTCCTGCTCTCACGGCTCGTGGACTCGTGCTGCTTGCCACTTTGCCTATTTTGTGTTTTCTATCACAGGAAAAGTAATTGCAGAGATTTTTTTTTTTTTTTTGGAGGAATTGACTCGCGGGCCGCATCAAACTGTTTTGCGGGCCGGTTACGGCCCGGGGGCCGGACGTTCCCCACCCCTGGTCTAAACGATCCCCGTGTTTAAACAGATCTGCGAAAATGTCCAAAAACACTATATTATGGATACCAGGCCAGTAGTTGGCGATGTCACGTTGTAAAGAAACACTATGTGTCTATAGACTGAACACGTAATATGCATGCGCATGACATCACTAAATTTGTGTTTTTGTAGTTTACACGATAATTTTTTTCTTTTCCTAAAACTTGCACTTCAAAACCAGTTTTTAAATATTTGCATTTTCAGGCCCCCAAAACGCTGTTGTCTGAACAGCCAAAACGCATAAAAAGTTTAAAATTTTTAGTTAAAAACAGTGGCCCCTAAACTAAGATTTATACTTTAACAAATGTATTGCTCATTGTTAACATATTAACGAATGTTAAATAATGGGACCTTATTGTAAAGTTTAATCATAAATTTGAATCAATTCTTATAAAAGGTGTGAACATCTATTTGTAGATCCAACCAACAGTGCATGTAAGGATCCCGGAACTCCAGCATATGGAATTCCAGTCCAGGCTCAGGGATTTGAGGTGAGGATAAATGGCATTCAACCATTTCCTTTCCAACCTATCCTTTAGTTAAGTAAATTACAGGTTATGCTTCTTTGGTTTCAGGGTTTCAATCTCAATAACTCTCTTCTTACAGGTCGGAAGTAAAATTTTCTTTAGATGTCGGAAAAACTATCACATCCTCGGCTCGACGACGAGAACATGTTTAGAAAATTTAACATGGAGTGGGATGCAACCAGAGTGTGTTGGTAAGTATCACCATATACAGACTCAATGTGTTCCAAAATGTAGTGAGCTGTCTATGTTGGCAGCATCATTGTCGCCTTGAGCGTGGAGGCTGTTCTGAAAAATCTTATTTTGGCCAAAGTCTAAATTAGCATCACATGTATCCTTTGCAGAGAAGGCAATATCACCAGGATCAGTGTGACAAGGTCAGTGAAAAATAAAATAAAAATCAATCCCAAGATGGCAAACCAAGAACTCTAAATATAACGCATTCAGTATCAAAAAGTGACTGGAATGGAGACCTGGAGGACAAAATATCCATTGAACTGCAGCACAGACCTGTCAATGTCAATTTTCCATGTTTCAAGCCATGGATATTTAGAGAACCTCTCTAAAGTAGAAAAAGATAGGTGAACAAATGGCAATTTATCAGCACTTGCGATTCATCCCCCTGCCGCAGTATTTCAGTCACTAAAAACATTCATAACATGCCCTGATGTACTAAGACAGTAGCTGGGTTTCCATCCAAATGTGAAGCAAATATTTTAAAAAATCTAAAAAAAGAAAAAGAAAAGAAAAATGCGAATTAGTAGGCTACACATGAACATAACATGCAGTCACTGCATGGAGTGCCTGTGGTTGAGCAGTGTGGTGAAAAGATCATCCTTAAAACAAGATGAGTAACAAACGCAAACGAAGTAGCAATTGGATACATTTTAATAACATAGACAACATAAAGGCAGAACGTAGAATTTGTAAAGTAAAACTATCATATTGAGCATGCACTAACAATCTTTTACAACCAGTGTTGGGCATGTTACTTAAAAAAAGTCATTAGTTATAGTTACTAGTTACTTCTCACTAATAGTAACTGAGTTAGTAACTGAGTTACATAATTATAAAAATAACTAATTAACAGGGAAAGTAACTATTGAGTGATATTGAGTAACTATTGAGTAACTATGTTACTTTTTATATATATATATATATATATGAAATAACTTGGATGCCCCCAATATTAAATATGTTGAATGAAATGGACACTAAATAGAATAAATTATTATTATAAAACATTATAAAACACTAATCTACATTATTTTAATGTTGCTGTGGGACAATGTGAGAGACACCTATTAAATTCAAATTCAATATATTATTTTAAATATTATCATTACTATAGTAGAACAATAAAACACAATAGATGGTTTAGAACCATAATATTTAATATTGCACAGACCACAACTGGCCAAAAAATAAGTCTAAAAATACATTTTGCTTCTTAAGAAATTTACCAAAAAAGAATAAATAATAATAAAAAACATACATACACTCTTTGTAGTGCAAATTAAAATGATAAAACTGTCACACAACTTCACAACTGGTAGACATACTGTAGCCTACTTGAAGTATTTTCTTCCTCACAGAAGTAAACAGTTTAACAAGAAGTGTTCTCAATATAATACTGAACAATGTACCAAAAATAAATAATAATAAAATATAATATTTTGGGGTTTTATTTTTATAACCTACAGAGAACGTCCTCGTCAGAGGTTATTTAAGCCAAATTCTAGGCGTGTTTGCCGCACGTTTACAACCGGTCAAACAATGTTTTCTGTGAACGTTCCCCCAGGTTATTTTCAGGTTTTATTTCATAACCTAAACAGAACCTTCCCAGAACGTTCTCTGCAGGTTATTTTTAGATTAAAGTTTTATAACCATGTAAATTAATGAAAACGTTGCAGATGATACCAATAGGCTACAGAGATCATTCTAATGCTGAAATTTGTAATGTATTTATAAAAAAAACAATATAATGCTCGGACACTCTCGGTCTCTCTTGCGCATTGTCGAGTCCATTGTCTCTCGGTCTCTCTCACGGCATTCGCTTCACTTTTGTCCAGTCCGGCACCTCATAAACACACACACACCAGATCATTTTTTTTACAGGTCCTATGGCTGAGAGAGAGCCTACTCGGATGAAAACTGCTTCAGTGAGCTCAATTATAGTAACGCCGCATTTTATTGTCAGTAACGGTAACAGCGTTGTAATGGTGGAAACAGTAATTCGTTTGATTACTCATTACTGAAAAATATAACGTCTCGGTTACTAACATAACCTCGGTTCCCTGAGATGAGGGAACGAGTATTGCGTAAGGCTAGCTTACGCTATGAGAAAACTCCTTTTCTTGAGAATATTGGAGCCAAATTTTAAAACGCAGTGTAGCTGCACAGCAGACACAGATAAGTGACTAGCGCGGCCATTGGCTGTGCTGCGGCAACTGCACGAACCTATGGCGAGGCGGCTCAAACGTGAGAACCAATCAGGCTGCTTCGCGCCCTGGCGCGTCAGAGCCCGCCAGAATGGCCGTGGCTTATGTCTTTATAAGCATCCATTCTTAGCCAAGGAATTCAGGTTTAAAAGTGATCCCCTGATCAAAGCACAGTAGCACGGCGGGTTACGCAATACTCGTTCCCTCATCTCAGGGAACCAAGGTTACGTTAGTAACCGAGACGTTCCCTTTCGAGAGGTCTAGGCTAGCTTGTGCTATGGGAACCCCCTTCAAAACGCTGTGCATGCTTAAACTTTGCTCCTTACAGTAGCCCAACGCAAGATGCCTGAGCTTATAGAAGAGTAAAGTATGAACCCAATAAAAGCCAGTCCGTGACGGGCTTCCTATAGGGAAAAACAAGGAATGGGCCTAATGAGGGCCAAAACCTTTTATAATGTATATATATGAGAACCGCAGTTAAAATCTAAACCGGAGCGGATATGTATCGGCCCTAAGGCTCAGGGGGTTTGTGCTTACACATCTTGTATTGAAAGAACCCTCGCTTGCAAAGCAGGAAATTCCAGGTTATAAAACCTCATAAATGTGGACGGCAAGGCCCAGCCGGCAGCCGCACAGATATCTTCAATAGATATTCCACTTGACCAAGTCCAAGACGACTAACGGGCAATGAAGGCCCTTAGACTTAAAAGCCAGCGCAATAGCATCAACTATCCAGTGCAATAATCTCTGCTTTGAGACGGCGAACCCCTTGGTGCGGCTGCCAAAGCATACAAAAAGCTGTTCTGACTGTCTGAACGAGGCAGAATGCTCCAAATAAACTCTGAGAGCCCTGACGGGACAGAGTAAATTCGCGTCTCTTTCATCTTTTGGTGAGGGAAGAGCTGCTAGTGAAATAACCTGTGCTCTGAAGTCGAGAGCACTTTAGGAACATAACCATGCCTTGGCTTAAGGACAACTCTGGAGTTGTTAGGCCCAAACTCAAGGCAGGATGCGCTAACTGATAGCGCATGTAAATCGCCCACTCTCTTGACTGAAGCGAGCGCCAGTAAGAGAGCGGTTTTGAGTGAGAGATGTTTCAGATCCGCAGAACCGAAGCGGCTCAAATGGGGCACCCTTCATTGCTTCCAGGACCGTGGCGAGGTCCCAGATAGGCACAGAGGGGGGTCGCGGCGGGTTTAGTCTCCTTGCCCCTTTAAGGAAGTGCACGATGAGGTCGCTTCTTCCTAGTGATTGTCCGGCCACAAGAGCGTGAGATGCTGTTATGGCTACCACATATACTTTGAGCGTGGAGGGGTGCGACCCGCGACCTTGCAAAAAGGCGAGTACACGAGTAGGGGTCCAGGAACACCACCCATTTCTGAGCGTAGAGGCACCTAGTCGAAGGAGCTCTTGCTCTTGAGACACCCGGGTACCCGTTGAGGGGCCATACATGAAGGGCCCACAAGTCGGAACGAGGATGCCAGATTTTCCCATTCACCTGCGTGAGGAGATCTCTCCTCAGCGGTATTGGCCATGGGGCTGTTTCCAGCAGTTGTGCCAACTCGGAGAACCATAACTGTGTCTTCCAGAGAGGGGCTATTAGTAGCACTGCACACTTGCTTTCCCTGATCCGTTCGATGACCTGTGGTAGCATCGTGACTGGAGGAAATGCATATAGCGGACGGCTCGGCCAGTCGTGGGCTAGCGCGTCCTTGCTCTTTGAGAAAAATGCTAAGCAACGAGCGTTGTCTTCTGAGGCGAAGAGGTCGACCTCTGCCTCGCTGAAGATGATCAATATCAGCTGAACCGTCTGCGGGTGAAGAGACCATTCCCTTGGGGGAACATTGTCACATTGTCATAACCGCACCCTGGTTCAGAATGCCTGGCACATGCGCTGCCCTCAGTGAGCGTTTATTTATAACGCCGTTATTCCCATCACTGTTAACAACCTTATAAATGTGTCCTGTTTTAAGTGTGATTTGCTTGGAATGGTTTTATTTTGGATAGTTAAATCTAAATAAAATGTTCAATACACGTGTAATAGTGTTTGATGGTTTTACAATATTCTATACGTTATTTTTTACGTTATTACTGAGCTGAGCGAAATTATCCGATTCCCTAAAATGAGCCATGAATCCCATCATGAGGAAACAGCTGATTAGTCACGTGGGTTTAATGTTCGCTACGTTAGAATTTATTCTGCAAATGCGTTTCGATATACCATTATTCACATTCATTCTTTTTTGCACAAGTCAAAAACCACCTCAAGCAAACTTAAACACTTTTTTTTGCAAATTAAGGGATTTTTTCCCCCTAAATTTGACGTTTCCATCGCCAGATTTACTAAACAGGGCAAATTAGCGTGCGAGCGCAATTCCAAAAAAAACGCAGATTGGAGTGGAACGTTTTGTGCTTGATCTACTGACGATGTGCAAATTAAAGAACACAGACGCAGGATAATTTCCATAATGACCAACGCAATCTACCAAGAGCAGCGGAAAATTAGCATCTGGTTTTTAGGGCGGTAAATAATGGAGCAAATACCAGAAAATTGACGAGTGCAAACCTTAGTAAATCACCTTGCATGATTCATTTAAATACTCTCCCATAAATGTTGCGTCTGAAAGGGAAACTCCTACAAATGCATATGCAATAAGATCAGCTGCACATTTTTCCACTGTGTGTCTTTACTATATACTGACAGTAGTTTTTTAATGCCAAAAGAGGGTTTGCGCTGGTAAGCTGTTAGTAAATCTGGCTCAGTATATACACCTTATTAATGATGCATATGAACGCAGCATACTAAATTGTACATTAAGCTTTTTTCCTTTATAATATTTCTTTTTTGGGGAAAACGGGAGACTTTGTTGCGTTCATTTCATCAGATTCTGAGTTCATCTGTTTGCCTGTTCATTGTATGTTTTATTAATGTATATAGGCTACTGAATTCTGTTCTCCAGTTACTGTTGAGTCAAAAATTATTATTATGTTGAGCTAAAATTGTATAGTGTAAAAGCAAAATTAGAGTATCAAAGTGCTCATTTAGCAACAGGCTAACGGCAAACTCAGTTGAGAGTCAGATCTGCTATATGAAAAGCACTATTTCCTTCTATTGTAGGCTGCTTCAGATCACTCACTTATGAGGTTTCATTTCACTTAGCATACAGCCTCAAACGGAAGCTTGCTGTGTTGGCGTCTGACAGCAAAGCAGCTCCCTAGGTTTTGGAACAAAGCCATAGTTATATTCGAAACAAGGTTTCATCAGTGTGTGATTGATGATGTACTATCGGGAAAACAAAGGTAGGTTAGGAGAGAGAGAGCAAGATCTTTACACTGGAAATTACTGCAGGAGGGCATTGTTTGAAGAAGTACAGATTACTTCAGATTTAGGGCAGCTGAGTGTGCTGATGTCAAGGAATCTGACAGCTTAGCAAAAGGAAGTTTGCTCTTGCAAATCTACTTTTTGATAGAAGTTCTCTGAGAAGTGTCATGCACTTGATCCTCACCATTGTCCCAGTGATCATCCTCTATAGGTGAATTCCACGTTGTGATGCTTTTGTATTGAAATTATTGTTGGAAAAGGAACAGATGTGGACATAATAATTAAAGTTAGCTATGTTTAAACTGCTTGTACATAAATTTGAGATTTGTGGACCCCTTTGATAGCAGGCCCTACCAAATCTTTAATGCATCTTGCCTGTGTAAAGAAGTCAAACTGTCAGAAGCTGAGAAGCAGGGAGAATTGAGTTGACGAAAAGTGAGGTGTGAGGACATGGTTCATATATTATGGAAGATGGCAGCACTCAAGGCATGTCCCAGAACGTTTCTCTCAGGGGTGCAGCTTTATCTCAACAGTTCTATAGTATGCAGCTGGGACTCCACCGTAAATCTTTCCGATATTGCTTTCATTGCGATTCTCTTATTTTTGAAAGATGCTCTTGATCAGGATTTTTAAAGCTAAAGCCATTACCAATCCCAGACATCAGAAGCATCTGATATCAATTGTTTATCTGAAACTCTGTAACTGATGAATGTAATGTAAGCTCTCTGCTAAGATATACATTTCAAAGCCAAACAGAAACATTGGCTTGAGTTATACAAATATTATAATTACCCGTAATATTATAAATTACATCTTTACCCGGATACATGCAGTGCACTCAGATTAAGCGGTATGTACTATATAGCAAATATGTATAACAACTCTATATAACAAATATAAAAAAGTAAACTACTGTATATTATTTCTCAGCCATATATTATAATTTGGATATATACATTCAACTAACCCTACCTGCATACATACAGAACACTCACGTAAAGCAATATACAGTATACACTATAAAGCAAATCTCAGATGTGTGATATGTATCATCACAAAATGTAAACTGTATTATTGTACAGCTCCATATATTTACATTTAAATTTGCATTTAATCATTTAGCAGATGCTTTTATCCAAAACGACTTACAAATGAGGAGAATAATAGAAGCAATCAAGCCAACAATAGGGCAACAATAATCAAGTGCTGTGACCAGTTGTGACTAGAAATGTTTTTTGTTTTATGTGTGCGTGCGTGCGTGCGTGCGTGCGTGCGTGCGTGCGTGCGTGCGTGTGTGTGTGCGTTGTTTTTATAGATATAGAATAGTAAGTGTTAGTATTAATGGGTCAAATGTTGATGAAAAAGCAGCTCAGGTTGAGTTAGGCAGGTCATTCCACCAGCAGGGAACAGTCCAGGTAAAGGTCTGTGAAAGTGATTTTGTGCCTGTGCACCACAAGGCGCCATTCACTTGCAGAACGCAAGCTTCCAGAGGGCACACTGAAGTAGTCAGTTTAGGTATAGGGGTGTATAAAGGTGTATAAACTATATGTACAGTTGTATATATATAATATCCAACATCCACATATGCAGTATACTGTACTGTATATAACAAATCTCTGCTTGATTGTTTATATTGTCACAAATCATAACTATACTATAGCTCAGTTCTTTATGGCGTGACATGTATATTTTTGTGTCCATTATTTCCTTGATATAATTTGATAAATTCACGACATATACAGTATTACTTTAGTCACGGATTGTGATGGAGAGACTAAGCACAAATAACACAAAGATGATTTTAATTTCCAACAGGATAATTCCAACAAGGTACATCCAACACATAGACAAGACCCAACAACCACACACAAACTGAACTGGACTTAAATAGCGGAGAATTAAATGAATTATTATGACGACAAACAAGGCAAGGAGAAAAGGTGCAAAAAACAAACAAAAATAAAACAGTCTTAGTGGTGTGACAACTTTATTATATAAAACCTATTTAGTTTGAATACATTTTTATTACATATTATTTTAGTTTAGTTTATTTTTATTTTTATCTTAAACCCCCAAAATGTCAGGTGTTGCAACTGTCCAAACAAATGAACATACTAAGAAAACTTTTTAAAATGGTGTCTTAATAATAAAAAAAATGTAAAACTAAATACTGTGGCATCACTTTAGGTTTGAAACCTTTCATAACAACATATTTCATAAATATCAGTAGTTTTAAAGCTGTTGAGAGAATTGAAAAACTTTTGTCCAGCTATTTGTATATTCTCAAGTGTTAGGGTGGCACAACTGCAAGCATGGCCCTTTTATTATTAGGCTAAATGACAAGATGATAATATTAAATGTGATAATGTATCATCCAGATGACCCCAACTGATCCTTGTGGCAGAGAGAAAAAGTTTGTAGATCTCTCTCAAATACTGGTAAAAACGGCTAATTTCAAGTATAATTTCTGTTGGTACACTTTCAATATCAGGTGGTACAACTACAGTATACAGTATATACACACATATATTTGGTTGTACCGCCTGACATAAAACCTGTCAAAACAATGCATTTAAACACTTTGAAATGTTATTTAACAACTTAAACTTGTTTAAACACATTGTCCATGACTCAAAAATATGCATTACATGACCCTTACATAAAGCTGAATATATAAGCACATCCAACTTTTTCCGTATACATACAGTAGACTCACGTAGGGTTACGTGAGTTCAACTGCTTGATTGTTTATATCGTCACAAAATCTAAAATAAATGATCCCCCAGCTCTAATCATGAAGGCATAAACATATTATTTTAGAAACATTAACATCACGATTTTCTGTAAAGCTGCTTTGAAACAATCTGCAATGTGAAAATCGCAATACAAATACATTTGATTTGACTCAACCAATGGAATGATTCTAGGCCGAGAAGATTTGTTTGTCCCTTGAGGGCTTACCATTTTTTGAAAGCCATTGAAAATATAATTGACAAAAGGCATGTACAGTAAACAGAAATAGTTATCTCCAATCCGTCTTTTTTAATTTGAGACACGCATGTAACAAGAAAAACATTTGTGCCGGACAGATCATCAGGAGCCTTATGTGTAAACCTTACCATGGACATATCAAGACTTAAAAAAATAAATGGTGGAGATTGTGTAAATGTCCTCTGGACCTCATATGCATTTTATTGGTGCGGTCAAAGTGATGAAGTAAACAGAATGCTTTTCATTTACACACATTTAGATTAAATATGACACTCTCATGAATGGGGTTAAGTACTCAATTACATGAAATCATTATCCAGAAGTTATAAACATGAATGAATCAGTATGCACTACTCTTGGAACATTTTTCTTATAGCATGCACAATTTTAATGTTTTACTGACAACAAGGATTGCTTCAATATTCTAATTATAAATTACAGAAATAACATTAGCTTAGCAACATTTACACTTCTGTACAACTGCTGCTGCACAGAGGTGTGCTTTTGGTGTTGTTCGCAGGGCCTTTGTTAAATGTACTAATATTGTGGAATTGTTTGAATTGCTTGTCTTGCATCTGTACTGAACAAGTTGATCAAGATCTTCAGTATTATTAGTAAGTTACTAGAAAGTTATTGGCCGGTGAGTTTGATCAAGATAATAAATTGGACCTCAAGGACAGGTGACATTTATTGTTGGTAGCTTAATGTTATTACAGAAACATTTCAAAATGTAAAATAATACTTAACAAACAGAAAAAAGAAAAAAACTAAAACATAGTACAGACAAGCAATTCAAACAATTCCACAGCCTCTTAATATATGTGAAAATAAAATAAATTGTGTAGTTTCTATGTCCTGTATATTGAGTTTTTACTCTATTAAAGGAACACTTCGACTTTTTGGGACTTTAGTTTATTCACCGTATCCCTCGGAGTTAGATTAGTCCATACATACCTTTTTCATCTCCGTGCGTGCTTTAAGTCTGTTTGACGCACCCACCGCTAGCCTAGCTTAGCACAAAGACTGGATGTAAATGGCTACAGCTAGCATACTAATCCCAATAAGTGACAAAATAACGCCAACATTTTCCTATTTACATGTTGTGATTTGTATAGTCACAGTGTGTACAAATAACAAGGTCATATGAGACACAGACATTTTTTAAACGTTTAAATACTGGGAACTATTTTCTCAGAAGGCGAAGCACTGCTACTTGGGCGGAGTGATGAGCGCAGCACCCGAGAAGCGCCGTGGTTATGGAGCAGAGAGTTCGCTCAGAGTTGGAGTAATAGAGTCAGCAATTACTAGATAGTAAATGCAAAGTTTACAATCATGGGTGTTCGCTGTATTGTAAAGAGCTGCGACAATAAACAGGGGAATTACAAACAAAAACGCTGACCTGATGAATCAATGGCTATTGCTCTGGATATAGATCCAAACACACCTGTAGACATCATCAAGGACTATCGCGTTTGCTCAGAACATTTCACTAGGACGACTATTTTGAAAAAATGGAATTTGCCACACGGACCATGAAACGTGTGCTGAAGGATAACGTTACGGCCATCCCATCGATAGTAAAGACAGGACAAAGTGGATCACCTGCGGCTGCGGTAAGTATGGAAGTAAAATAATGTCAAATGTTTTTGAAATAAAAAGCCTGTTGAATTGTACTACTTAGTAGTAAAAATAGGCATTGCATTAACCATGCTTGCATTTTAATGCATTGTATTTTTAGGGCTTGCATTTTTATGGGCTGAAATTCAACATGGTTGAATATTTAAGCTGTGAATATTTCAATTAAAAACATTTCAAACACCTTTTCATTATTAAAAATTAAATAATCCATATTCACCTTTCATATTTCACTTCCAAAATATTCAAACTGTTTAAAAATACAACCAATAATATTCAACAGGCAATTTTCGGTCCATTTTATTTCGCTTTGCAAATTCGCTTCCACAAATTCAGTGGTTCAAATTCGACAGTAAATTCAACATTGACATCCAGGAACTGCAGGAAAAGCAGTAGATTGCCGAGCATACGCTCCATCTGCTGTTAGTCGACCTCACCATCAGATGGTGCAAAAGCGCGTGTTGTAGACGAAGACCAGCAAAATTAGAGCAAGTCATTCATTCATAAAACTCATTTACAGCAATGTAAGTGTATTTGTGATTATTATGATGGCTGTTTTATGTTAAATTCAGTGCCTTCACGGTTACTTTTCCTGTGTAGCCTACATGCATCTTTCTCTACCGTGAATGAGATTATAATGTTATTCCCCGATGTGGATATACAGATCCAATGTTACATTTTTGAGGTTGACATATATTTCTCTTGGTTGTTTAGTTGCCTTAACTTTATATTGTGGCGATGTGCTGCATGCAGGCTATTAGGGTTTCCCTCAATACTTCAGGATTCCCCTGCTGGACATATACAACGCTTAACGTAGCTTAATGGACTACAGTGATGTAAAAGACCAAACTCGCAGGCAAGCAGATGGACTCAGAATAACGCGCAAAGCTTAATGCTGAGCGTTTCCCAGTGATAGACTGGCATAAAGATGGCTTGATGTTGGACATTCGCACATTTAGGGACCGTCTCTAAAGTGTATACGAATTTGGTATACACGTTTTTAACTCCGATAGCATTTGAATAGAACGACTTACAGTCATAAAACCAACTGTAAAGTGTCCATGTAGTGTCAGGCATTCTGCGCACCCTTTGGATTTTTGATAGTTATTCAAATAAATTTAAGTTTGCTATTGAAGTTAGAAACGTGTATGCCAATGTTGTATGAAACTTTAGAGACGGTCCCTAAATGTGCGAATGTCCAATGTCAAGCCAATTTTACATTAAGTCATTTAGCAGACGCTTTTATCCAAAGCGATTTACAGTTAAACTAACAATAGGACAACAATATGCAAGTGCTATGACAGTTTAAGCTAATGCAATACACGTAGGCATACTGTGTGTATATATACATATATATATATAGAGAGAGAGAGAGAGAGAATAGAATAGAATAGAAGAGTGTTAGTATTAATTGATCAAGTGTTTTATGCCAGTATATCACGAAACGCTCAGCATGAAACTTTGCGCGTTAAGTTCATATTCTGAGTCCATCTTCTTGCCTGTAGCCTACAGCCTACTTCCCCAATAAGGTGCAAGATTGGTCTTTCATATCACTGTATTAGTCCATTAAGCTAGCGTTTTGTCCCAACGGAAGGGGAATCCTTGAGTATGAGGTATTGAGGGAAACCGATTATAATCCCGTTCATGGTAGAGAAAGCTGATGACATGTAGGCTACAGGGAAAGTAACAATGAAGTTATTGAATGAAACATAAACACAGCTTTTGTGTGTTTATCATCTTTTCCGCATACTGACACAGATAATCATTTTCATTTTATGAATGAATGTCTTCGTCAACAACAAGCGCTTTTGCACCATCTGATGGTGAGGTCGACTAACAGCAGATGGAGCGTATGCTCGGCAATCTACTGCTTTCCCTGCAGTTCCTGGACGTCAATGTTGAATTTACTGTCAAATTTGAACCACTGAATTTGTGGAAGCGAATTTGCAAAGCGAAATAAAATGGACCGAAAATTGCCTGTTGAATATTATTGGTTGTATTTTTAAACAATTTGAATATTTTGGAAGTGAAATATGAAAGGTGAATATGGATTATTGAATTTTTAATAATGAAAAGGTGTTTTTAATTGAAATATTCACAGCTTAAATATTCAACCATGTTGAATTTCAGCCCATAAAAATGCAAGCCCTAAAAATACAATGCATTAAAATGCAAGCATGGTTAATCCAATGCCTATTTTTTTTCAAGTAGTGCAATTCAACAGGCTTTTTATTTCAAAAACATTTGACATTATTTTACTTCCATAGGTAAGTGTCCCGTTATGTTTTTAGATGACTAGCCTACTGTTACAGCGCCATTAGCTAACGTTAACGTTAGATGTAATGTAACCTTCGTGACACTATTACATGAATAGGGTGCTCACTACTATTACAGTTGTTCCCGGGCTCCATGTATCCCCTGTAATGTTAGTATTGTGTTGTCACAAACGCGCTCTATCGCCCCAGTAACAAATAAGCGGCGCTAAAGGTAACTTTCAGGACTGAAGCGTTCAACTTGCTAATGAATTGGAGGGGGTATGGGCAGTTCTCTTACGAGAGGTTCTCTCGTACTTGCGTAAGTATCTTACGTTAGGGGAAAACCTCTTTTCCTCGAGATATTGAAGCCAAAAATTATCCTTAATTTTGCAATAATGTAAAACGCATTGCAGCAGCATGCAGACATGGGCGAGACAGCTCGCGCGCCCATTGGCTGCTCTGCGGCAACTGCACCAGCCTATCGATAGAGGCCCCTCATGACGTCAGAACCAATGAGGGTGCTTCGCGCCCATTACGTCGGGCTAGGGCTATAAATACGGCCCAGAGAGGCTGGTTTGGTCAGTTTTTTATCTCTTCAGCGAGCCTACGCATCGCTGGATCCTGAGAGGAAGCCGCGCCGTCTGATTCAAGCACTCAGCGGGATTTGTTCTGCATCTGAAGCTGCCGGTCGACAACTCGCCGCCTTCAGTCGCCGTTCCTGCTCACGCTTTCCGGCGTACATATCCTTTTCTCTGCTACTGTGTTTTGTGTATGTGTGTGTTCGCCGCCGCGACACACACTCTCATTGCACTAAAAGAGCCGGGCGTCTTTTTCAAGACGCCCCTTTCCTGAGGACGCGCAGCTCTCACGCTTGCTGACAGCGACTGCCCTCACTGCGAGCTAGTTACTGCCTATGGTGACTCTGCGGACTCACCTGGCATCCTTCTCCGAGACTGCGCCTCTGCCCCCCGCCCCCCCAACCCGCAAAGCTCGCCGGTGCGCCCGCTTGCCTTGCCTGCTTGGAGGATGATACCTGCTCTCCCTCTGTTCGAGCCAATCAAACTGCGCCGTTCACAGGGGATGTCAGGAGCGGACGGTCACGGGGCTAGCTTTCTCTCTCCCTCTGTTCGAGCCGTGCAAACTGCGCCGTTCACAGGGGAGGCTGGAAGCGGACGGTCGGGGTTAGTTTTTCTTTACGTACACTCACGTTTCACTCACCGGCGAAAGGAGAAAAGAGTGTTTATAGTCCCGCCGAAGCTGGACTGACCTGAATTTTCTCACACATTTCTCAGTTCCCTGATCAGGCGACTGGAAATATAAATATTGCAGCGCCTGCAAGCAAACGCCGAAGAAAACATGTTGACGCTCTTATATGCTCGTGCATCTGAAAGCCTTTGTGTTCCCCCCTGTGGCTCAGTGGCGGAATCTTTGGTTTTTCGCACGAGAGACCGGTGTTCGAATCCCGGTCTAACGGCAGATCAATTATGCCTCCAATGCTTCGCTCTGTCAGTTCCCTGAAAGGCGACTGCAGATATGCATTTTGCAGCCAACGAGCGCGTTGTACAACCCGCTCGCCTGCACCCAAACACCGTTTCTATGGTTCCCGTGCGTCACTGGCGAAAGGAGAAAAGAGCGTTTATGTCCCGCTGCGGCCGGGCCGAATTCTATTTCTCACACATTTCTCATTCCCCTCTGAAGTTCAGGCGACTGGAAATGTCAATACTGCAGTGAGCGAGCCTGTTGTAATGCACGCACGCCTGCAAACAAACGCCAGCATGTTGACGCTCTCTGATAATACTCGCGCTAACTAAATGCCTATGTGTCTTCCCCTGTGGCCCAGTGGCAGATTCTCAGGCTTTCGCGCGAGAGACCCGTGTTCGATCCCGGGTCTACCGGCAGATAAAATTATGCCGTCAATGCTCGCTCTGTCAGTTCCCTGAAAAGGCGACTGCAGATGTGTATTTTTGCAGCCAACGAGCGCGTTGTACAACCCGCTCGCCTGCACCCAAGCACCGTTTCTATGGTGTGTTCCTAGTCCAGCTGCGGCTGGATCTACCTCCATTCTCACACATTTCTCTGGAAATGTCAATATTGCAGTGGACGAGCCTATTGTAATACACGCACGCCTGCAAACAAACGCCAGCATGTTGACGCTCTCTGTTTCTATGGCAACTTCTCGCTCGTTCAGTTCCAGTAAATGCGACTGTTCCAGTGTATTCTGCAGTAAACAAGTCGGCGACACAGCCCGCTTGCCTGCACACAAACGCCGCTTTTACGGCTACCCAGATAAATCCCATAAGAGTGTATTTTCTGGTGTTCCGGCCACGGCCGATGGTGTTATGAGTGTAGACAAAATGCCCACTGCCCAGTGCTCATTCCTACACAGAAACACAGCCCGTCACACAGGGCTCGCGCACATGAAATCGACCCAGATCGATTGCGCATTAAATGTGGTAAATGTGCCCACTGCCCACAAACACTACGTTCTGCATGTCTCAAGGTTTCTGTAAAACGAAACCAACATGCATTCGCTCTGCTCAGGCGGACAATGCTCTCAGTGTTGTAAATGTGCCCGCTATCCCACGCCCACATTCACACATAGACATGACAGGTCTTACGGGACTCGCCCAGCCCTCCCCCTCTCGGTTGACCACCGCAGAGGAGTCGAGCGCGGGCAATCTGCCCGCTGTTATCAGCGCACCCCCTGCCTCAAATGTCATAAGCGCGACGCTTATGTTGCAGCACACTGAAGCCCCTCTGTCGCTGAGCGACCAGAGCGCGCTTCGCATTCAACCCCTAGCCATTCGTGCAAACGCATGGGCAAGGCTACCCGGGGTTTCGAAGTGGGTGCTAGACATTATAGAAAGAGGCTATTCGCTACAGTTCGGTCGACGCCCGCAACTCAAAGCGGCGCGAATCGATACTACGGTGAGCCGAAATAGCGACGTTACTGAGCAAAGGGGCTATAGAACCCTTATCACAAGCTCAGAGCGAAGGGGGCATGTACAGCAGATATTTTCTGGTACCCAAAAAGACGGGGGTCTCAGACCCATTCTAGATCTAAGACGACTAAACAAAGCACTTCTGAAACGACGGTTCAAAATGCTCACAACCAAGAAAATCCTCTCGCAAATTTGCCAAGGGGACTGGTTCATGTCGATAGATCTGAAAGACGCTTATTTTCAAATACAAATAGCGTCACGTCACAGGCGATTTTTGAGATTCGCCTTCGAGGGTCAGGCATATCAGTACACAGTCCTGCCATTTGGCCTATCCCTGGCACCTCGCGCATTCACGATGTGCATGGATGCAGCGCTCGCACCCCTCAGGCTCCGAGGCATACGAGTGCTGAATTATTTGGACGATTGGCTGGTTCTAGCTCGATCACAGTCGGAGCTCATAGAACACAGGACCATATTACTCGATCACCTCGAGAATTTAGGTCTCACAGTCAATTGGGCGAAGAGTTCGCTGTCTCCCAGTCAGAAAATATCTTTTCTGGGCACAGATCTGGACTCGCTGTCTATGACAGCACAGCTGTCGCCGCAGCGCAGACTAAGTATTCAGTGCATGACAGAGATTTTTCGCCACAGCGCTTTAGTCCCGCTCAAAAAGTTTCAAAGGATGCTGGGTCTCATGGCTTCAGCATCCTCAGTGCTTCAGCTGGGTCTGCTTCGCATGCGCCCGCTGCAGTATTGGTTGAAAGCGCGCGCCGCGCAGAGCTTGGACCTCCGGTCTCGCGCGCCTCAAGGTCGATCAGAAATGCGTCGCAGCTCTGAAACCTTGGACAGTGACCGACTGGTACCGGTCAGGAGTAAGCCTGGGGACTTCCTCGAGTGTGAAGGTGGTGTCTACGGACGCCTCAACCTCGGGATGGGGAGACCGTTGGCTCGAGGGCAGACCGTTATTCGGCCAGTGGTCGGAACGGGAGAAGCTTCTGCATATAAACTGCCTGGAAATGATGGCAGTCGACAACGCGCAGAGGCGCTTTTTGTCCCCAGATAAAAGACACCACGTCTTGGTCCGTTCGGACAACATGTCAGTGGTGGCTTATATAAATCACCAAGGAGGTATCAGATCCAGAATCCTTCACAGGCTGACGGAACACCTCCTGGTCTGGGCTCAGCACAATCTGCGCTCGCTCAGGGCAGCGCATGTGCCCGACCATCTGAATGTGGGACCAGACAGACTGTCCAGAAACTATCTTCCGGCAGGAGAATGGTCTTTACACCCACAGACAGTCAAACTGCTATGGAGGACATTTGGCAGAGCGAAAATAGACCTATTTGCGTCTCAAGAGAACGCTCATTGTCAGGAATTTTTCTCCAAGAGCAGGGATGCGCTGGCTCACGTGGCCCCGCTGCCCGCTCTATGCGTTTCCCCCTGTCACGCTCCTACCCCAGGTGTTAGAGCGAATCAGGGAGAGCGGATGCCCGGTGCTACTCGTCGCCCCATTTTTGGACAAACCAAGTCTGGTTTCCAGTCCTGATGCAGCTGACGAGTACCGCCCTGTGGCCGATACCGGTGAGGAGGGATCTCCTCTCGCAGGCAAACAGCTCGATCTGGCATCCTTACCCGGAGCTTTGGTCCCTACATGTGTGGGCCATCAACGGGTACCCGTTAACCTCCCAGCGGGAGTGTTAAACACAATCACACAGGCTAGAGCTCCATCTACGAGGCGGCTCTATTCCTCAAAATGGTCTGTGTTCACTAGCTGGTGTACAGCGAGTGGCACTTCACCCTCACGCTGTGGGGTGCCAGAGGTTCTCTCCTTTTTACAAGAGCTTCTGGATAAGGGCAGAACCCCATCCACGCTCAAAGTTTATGTGGCGGCCATAGCAGCGTTCGCTGAACCACCGCTTGGCCAGTCATTAGGAAGGAACGATCTGGTCATTCGCTTCCTTAGAGGAGCTAAGAGGCTGAACCCTCCCAGACCTCCCTCAGTTCCCGTTTGGGACCTTTCCACGGTTCTGGAAGCCATGAAAGGTGCCCCATTCTAGCCAATACAGTCAATAGACCTGAAACTCTTGTCTTTCAAAACAGTGTTTCTTCTGGCTCTCGCTTCAGTGAAGCGCATAGGGGATTTGCAAACGCTCTCAGTGAGCGCGACGTGTATGAAGTTTGGGCCTAATGACTCGAGAGTCATACTCAAACCAAAGCACGGATATGTTCCTAAATCCCTCAATACACCGTTTAGGGCACAGGTTATCTCCCTGTAGGCCCTGCCGGTATCTGAAGAGGAAGGGGACGCAGGCTTCCTTTGCCCGGTCAGGGCGTTAAGAGCCTATGTGTCTCGCTCATCTGTTTTCAAACAGACGGAGCAGCTCTTTGTTTTGTTCAGCGGACGTTCTAAGGGACTAGCTGCATCAAAACAGAGTCTATCCAGATGGATAGTTGATGCTATAGCGCTAGCTTACACATCCAAGGGCCTGCAATGCCCGATAGGTGTCAAAGCGCACTCCACAAGAGGCATGGCCTCGTCGTGGGCTTGGTCCAGTGGGATTGCCTTGCAAGATATCTGTATGGCGGCAGGCTGGGCCTCCCCGTCTACATTTATAAGGTTTTATAACCTCGAGGTTCCCGCTTTACAAGCTAGGTTGCTCCCGGTTTAATTTTTCAGTATTGCCCGCCCGATGCTATCGGCTCAGGATGCTGAAACTGCTAGAGCGTCGATCACTGATCGTCTGTATACTTCTGTGGGCAGTGCGTAAGTCCCCCATATTTATCAGTCCAGGCCGAGTTCGCCCTGGCTGTGTGGAACAATTGATATAATATGCTCTTATCAGAGCTCTATATTACAGGAATGATGCTATTCTAGCCCCTCTTCCCGGATTCTCTGTGAGTCCCTTGTGATTAGGCACTGTATGAGCCCCGGGCACCTGCCCTTGGGACTTTAGTGTTATGTCTCAAGCACGCACGGCGTTTTACACTGTGTTCCCCTAGCGTAAGATACTTACGCAAGTACGAGAGAACCTCTCGTAAGAGAACGTACTCGGTTACTAACGTAACCTCGGTTCTCTCTAGAAGAGGGAACGAGTACTTGCGTATCTTGCCGTGCATGCGTCACATTCTGATTCGCTTCAGCGATGAAAAAACTGACCAAACCAGCCTCTCTGGGCCGTATTTATAGCCCTAGCCCCACCCGCTTTCGGCGGGACATGACGTAATGGGCGCGAAGCACCCTCATTGGTTCTGACGTCATGAGGGGCCTCTATCGATAGGCTGGTGCAGTTGCCGCAGAGCAGCCAATGGGCGCGCGAGCTGTCTCGCCCATGTCTGCATGCTGCTGCAATGCGTTTTACATTATTGCAAAATTAAGGATAATTTTTGGCTTCAATATCTCGAGGAAAAGAGGTTTTCCCCTAGCGTAAGATACTTACGCAAGTACTCGTTCCCTCTTCTAGAGAGAACCGAGGTTACGTTAGTAACCAAGTACGTTTTCATTTTTGAGAAACAGTGACCTTGTTTGTGAAATAGTAGGCTACTCCCGTTCTGATTCTCCCCTCGACCTCAGTCTGTTCGGCATTGTCTATCAGCTTCCAAAGTTGGTTTGATACCAAATAAAAATCCTCTGACAATTCCTCAAAGTCAGCCATGATCACGAATCACGTTCGCTACTAGCTAGTTAGTCACGTTGGTTTTGTTGACGGAACGGCGCTTCTCGGGTGCTGCGCTCATCACTCCGCCAAAGTAGCAGTGCTTCGCCTTCTGAGAAAATAGTTCCCAGTATTTAAACGTTTAAAAAAATTTCTGTGTCTGATATGACCTTGTTATTTGTACACACTGTGACTATACAAATCACAACATGTAAATAGGAAAATGTTGGCGTTATTTTGTCACTTATTGGGATTAGTATGCTAGCTGTAGCCATTTACAAGCTAGGCTAGCGGTGGGTGCGTCAAACAAAATTAAAGCACGCACGGAGATGAAAAAGGTATGTATGGACTAATCTAACTCTGAGGGATACGGTGAATAAGCTAAAGTCCCAAAAAGTCGAAGTGTTCCTTTAAATAATTAAAATACATATATTCATAGATGCCATTAAAGTCTGAAGTCTGAACATCAGGCATATTTCTTCTTCATCACCAGAGTACATGGTTTTCCATGATAGCCCAGGGAAGATCATCATCTAATTTCCTTTCTCTTTAACTTTTCAGCACATGCCTGTAGGCAGCCTGAGACGCCATCTCATGTAGACGTGAAGGCTATAGACTTGCCTACTCTAGGTTACACACTCATGTATACGTGCCAAGGTGGCTTCTACTTATCTGGAGGATCGGAGCATAGGACCTGCAAAGCAGATGGGAGGTGGTCAGGCAAACCTCCAGTCTGCAAAGGTACTGAAACAACTAGGCTGATAACCCTGAAAGGGCTGATTCATGAACTGTGTCCATCCTGCCCTTGAGAAGGACACTTTACTAGCAGTAGCGACTGATTTTCATTTATACAGACAGGAATGTGAAGCCAGAAGCAGTTGTTTACCCATATCTTTAAAGGGCTACTTCACCCACATATTAAAATTCTGATATTGTTTACTCACACTCAAAAAATAACAGCATGATTTCACAGAGTGCAACATGTCTTACTTCTGATGGTGGTCTTACTAAAATCGTGGTGACTTTGTATTTTTGGGTGAACTATTCCTTTAATACTTACACTGCCTATTGATTTATAGTGATGAATGTTCTTAGTTTTTAATCTTGAAACCATTTAAGACTAAATCTATTACGTTTAAACTGTAAAATATGTACATTGTTACACAGAATAGGAGTGTCAGTGTCTATGAATGTAAAGAAGTTATTTATGCGTGACAAACTAATGTAGCAGTGACTCATTTTCAGAGTAACTACAGCAAAAAACTTTGATTAACAGTCATTACCAATGTGCAGGTTGTATCCACAAATGTCAACTGATCAATTATCTGCTCTATTTCCTAGTTGGACCAAAAATCAACAGCAAATCAAATGAGGATCCAGACCTGCAGAAAAACAAGATTCGTGGTATGAAAACATCCCCTTCCCCTTAATTTATCATTTTTCTTCATCATTTTGGTCATCAAAAACAAACTTGGCCTGCATGAGGTTGAACCATGGTCATTGGAAATAATGGGCATGTCATTTTTTTTCTGGAAATTATATTTTTAAAATGTCAGAGTTACAAAGATAAATGGGAAGGTTGAATATTTCTGTGTTAAAATATGACTGCCTATCCCATTTTAACTGGCAGAGACCAACTATTTGTAAGCCATATGCAGGTGTTGTAGAAGTGTTTAGGGAAACCTGTTTGAAAATTGTTTTTGTAATTCCATTTAGTGCTGCTATAGTTGGGCAGAAATTGCTCAATTCAATGGTTAGCAGTGTTCAAAAGTTTTTGGACACTTAAATTTACTCTTAAAGTTATTGTTTCCTTAGATAACAAAATATCAACCTGCAAACAAAGTATGCTTTTCTCAGAACTGACTTTTTTTCTGGGCCATTTTTACAATAATGGTTATAACTGGTTATTTTAGTAGACGAAGTTAACTAAATGAATACAGCAATTGTGGCGACAGGACGTAACGTCTCTGTTCCCTCCTTCATTCCCTACATTAGTAACCTAGACGTCCCCTATCAGTCAGTCACTTTCGATGTTTCGTCAGAACAATTGACATCTGATCCCTAATGGAACTCCATCCAGCAGATAATCGCTCTTCTAGTAGCGACCACCGCTGACGTGCTGTCACACAAAAACTCTCTGAAGAGCTTCTTCCTGGTTCGTTGTACACAATCGAACGATGATTGCATCATCGAGTAGAATTGGAGAAACGCTCGGTTCCAAAGCGAAAGCTTAAATGAGCGAGTGCAACGGCTTTGCGTGGCCTGGTTTGTGATTCAAATTTCACTCGCCAATGTCCATTGGCTTGTTTTGTTTACACTCAAAGGTGATTGGGCTCTCAGGCGTGATCCCAATTTGTCAGTCGTAACGTTGAATGTGGCTGACTGATAGGGAACCATGTTTTGACAACCAAAAATAGTGTCTGAATGCTTGTGTATTAATTTTGAACAACATACAACTACTGTTTTATAAGTTGAAACCTAAAAAAAATGGAAAGTGTGCTTATGTTTCTTTAAATAAATACCACTTGCTTTGATATTTTGTTAACTAATGCAGTTGCTTTCATACAATTTCATGTTTGCCTTAAATGTCCAACCACTTTTTTGGGGCCCCTGTACCTGTAGCTATAGTATATATGTGTGTAATGTATTTTGTGAAATTACACAGACATACAGGTAGACATTATTTCTTTATGTGTTTTGTTTAGTTCCAGCAGATGTGTTCTCTTTGAACTCTGGTTGGGCTGGATTCTATGAGTACTTGGGAAAGAGACAGTCTGCCACAGTAACAGTCAATGCATTCAATGCCACCACCAGCCGGGTCAACGTCACTCTTCTGGAGCAAAGTGGGGTGCACATTAAACTCTCTGGTAAGTTGAAATTTTCTGCCAGGTTTTGGCATCATATTCAAAGAAGACACTAGGGCTAGGTGGTATGGTGCAATATACCATACAACAGAAGAAATGTGTCAGTCGGTAAAGATTTTGCAATATTAAAGCAGTAATTACACCCACACGGCTGTCAGTGGACAGGACTGCTTTAGGTTTTTTACATTTCCATTTTGCTCCACATGCTCATGTGCATAGTGAAATGAAGAACTTGTTATAGTGTTGATAGCCCCAACGTGAAAGAGTTGTTTGTGGGTCAATATAGGAGTGAACTGATGTGCGGTCAGCTACTACAGCAACAATATGACATCAATAAGAGTCTGCTCTTACATATTAAAGGTGCTGAAAGAGAAGGATTTTCTTACTATAATGGGAGATTGGGAGATGGAGAGTGAATAATTGAATTAGCATTGCATCTTATTTCTTCAGTGCTGAGATTACACCCAGTTTCTCAGATGTGTTGAGCAGATTTGATAGCTATGGATGCTTTCCGCATTTAACAAAAATGTTTTCCTTTGCCCTACTTAGTCCTAGACTAAAAATAAAGAGAAAAACATTACAAATGCAGGTTTATAAAATAAATTCCAGATGATGGATATCATTGGTATTCCAGTTAATTATATCCTTATGTAATCTTTTTTTCTTTTTTTTTCTTATGTTGTTTTGCAGGAACTTACAAGACAGAAGAAAATCATCTATTATTAAAAGTTTACCAGATAAGAGGCCCAACAGAACAATATT
Source organism: Leuciscus idus (assembly GCA_021554675.1). Lineage (NCBI taxonomy): Eukaryota > Metazoa > Chordata > Actinopteri > Cypriniformes > Leuciscidae > Leuciscus > Leuciscus idus. The sequence continues at coordinate 7,662,186 of CM038641.1, read as the reverse complement.
TTAGCAAATTCAAAAACGATAACTGGGCAATGGATGGATATGTGAGTAGCATAAAAGTGGTAATAAGTTGACAAAGTAGTGGTATTTTATTACTATGTATGTGATTTGCCAATTTGTTTTGCATAGGTTACAGCTGAATCGGAGAAAAAAATGTTTGTTTACCAAGGGCACATTCACAGCAAGGATTTTGGGAAATTTCAATTAACAAGACAAGGTAGATTTATTTAATTGTATAAATTCTCCCTTTTCATATGCCTAATAATATTTATATAATATTTTATTAATGTACTGTGTTAGTATAAAATCTATAACTACATTTTATTTTATTAATGTACTATATGTATATAGATTTAATACTCAGAGTTAAAATACTTAGAATTGTTTGCTTGGATTTTCAGGTCTTATTACCACAGATATGGATCCGTCTAATCCTTACTACGGCACAAACAGCAGCTCTGTGGCAGCTGCCATTCTAGTACCCTTCTTTGCGCTTATTTTATCAGGGTTTGCCTTTTACCTCTACAAACACAGGTAAGAGCTACTGACTTGACTGTCTTTTCCATGTGTTGATGTTATTTGTCCATAATGGATGTGAATTGGCATTTTGTCACTGTAGTGATGGGAAACTCCTTTGCCAAACCAGTAATTGTGACTAATACAGACAGTTAGCAATTCAAATCTCTGCAAATAAAACATGTAATTGAGATAAAATATAGTCAATGTTGAAAAAAAAAGAAAAAGAAGCATGGGAGTTTTCCTACGCAAACAAATCAATGTGTCAAAGTTGCCATGAAAGCATGACAGTTCCCCGATATTAAAATAATAAAAAAAAAATTGGCAGGACTCTATCACAAGGCACAGATGACAATGAGAGACCCAAAGACCTGGCCGCTTCCAGGTAAGTCACCGGAAGCTAATGCCACAGGCGACGAGCCCTTTACAGTCACACCTTCATTGTCTGCATTTTATTTGCTCATCTCGTCGGAGGCAGTGCAGAGTGCAGGAATTATGGGACATTAAGTGACTTGCATATTTTGTTTAGTTCCATACTAGATATTCATTTCTGTCAACCCTAATTTTACCAACTAAAAGTCACCCTGTTTATTTCTGTTTGTGTACATTTGCCAACGGAATATCATGAGAATTATGTCTGATATGGTGATGCGCCAGACGCTCCTAATCAGTGGAAATATGAATTGGGTACGGGATGTAGGTCATTTATTTAGATTTAGACCATACAATTTGAGCGAGATCATAAATCATCCACTGCCATCCGAGGGAAGCCTGGGAATCAGTTACAGTTTTCAAAATTAAGATCATCAAGTAGTCAGTGACCATTCCAAAATGTTTTTTTTTTTTTTATGGTTTTAATTAGTTTTGGCACGAGGAAGCAATGCTTCAACTTGAATTAAATTGAGGAATTTTAAAACTGCCATGTTCTGAATAGAATACTACCATGCACAAACATATAAATCCAGATTATCAACTACATTGCAAAAATTGCCATAATATGCAGTATGCAATAAAGCATATTTAGCATAATCAATGAACTGTACACCATAATGCATTTAATTTGACCTCCAATTTCCAGTATGTTGAATGATTCGGAAGTAATTACAGCTAATCTTTTTCTTGACTCATTATTTAATCACATCTGCCAAGATAAAATGCAAAATAACTTTAAATATTATTTAAATATAAGGTCATGTGACAAACACAACAAGGATTTACAATGCAGCATTATGCTGACATTTTTACCATAGCATGAAGTGTGTGTAGAACTTTAGGGGGAGAAAAGTAGGCAATGCTCAACATATACTGCACAGTATGCTATTCCATTCCAAACACAGCCAAAGGAATTATTCCAACATAAATGTTTCAAGCAGTAGAATGCCACTTCACTGTGTTTGTCACAAGTCCTCATCACATTGCATGTTTAATTCAAGCAAGAGGCATCCACTTATCCTCTTGGAAATAAATTATGTTGCTTTTTTAATCCAATATTGCATAAAAACATTCTGGCTAATATTACTTCCAGTTCATGAATCACCCTAGAAGTAGTGGGTCAAATCAAATTCAACAGACCTTATTCACAGCAGCGCCATCTTTGATTTTTAACGGGAATGAAAGCGAGGGTGTGAGGGATAGACATACATTTCTTCAGTGGGTTGTACAGTTATTTAATCTGTTTTTGGATTGTTCTTCTGACGAAACACTGCAGTAATATCTTTCCGAGAAATTTCAGTAAAAAAAAGAAAAAAAAAGACAATATAAGCTGTGGAAAATTATAAGTGATCTAGGAGCTTTATACAGTTTTTACTGCAGATGCGATTAAAAATATGATAAGTCTATCCCTCACAGCCTCGCTTTCATTCCTGTTGTGGCGCTGCTCTGAATAAGGTCTATGCATTGTGAGATACAGTGTTCCATGCAGTAAAGATATCTGGACATCTGGAGACTTCAAATATTGATCACAAGCCATATGGATTCATTTTTATTTTTATGATGCTTTCATAGTGCTGTGGATAAGAGCATCTCAGAAATTCTACATAACATCTTTAGCATTTCATGGACAAATGTATGGGGTGGGAATAATATATGGGTTGGGGATGAATTACTTATTTAATTGAATGTGTTTTCAAATGAACAATATTCAATTGGTGGTAAGACACAATTTCTCTTGTCCTATAGTTCGAATTTAACCCGGCTAACACATTTGTCACTTCCCATTGTTGGATGAGGACATCATGTTCTTTTGTTTTAGGTTTTATCTAACATTTCTAATGTTGTTCTTCCATAATAAAAAATTAAACTGGAATGTGTTGTTATAAATGTAAACAAATAAATACACTTGTGTTTTGGCTTTGAAAGAACTTCCTACTCCTCCTAACTGTTTGTCATCTTTGTTTTCCACCTTTCCAGAACAAGACCAAAAGTTCAGTACAACGGATATGCAGGTCACGAGAACACTAATGGACAAGCTTCATTTGAGAATCCTATGTATGATACAAACATGAAGCCAACAGAGGCAAAGGCTGTGAGGTTTGATACGACCCTCAATACAGTCTGCACAGTAGTATAGCCTTCATGATGAGCTCTGGGTAAAGCAGCAGAGCGGTGGGTGCCAGATGACAATACTCCTTTACCACTGACTGCACTTTGCTATAGATGCGACTCACTTTATCACAAGCTTACAATGGACGACATAAAACCGACAAAGTTTTTTTTTTTTTTTTTTTTTTTTTTTAGATTGTAAAAAAAAAAAAAAGACTTCTCAAAGAATGAAGCTCACTTGACGCATGTTCGGCCAGAACTGAAGTCAACATTCTTTCTGGGATGGGATCTGTACCGTACGTGGCACTTAAAGGATGAAGGTTTTTTTGTTTTTGTTTTTTTGCTTTTATCTTCTTTTTTTATGTATCACCCCCCCTCCCCCCCTTAAAGAGACTTCCTGGGAAAGATACTGAAGTGTTTTTGAATGCCACAAAGTTGTTGACACAATGTATTTTCTTCAGTGAAGACAAACCACAAAACAAAAATGCAACTGGACTACTGTGGCTTAGCACACTTAATAGATCTCCACCAAGAAGGTGACAAAATGCTACAAGAAACTCAAAGGAGAGACGCTCACCTCTGGATGGAGGATGAAACTCAACCTCTGCGTTGATAAAAGAAATAAACTTTATTGCACAAATTTTGCACTAGTATGAAATGGATATAAAATCAGTGTATTGGATGAAAACAAAAAAATAATATACAGGGTTTTATTGACTATATGTATATAAACATAAACCCATATCCATAGAGAGCATGATGTCATGCTACGGCTATCAAGAGAGACTGAATTTATTTTTGAAATGAAGTTCTGTTTATGTTTACAAGGTGATAAGGACACAATTGAAACTTACGATCATCATTTTTGATTGCTTTTTTAATGCATTCATCATACAGCACATTTCTTCGTGGCGTGTCCGATCACTTGGACTAGCATAAACACAAATGCTGACAAATTACAATTCATCTTTAAGTTTGAAATCACAATAGCTTTACTCACCTATTTGCTTTCATTGTGTATCAGATATACCTCTCGTGTAGAACATGACTGTATTATGATTAGTCACTGATTAGGAGCGACTGTATTACTGCATCAACATGGTGCAGATTTTAAGGGTTTTTTTATCGGCTCTGTGTGGACACCTACACAAGATTTACCTGAGCCCACAAGTTGATGCTTTTTTTTTCTTTCATTCCTCCTTTTTCTGAACCAGTGTGCATCTCCCGTAGCCATTAGAGACACAAAATCAGCGGGGTTAAGTTGGAACTTACTCTTGAAGAAACACTGCCTTATTAGATTCAGAAGCATGACCCGGCCACACCGGTTTCCAATGACCCATATCATTAGTACATTAACCTAGATGAAGAGCGTGCGGCTGCTGGGGTGCATATTCACTGTGATTTAAATGTCATGACCACGCTGAGACCAGTGCATGTGCTAAAACTGTAAGTGCTCCCATTTTTCCATGTGAACTACGTGATGCCTGATATTTTTTTCAACGCTGTGTTACCATATTCAAACTTAAAATGTGCACAATGGCATTGTTGTAGGCTTGCTGTCGGAAATCGGATATAATTTTCACATTGATTGTATTTTCAATCAAAACCATGTTTTGTTTCCGAATGCGTTTGGATGTTTTCTGTTGCGTCATGCTCTCAGATCGAACCATTTCTGTGTGCGTTGGATTCGCCAGGCCCAATGGTGGTAAAGGGCCGTGTCGGTTTTGTCGCACTGCAGATGATCCACATCTTGCCTTTTCTCAGGCTTGCTGCAATAATGTTTCTTTGTTCAGTTGCGTTTCGTTTCCTCACGACTGTCAGGCTGTAAAACTGCATTCAAACCAACAATTGTGCTACTCGCCATTGTCATTCGATCATGTGCTGCTGACTTGAAGTAGGTGCAAAAGATGTTTTTGTACAGAAATATATTTTTTATGCAGAATTTGTAAAATTATTAAATATGCTGTACTTTTTTGATTAATGTAGGTACAATTGTTCAAATAAATGTTTTTACTGTATAAAAATGTAAATTAATTGTTTATCTACCCATAAGTATATATCTATGGTTTCAAGTTTTCCAACAAATGTCAATATGTACGAGCTTTTATGAAATATTCAGCTCGTATGTGTTCTTTGACGTGAGCAAAATCATGAACCCTAGAGAACTGTACTGCTAATTGTTAAATGACAAATATTTTGAAAAGTATTATTTGAGATAAATATTAAACTTTTTCTAAAAGTACACGTTCTGTTTTTCTTCTAACACAAGTGCATTTTTTAGCGTATACTGTATACGACTGGAATTCACAGACCATTTGTAACTTATTACTGTAACACTGTTGGTCTTAAGACTGTTGTCTAATGATTTTGAGGTATGCTTGTAAGTAAGGGATGTAAATATTTGGCTCGACGATTCAATCATGAAATTAGAAATTTGCTCTGAATTTTGAGTGCAAAATATACACTGACAATGAATAAAAATACACACTATATATCAATAATATAAAATGTGTTGCAGACTAGCACTGTGAATTGCAAAGCCTTTTTACACCCTTACTTGCAAAAGGTGATTTTTGTCATAGTAACATATTTTCCATTAAACGTTAGATAAAACATCAGGTAAAAGTAATAAATTTACTTTTAGCTCAGCAATTTCATATCTTGACATTTAGGAGCTACATTCTTACTATATGTTCAAATAGTGGCTAGGGAAACCACATGTGTATTTTGAAAATCAAATTTTTAACTAGATGTACCGCATGGCGGTACAAAATATGACCGCCGCTCAGGCCTAAATAAATGACGTGGAGCAATTTGGCTGTATTGCGTGTTTATGTATATACCTAAAAAAAGTAGTAGTATGTGCATGTCTGTCTGTGTGTGTATGTGTATGTGTGTGTGTTTGTGTATGTGTGTGTCTGTGTGTGTGTGTGTGTGTGTCTGTGCGTGTATGTATGCGTGCGTACATGTGTGTGCGCGTGTGTGTGTTTGTGTGTGTGTGTCTGTGCATGTGGATTTGTATGTGTGTGTATGGGTGTGTGTCTGTGCGTGTGGATGTCAGTGTGTGTGCATGCTTGCGTTTGTTTGTATTCCTGCATGTGTGTGTGTGACAGTATCATCCTAAACCAGCAACCCTTCGCTCAACACCACCATCTACAGGCCGATGAGTGTACAGTCACTAAATGTGCACATAAATGAATTTATTTTATACCCCCCCATGGATGAAATTCTACGAAACTTAGCATACCCCCAGAGGATGTCAAGTTAATCATACACATGAAATATGGTGCAGTTCTGAACATCTCAACTGAAGATAGGGGCGATTAAAGCAGAATAATATTGCATTTTCATTTTTTATGGGAGGGGCGCAAATCACAAATGAGTGATTATGGGCTAGGTTGATGTGGGCCCTTAAGACCAACATACCATAAAAATTTCTTCATCCTCGGTGCCACGGTTCAGGTAGTTATTTAGGAAAAACTGCATTTTTTGGGTTTGGGGGGGCCCAGCGCGGGGGGGGGAGTGGCCCCCGGGGACCAAACGAAATTTTTCCGTAAAAGTCTAGTGGGGCTACATGCCCACCAAATTTCATGTTCCCCGGTGTTTCGGTGTCCCTGATATCGTTGACGAAAAATTCAGTAGATGACGGCCTTTGACAATCGATTATGGGCTAGGTTGATGTGGGCCCTTAAGACCAACATACCATAAAAATTTCTTCATCCTCGGTGCCACGGTTCAGGTAGTTATTTAGGAAAAACTGCATTTTTTGGGTTTGGGGGGGCCCAGCGCGGGGGGGGGAGTGGCCCCCGGGGACCAAACGAAATTTTTCCGTAAAAGTCTAGTGGGGCTACATGCCCACCAAATTTCATGTTCCCCGGTGTTTCGGTGTCCCTGGTATCGTTGACGAAAAATTCAGTAGATGACGAAAAAAAAAGAAAAAAAACACTTTGACAATCCCTATATGACCGCTTTCGCGGCGGTCATAATTATAGTACACAAATATGCTCAGGTCACATTTCACCCCAAAAATAATAATAGTAGGAAACAATAGAAGGAAGTTATATTTTGCATAAAGAAAGGAAACTTATTTTAGAACCATTTTAATATTTTTGATCGTTTCATTTTAAGTATAGTTAAATGGTTTTACCCCCTAAATTCTCATTAATGTAATGTGTCTGGGTATTTTACTTTTGAGGGGTATTATTTTATTATTATTATTAATGATGATTCCCTCATTACTGTAATACAGTACTCCTTTATCTGTATTACAGTAAAAAAAAAGAAAAAAAGTACAACTAATTTAGTCTATTTTTGTACTTAAACCAGCATAAAATAAAGGCAATCTACAAGTACAGTCATCACAATGATGTATTTATTTACTTTTTTTAAATTTATTTTTTATTACATTGTGGCAATGACAAATGGCGGAGAGGGGAGTGGTTAATTGTCATGAAAATAATGTAATGTTTCGTATTTCTGTCTTTTGGGTCTTTTTGGGACGTGTTTTTGACATGTTTGACAAGTTTTGTGAGGTTCAGCCTCATACAGCCACGTGTAAATAAGTCGATCATTATCTTCTCTGCACTTTCTTCCAATTTGCTAAAATGTTTATATATACAGTGTATATATATATATATATATATATATATATGCCTTGCTTTACATTAGATGACATCTACATTAGATTAGCCATGTTTCCCTCTCTCTCACTAACCCTTCTTCATGAATGTAAGAGCTTGCACTTGCTTTCACTGTGATTGCTCTATTTTCAGAACGACTCATTGGGAAAATAAGAGAAATTGCTAATTAGTGGCCCATATTCCATTTTTCCTGCTTAGTCCACGTTTGATTTGCATGGCACCCATCCAATTTCTTGGTTCGTGTCATGTTGTGAAGGAGTGTACCTCTGGACCTCATTAATTCGAAACACTCATTATTATGTGTACACACAACCTGACCTCTGATCTTGTTTACACTTTCCACCAATCATTCATAAAGCCACAGTATCACTGTTAGAAAGTTATGGCAAGACACATTCATTTGGAAGGCTTTTGAAACACTTGGATTTAAATTGGAATGATAGAATCTTTAAAACAAATTTCAATTGGTAATATTCTCACTGTGAATTTGCCAATTTGACTAACCTGAGACAAACATTTCCCCCTCTTTCGTAGGTCCAAAGAAGCTGACTGACAGATTGAATAACTGTTTAAAGCAGGGCTCAGTAGTTTTGGGATTTCTTCGCTGTATTCTCGCTTTTTGCTCGCAGGTTTCTCTCTAGAGCTCCCCCCACAGCTTCGGAATAGATATTTGACAACACTGTTGTAAAAACTCGTTGGCGATTCTCAGACACCAGAGGCTAGTAGATCAACGACATCAAAGCAGATGGGACATTCTTTAAAACGTCTTCTTCATTCGGGTTCGAACAGCGTGAGGGAGCGCAATAATGACAGCATTTTAGCAGATTTCTTTTGGCCGTAAAGCAATTGTTTACATCGCGAGACCACCTGATATCACGCGATACTTCCTGACGCGGCGGCCGGCGGCCCGCCGGCTCAAAGTTGCAAGTGCGGATTTTCCGCTCACGGGCACCAGGGGGGTGCGAAACGACCACCATTCAACCCGAAATAAGTAATATAACCATTCCAATGACTCTGAAGCTGTTCAGTTAAGGTAAAAAAGTTACTTAGAGCACCTTTAAAATATGCTAGTTTCTGATTTTTTTTTTTTGTTGTTGTTGTTTTTTTTTTTTGTGAGCATAGCCACCACAATGACAAGACAAGAGTGTAGTGGATTTTAAAAATGAAGTTCAATAAAAGGCACATATTGGCAATATTTTAAGGCATCACAGATCCAAAGGCCAAAAGATAATATTGTAGTATTACAGCCTTCTGACGGTATCCTTTGTGGAGAAGGCAAGACCAGAATGCATTGCACCAACCAGGAACAATTCTGATTTGAAATGTACTTATAATTAATTTAATACTACAAAATATCAGTAAAAAGTTCAGTCCAATTAAAATGATTTTTGTTAGCTTAGAAGTATTCTAACAGATAACTCTTTTGAAATCCATTGTAAGTTACGCTACTTGTTTGTCATTCAGAGTTGCTGGCCACATAGAGTGCTCTATTGCTCTGAGGTTCCGTGTCAGTTAGCAGGATGCCTAATAGACAGCAAGACAACTAGCGCTAGTATTTAGAACAGAGCTCATCTATTGCAAGTGTAAGAATGCATGAAATCATTGCATCAAACTCGGACTGTTTTTGTAAAAAAAATATATATAAAAAAAATATATATATATATATATATATATATATATATATATATATATATATATATATATATATATATATAAAAATTCATACAAACTGTGTGTAAGAATGATAATACAGGAGAATTGTTTTTTATTTTTACATAAATCCGATTCTTATTTCACTTCTCAGTCATCCTGCTTTTTGGAATACAAAAATCTGCCATGCTGAAATACAACAACAACAACAACATTTTTGCATAATTTGTTGCGTATGTGTTTACGGTGACAGTTACATGTGCTTTTCTATTTAAACTCCAGCATATTTTGGCTGGCCAGTAGAGATTCTGAGTTTATACAGTCTGACACCCTGGTTTGCCTCTCTGTCATTCATACTCTACAGCATGCAAAATTAAGCCGCAGCATTTATAATTAAAAATCTTGAGTAACCGCTCAGCCAAAGTGCTGCACTGAATTTATGGGTTCTTGTTTTAGAAATCTACAGATGGAAAAGTGTTTGGCCCTGATGAACAATAAGTATTATTTCTGAGATTTTTCATAAAATGATTCAGGCAGTAGCCATGGGCTGTATGAAGCAAGTCTTTTTGAGTTGTGAGGCACAGTTTGATGCAGTCTTGTCCTCATTTTATATATATATATATATATATATATATATATATATATAAAATGAGGACAAGACTGCATCAAACTGCAGTCAGTATATATATATATATATATATATATATATATATATATATATACTGACTGATTGAATGTTCACTATAAACATACCATAAACTCCAGATGTGTGTTATCAGATCATTCTTTAAAGCATACCAGTAACAGTCTATTATTACTTTATACATGTTTCTCTGCGTATTATATTTTAGTAGTATGAATGATAGTAGGCCTTCTTAATAATTAATACCTTCTTGCATACATAAAGATTCCTTTTTCAGTATTGTTGGTACTGCAATAAACATGGATATGCTGTAATTTGTGAGGATCCTAGTGCTGGGTTAGAAACCTAGTATGTGGACACAAATGTGACTAGTACACAGACTATATCATATAGAATAATGTATCACTTTAAAATATTCTGAGAAAGACATGCAGGGAATTTTATACAACGTCTGTCTGCTTGAAGCACATCTAGTGTTTATGCTGGCATTTTAGCGAATTTTGAGGCGTCTGTGCGAAACCATTCCTCAAAATAGTGTATGAACAAAAGGATTTTGGCATCAGGTGTAGAAGCTTTCTGCCAAACAAATCATCATTTCACTTGTCAGTTCTGATAAATGAGGAGATATCTCATAAAATAAGCGCAATCTTGGGGCTTGCTGCTGCTTTTTCTTCTCATTTACTGAGAGGATATGGTGTACTCAACCCTTTCATGTCAACCTACTTCTGCTACATCAATCTGAGTTTGAGTTCACCAGGATGGATGTGTCTTTCTACACTCATGACTCCCAGTGAAGTCTCTGCCCTAGGTTAAGTGACTTCCCATATAAGCATTTAAGAAAATTTTCTCAGCATAACTGCTATGCAGTATTTTACTTTGAAAAATCCAGATCATTTCTGCTAGACAGAACATTTGCATGCCTGATCATATGTCTCATCATTGTAAAAAACATTTTTTTTAAAATGGAAATCCTATAGTTGGTTTCTCACACTGTTCAAAAGTAAAGGATATTTCTTCTATATAGTGAAGGATATTTTAAGGATAGTTCACTTCACATTTGAAGGATAAACTGACAAGGCCTATGGGATGATGTGAAAATCAGTAAATAATCTTAAGAACCACACTGAAACATGACAACAAATGTTAATTAAAGCCAGAATTTCCTTTTCATTACAAAATTGTGTTATACTACACCTACTTCTAATTATTAGTAGTAGTAGTAATAGTTTTACTTACTGTATTGTTTTTTTTTTACTAATTACATTAAACATTCAGATTCAACTGAATGGGCTATAACGTTCATCTGATTTAAATTAATATGCCTTTTAAGCCATTGCAGAAAAATTTAATTTTTTATTATTTTTTTTATGTTGAAAAATGTAGGTGTAATGGCAAAAAATATCTGTAATTCTGTCTAAATTGTTTTAGTTTTATCATCCAGGCTTAGTAGTTGCGGTGGTAAATATTTCTGTTCTGTTGTTAATGGATTCAGATTGTCTGGTTTTTAAGCAGACGCTACAGTGTCTTCAGAGGTTATATTAATATAAATGCAGGAGTGTCGTTGGAATTTAATTGAAACTACAATCAGCATATGCCTGCACAATCTTCCTGTTCTCATCCCCAAGACTTTGTGTCTAAAATGGTGTCGCCAGGAACAGTGAGGATCAAGTAGGCTAATCTTCAAACAATTCTGGCCTCCTTAACTTTCAGAATCATTTCGTATGCTTAAATAATTTAATGGAAAGCAGCTTAAATTTCCAACCTCTCTTCACAAAAGACCAGTCATAGTCAAATAAAAATAAATTCTACTAATCTGCAGACTCAATAAAGATCCATTTACTGCTGCAGCATGTTTTATCACTAGGCTGCTTTAATAAACTGCAATATGCACGCTTTATTGATAATTCAAAGATGTTGGCTACAAACTCTAAATGTGTTCTGACCAAAATGTGATAACTGACAAGTTACAGGCAGTTATGCTGACAAACCTTAAAGGATTACTTCACACAAAAATGAAATTTTTGTCATTATACCGTTGTTACGTACGCTGTACGTATTAAGAGTGTTGCAACTTGCAATAGGGGTATATGTGGGTAGTTTTTTGTTGTTGTTGTTGGGTGTGTGTGTTTCAGATGTTCATTGGATCGATCTACAGCCTGTCAGTCTTCCTGAAGGATGATGACATCCCGGTTCACCCAACCAATCACATTACGCCGCCTTCCTCACATACCCGTATCTCTTCCACCTCCCCAGCTTTTTGCTCACTTTGGCTTTTAATATTTGGTACAGAAATCTTTGTTTGCAATTACAGAGATCATATACGTTTCCTGTAGTTCTTGACCAGGTTTGCACACACTGCAGCAGGGATTTTGGCCCACTCCTCCATACAGACCTTCTCCAGATCCTGCAGGTTTCGGGGCTGTCGCCGGGCAATACGGACTTTCTGCTCACTCCAAAGATTTTCTATTAGGTTCAGGTCTGGAGACTGGCTAGGCCACTCCAGGACCTTGAGATGCTTCTTACGGAGCCACACCTTAGTTGCCCTGGCTGTGTGGTTCGGGTCGTTGTCATGCTGGAAGACCCAGCCACGACCCATCTTCAATGCTCTTACTGAGGGAAGGTACAAGATCTCGCGATACATGGCCCCATCCATCCATCCCTCAATACGGTGCAGTCGTCCTGTCCCCTTTGAAGAAAAGCATCCCCAAAGAATGATGTTTCCACCTCCATGCTTCACGGTTGGGATGGTGTTCTTGGGGTTGTTCTCATCCTTCTTCTTCTCCAAACACGGCGAGTGGAGTTTAGACCAAAAAGCTCTATTTTTGTCTCATCAGACCACATGACCTTCTCCCATTCCTCCTCTGGATCATCCAGATGGTCATTGGCAAACTTCAGATGGGCCTGGACATGCGCTGGCTTGAGCAGGGGGACCTTGCGTGCGCTGCAGGATTTTAATCCATGACGGCGTAGTGTGTTACTAATGGTTTTCTTTGAGACTGTGGTCCCAGCTCTCTTCAGGTCATTGACCAGGTCCTGCCGTGTAGTTCTGGGCTGATCCCTCACCTTCCTCATGATCACTGATGCCCCACGAGGTGAGATCTTGCATGGTGCCCCAGACCGAGGGAGATTGACCGTCATCTTGAACTTCTTCCATTTTCTAATAATTGCACCAACAGTTGTTGCCTTCTCACCAAGCTGCTTGCCTATTGTCCTGTAGCCCATCCCAGCCTTGTGCAGGTCTACAATTGTATCCCTGATGTCCTTACACAGCTCTCTGGTCTTGGCCATTGTGGAAAGGTTGGAGTCTGTTTGATTGAGTGTGTGGACAGGTGTCTTTTATACAGGTAACAAGTTCAAACAGGTGCAGTTAATACAGGTAATGAGTGGAGAACAGGAGGGCTTCTTAAAGAAAAACTAACAGGTCTGTGAGAGCCGGAATTCTTACTGGTTGGTAGGTGATCAAATACTTATGTCATGCAATAAAATGCAAATTAATTATTTAAAAATCATACAATGTGATTTTCTGGATTTTTGTTCTAGATTCCATCTCTCATAGTTGAAGTGTACCTTTTATTTACTATTAATTGATTGAATTTACAGAAAAGGTACTATATTATGATACATATCGTTATCGGGATCGGAGATGACTTATATCGTGATATGAGATTTTGGTCATATCGCCCAGCCCTAATTCAGGGTATTGGAATGGACATTATAAAGGTGCCACTACACCGCGTTCATTTACAGTGTGAGTTGATATCAGGATTTGTTATGGTTGGGGTACGTTCCTCCCTTCCTGTGAAGGGGGTTACGTGTGACACCCGTTGTAGAAGTGGTTGACGAGCCTGATTGTTTTGTTAATGCTAATGACATTGCTGATAAGTTTCCGGATGTGTTTCCCGCAAATGTTGTGACACACGCGCAAAAGCAACGAGGAACGACATTACGTTGAATGATTCATTCATGTTGCCACTCTTTACTGAAGAGAGCTCTTCGCCCAAGTTACAGTGTTCTAAGGTTGTAAAACCCGATCAAAGGGTTGATAAAGTTGTGACTGATTTAGAAGTGTTGACTGTACCTATCACACGTGAACGGATGATAGCATCACAGCGAGATTATCCTTCTTTGGCTAAGTGTTTCTCTGCTGCTGAGCCTCCAAAATCTGTAAAAGACAGTAAAGCTGAGTATATGATAGACAATGAGTTATTGTTATGTAAGTGGAGACCTGTCGCTGGTATGGATAATGAGTGGGAGGTTACCTGTCAAATTGTGTGACCAACTGCTTACAGACAACAAGTCTTAAGTTTGGCTCATGACCATCTGCTGTCAGGTCATCTAAGAATTACAAAAACATACAATCGTATATTAAAGCATTTTTTTTTGGCCTGGTCTGAAGAAAGATGTCTGTCAGTATTGTAACACTTGTCATGTATGTCAAGTAACGGGAAAGCCAAATCAAAAGATCCTACCTGCTCCATTGATTTCGATCCCTGTAGTTGGAGAACCTTTCGAGCATGTCATTTTAGATTGTGTTGACCCTTTACCAAAGACAAAATCAGGAAATCAGTTTTTACTAACAATTATGTGCTCTGCAACGCGATATCCAAAAGCAATTCCACTGAGAAAAATTACTTCTGGTGCTATTGTAAAGGCACTTATAAAAAAAAATTCCACATTTGGATTGCCAAAATTTGTACAGACGGATCAAGGAACGAATTGTCTTTCCAAATTGTTCAGACAGGTGTTAAAAACCTTGGAAATATTGCACAGAGTTTCCAGCGCATACCACCCCGAAAGCCAAGGGGGCAATTGAGCGTTTTCACCAAACGTTGAAACCAATGCTGCGGAAATACTGCTTAAGCTCCGGTAAAGAGTGGGATGAAGGAGTCCCGTAAGTCTTATTTTGCGAAACGGTTCACAAACGAGTCACTTTGTTTTAGTCCAGCAGATCTGGTGTTCAGACAATACCGTGTGTGGTCCACTCAAGGTTTTAAAAGAGGGAATGTTGCGTGAGGATGCCACACCTAAGGAATTACATAATGCCTGTACGTTCGTGAAAGAGTCTTTGGCTGTAGCTCAGAAAAGCATGAAAAAGCATTTCGACATAAAATCAGTCACTCGTGAGATTGAACCTGGAGATGAAGTATTGGTACTTTGGCCAATTCCTGGTTCTGCTCTGTCCGCTCGATTTGTTGGTCCATGTGTTGTATCTAAAAAGTTGAGTGAGACAGATTATGTCGTGCATACTCTGGATCGTAAACTGAAATTCCGGACATTTCATCGAAACATGTTAAAGTTGTATTGTTCCAGAAAATCACTAGAAAGAACTGTGGAGGAAATGGATAGTCCGAATGCTGGCTCTGTTGCTACATCTGATGCAGTTGTTTCGCACTGCAGAAATATCCGCCTTCTTAACTCCTGATAATTTTCTACAATATAAGGTAATGGCATTCGGATTGTGAAACGCTCTGGCAACATTTCAGCGTCTTGTCAATCTTGTATTATCAGGAATACAAAATTGTAATACTTACCTTGACGACCTGGTGATATATTCCTCTGACTGGCATGAGCATTTGTCCCTCCTAAGAACAGTATTCAAATGCTTAGCAAGTGCATCCATAACCATAAATCTGGCAAAGTGTGAGTTTGGGAAAGCCACAATTACATACCTGGATATGATAGTCGGTCAAGGTCTAGTCCGGCCTGTGTGTGCAAAAGTTTCCGTTATTGTTGATTTTCCTGCGCCCACCACACGATGAGAATTACGCCATTTCCTAGGCATGGATGGGTATTATAGGAATTTTTGCCGAAATATCTCAACTGTTGTACATTCCCTTACCAGTCTGTTAAGTCCTGCAACTTGGTCTGAATCATGCCAACATGTTTTTAATAGCATAAAGACTCTGTTAAGTAGTGCACCTGTCCTTGCCGCCCCGGATTTCTCCCGTCCATTTAAGTTAGAAGTGGACGCGAGTGTGTTAGGCACTGGCGCTGTACTTCTTTAGGAGGATGACAT
The DNA here is from genome assembly GCA_021554675.1 of Leuciscus idus. Classification (NCBI taxonomy): domain Eukaryota; kingdom Metazoa; phylum Chordata; class Actinopteri; order Cypriniformes; family Leuciscidae; genus Leuciscus; species Leuciscus idus. The sequence goes on along the minus strand of CM038641.1, from coordinate 7,646,183 downwards.
TGGTCTAGACCAGGGTTCCTCAAACTCGGTCCTGGAGGGCCACTGTCCTGCAGAGTTTAGCTCCAACCCTCATCAAACACAACTACCTGTGAGTTTCTAGTGATCCTGAAGACATTGATTAGCTTGATCAGGTGTGTTTGATCAGGGTTGGAGCTAAAGTTTGCAAGACAGCGGCCCTCCAGGACCGGAACCCTGGTCTAGACCATCCAATTTGTTATTTTTCGCCCAATGCAAATCTAAAATGGGTTGGTCTGAAGTAGCTATATTACTCATAGGTGTGGTTTGGGCATAATGTGCAATAAACCAATCAGAGTATCATCTCACATTCCCTTTAAAAGCAGGCACGCTTGTTCCATGGCGGGTTGCTATTATAATGGCGGATTTGCCAGGCGCACGCCAGGAGCGGTTCACAGCCGAGGAGATCGACGTTCTAGTCAGGGCTGTAAAAGACACTTTGTCAGGTGTTCTTATATACCTATGTGTCTTGCCACTATTGGTCAAACAGGTTTGATCCATCATTACTACAATTAGCCTGAATAATTTGGGTAAATGTGTAAGCTAGATTTATAGATTTTTTTTCACATCTTCATGGACACCACAATGATTTCCCTCGTGTGGTAATATTTTTCTTTGTAATTATGTATGGTTTGCAAAAATGGGAACTGCTGCGTCTGTGTAGATGAGAGAAGCAAAGTGTATGCGCGTTGTGCACACGCTACATTATGGCCAAGCATGCGCCTTTAAAATAGCATCTGAATAAAACGAATTTCCTGGTCTGTGGCGGAATTGTTTTCTGAAACTGCAAAATAGCACCAGGGAATGTTTGCGCAAGAACACGCCTCCTCTTTTCGCTGAACCGCCCCCGGGAGCAGTTTATTCCCTAATTTACAGACCTGCGTCTGTGGAGGGAAAAGTCCGCTGTGCATCGGGTGCAAAATAGGAATGATACATGCGTCGGTGTACAAAGTCAGTTGCACTGAGTGCAATTTTTTTTTTTTATATGTAGGCCTACCAATTAATGTCTGATGTTTATGATTTAAGTTTAAATCTTTAAGGGGGGAAGTGTTACATACGCTGTACACATTAAAAGTGTAGCAACTTGCAATAGGGGTATATGTAGGTAGTTTTTTTGTTGGATGTGTGTGTGTTTCAGATGTTCATTGGATCGATCTACAGCCTGTCAGTCTTCCTGAAGGATGATGACATCCCGGTTCACCGAACCAATCACATTACGCTGCCTTCCTCAAATACCCGTATCTCTTCCACCTCCCCAGCTTTTTGCTCACTTTGGCTTTTGACTTTGTTTTGCTTGTTGTCGCCGTCGCTGATTCTGTGTGTTTGTCGTGTGATTTTACCAATTGTCATACTGTGGTTGTAAAGTGTTTTTGTTTTTCATACTGTTCACCCTTGTTCAGTCATCACGGTGCATGTGAGGCTGGGAAGGACGCACAACATACATTGCGCACCACATAGGACATCTTGATTGTATTAGACACACTAGGTTTAGGAGAGTGCCACACCCTGTAATTATTGTTACGTGGTAAGTCAGTGTAGTTTAGTGTGGGCGTCTTGACACTGAAGACTTTTCTTTTCTACATTTTTAATTTGGTATTCAGTTTAGCTGAATTAATCCTAGCAAGTTTTTGTTTCATTTATTTATTTTATTTGGCATCTCGCAAGTTCGCCTTCCCACCTTTGTTTATTTTTTGTTTGGTATTGTTATTTGTGTTGTTGTTGTTTTCCTCATTGTCAGTGTAAATATTGTAAATATTATTTTCTCTTCATTCTGTCACTTTTGGCACTGTAAAAATAAATACTTTTGAGCTGAGTTTTTGAGTTGATCTTTTTCCTTTTATTGCCCTGTCCTTCATATTGAGTTACACACACCTCTTTATTTAAATGTTATACTCCCTTACCCCTAGCCAAAAATAAAACAAATCTAAGGGACGTAACAACCATTTGCTTTTCTTTCTTCTGTGTAAAAAAATATTTTTTAAGAATGTTCCCACAGCTCTTTTCTGTTCAAAGTGTCCATATAGCGAATACTTGTATGCAACAAATAGACATGATCAAAATGCTCTAGTCAAGTCAAGTCACCTTCAATTATATAGGGCTTTTTACACTACAGATTGTTTCAAAGCAGCTTAAGAGTGAAAATAGGAAATTGATGCAACAAAGATTGTTTTGGCTGTTCAGCAGCTCCAGAAGAAAGTCATTGTCTAGCTTAAGTTTTTAATTGATTCATTTCCGTTGTAAAAATCATTAGTTATTAAATTAAGGGTCGCTTATACTACACCGTTTTCAACTGAAAACAGAACACTTTTAATGCGTTGTGGCCATTCATTTACACAACAACAGCGTTTTGGTGGTCTAAGAATGCACACTTTGAAGTAAGTTTCAAAGTCCAAGTTTTTGAAATCTTGAATCTGTGAAAACGTTGACGGTATGCACATGCGTATTACGTGTTTAGTCTATAGGCATGCGCATTTCAATGCGTATGTGCGCGGATGCGTAGTCTTTATCTACAAAGAAAAAAAATAATAATTTGTTGTGTCGATGAGGCCTTCGCAGGGTATAGTCTAGTTGACACTGTCTCTGCTGAAACATCAAAGCAATGGTCCTAGTACTGAGCCTTGAGGTACTCCATACTGAACTTGTGGTCGATACAACCTCTTAATTTACTGCTACAAACTGATAACGGTCAGATAAGTATGATTTTAACCATGCCAGTGCAATTCCACTAATGCCAAGATAATTTTCAAGTCTATTCAAAAGAATGTTGTGGTCGATATTATCCAAATGCAGAACTAAGATCCAGTAACACTAAAAGATAGATATAACCACGATCAGATGATAAGCGCAAATCATTTGTAACTCTAATGAGAGCAGTCTCAGTACCATGATACGGTCTAAATCCTGACTGGAAATCCTTGCTGTTACCATTTCTTTCTAAAAAAGAACATAGTTGTGAGGATACTGCCTTTTCTAGTATATTTGAAAGAAAACTTGTAAACTATTTTCTCTCTAATATTATCAATCTTGCAAGCAATAAAGTGCAAGGGAAACAGGTCAATTTAGCTCAAAGGGAATTACATTTATAGGGAATTTTGAAAGAGTCAATTATTTTACGGTCGAGCAAATGACTCGTCCAGCGTTCGCTTGAATGGGCCGTAACTATCAGCTCTGCAGCGGATATAAATATCCAAACTATAGTGAAAACACTATTTATTTGCAAGATAACATAGATCAGCAGTTTAAGACATTACATTTGTTAGCACATAACACAAGAACACTTCTTTTTAAAATACAAACAAGACTTTATTGATTATTAACACTACATTTATACGAGTTGCAGAAAGAAATAAAGTGAGAGAAGAATGAGTTTTAAGATTGAGATGATGAAATCCCAAGTTTCTAGCACTTATAAGACATCATACATCACTACATCCAATCATTAATTTAACACTTCCATTGTTTCTTAGGTGGGTTATTACATTTTATATCAAAGCACCTGTTCAGCTAAGAGTCTGGAGAGTACTTGCATTTGTCTTTGCGTTCCATTGGGGATTTCCTTTTTGTCTGCAGGGGGTTTCCCGGGTTTGTCGATTGGCTGGCAGTCTCTTCGTGTCTGGATTGATGTCTTGGGCGGTCAATCACGTGGTGTGTTGGTGGATGGATGGAAGGTCTTGTGGATGTTTGAAGTTGGAAACGGGCTTTGCTGTTGAATCGTTGACCGAAACTGTGCAGCAAAACTTAACTTAGAACCGAGACTCTCAACTGTCCTTCATTCTGGATGGTGTTTTGCCCTTCTCTGATGCTTCATACATCGTTGTTAAAATGTCCATACATACATGTTAAAATGTCCTTTTTCGTGGCATCGAAATGGGCTGTGTTAGTGTTCCATTACACACCGTTAACCTGAAGTCTGACCTTGTTACGGGCTTGGTTCAACTGGGTGTATGTAAAAAATTGCCAGTAGACAACGTCAGTCTCATATTGGGAAATGATCTTGTGGGTAATGTCTTTCCCAGTCCAATTGTTGTCAGTAAGCCAGATGTGTGCAACTCATTTGATCTTTCTGGAAAATTTCCCCTAGCTTTTCCTTCGTGTGCTGTTACTAGGTCCCAGTCACGAAAGTTTCAAGATGTTGTTGGTCTCTTAGATTCTTTCCTGGCTATGCAGCCTAATCCGGTATAATGCGTGTTCGGTAAGGAACATCTGGTTGTTGAGCAGAAATCAGACCCTACACTCACAAAGTGCATCAGTGCTGCAGTTGACCATTGTGATCTCTTAGTGGCGCGGGTAGGATACTTTTGGGATGATGGGGTTTTAATGCGTAAGTGGGAGCCAAAATCTTCAGAAAGATACGATTGGCAAACAGTTTTTCAGATCGTTCTATACCTTCCAGTTATCGTTCTCAAGTGTTAAAATTGGCACATGAAAATGTTCTCTCTGGACACCTCGGTGTCACTAAAACATTTCAGCAGATCACTAAACATTTCTTCTGGTCTGGGGTAAAATCCACTGTGTCTAATTTCTGTCGTTCATGTGATGTCTGCCAGCGTGCAAGCAAACCAAATCAAACTGTTCCAAAAGCTCCTCTCAATCCAATACCCGTTATAGGAGGGCCATGTTTGGATTTCCTTTTTGTCTGCAGGGGGTTTCCCAGGTTTGTTGATTGGCTGGCGGTCTCCTCGTGTCTGGATAGATGTCTTGGGCGGCCAATCATGTGGTGTGTTGGCGGATGGATGGAAAATCTTTGAAGTTGGAAGCGGGCTTTGCAGTCGAATCGTTTAACCGAAACTTTGCTGCAAAACTTAACTTAGAACCGAGACTCTCAACGGAAAAGAAAAGAAAACTAAGTAAGAGAAAGAAAGAAAATTGAGACAAGAGTAGTTAATAACTTGAATGAAGCTGTTTAACCCATGTTCTTGTGATCTTGATTGGGTTCTTTCTTCTGCTCATCTACATGGTTACTCATCTGTCTGGTTACTCCGTCATGGCTACTCCATGACACATAAATTCTCTAAGGCTTCTCCTGGTATCTTCTAATGCTTTGTTCGTGTCCTAAGATTTTAAACTCAAATGTTTGTCCAGCCTCCTGGATGAGTTCTGACCAATTAGGCACTGTCTTTATTTGAGAGGTGGCATTTTCTTCACCTCTCATTGTAAATCATGCGTTATCTGTGATATCTTTAATCTCCAGCTCTAGCAGAGAGTACAGAGGGTACAGTTTAGACATTTACATTTATGCATTGGGCAGACACTTTTATCCAAAGCGACTTACTGTACATTGCACTTCAAGGTACACATTTACATTCTTATCAGTTCTTGCTTTCCCTGAGAATTGAACCAATGACCCAACGCTCTACTGTTTGAGCTACAGGTTAGACATGATTCCTATTATAAGAATACAAAACATTTTACACAAATTTCAATCAAGCCATCATCTGAATTGTGAACATACGATCATACTAATATTTCTGTAAAGCACTTTGAATTGCCATAGTGTATGAAATGTGCAATATAAATAAACTTGCCTTGCCTAACGCTAAAAGAAGTTTTGTGCCTCTAACAAGTGCTTTCGATCTTCTTTCTGATCTGAATGGTATGTGGAAAACACTTGAGTTTTGCCACAGACTTGTCCCAGCGTCTAGAACGCAACTGAATGCTTTTTCAAATGTCTCCATACTTAAAAAAAACGTGGAAAATTACTTTTAAACACAAAATATTTACATACATATTTAAAACGGGTCTATTCTATTCTAGTTTTACCTGAGGTAACTTAAATACACAGATGAACAATGGAGACAACAGCTGAAGACGATGAGTGAAGACGATGATGATAGCTGGCAGGTGCGAGTAATGGTGAAGGAGGTGCAGGTGTGTTGCAAGGAGGATGCTGGGAAATGTAGTGCAGACAGAGACTAACAGATGACAGTGACGATGACAGTGACAGTGACAGTTAGCTGGTGACTGTGATAGTACTCCCCCCTCCCGGCAGGCGCGTCCACGTGCCGCAGATGGCGAAACTAGGGAGGTCAGGCATCCTGGAGTACTCTTCCGGAGGGTCAGCAGGGTCATATGACTCCAGGACGGTACCGACAGTTCGGAAGACCAGGGTGGGTCGGGCTAAGCAGATGGCCAGGGCGGAGCAGGCTGTGCAGGCGGCCAGGGCCGGGACGACCCTTCGGGTGGCCATGGTGGCGACGTCCCTTCGGGCGATGACGATGACAGTGACAGTTAGGTGGTGACTGTGACACTCTCCATGTTAAACTAGTCCCATCCGAATAGGGCTAATGTCTTATCCTTTAACGAGTTAAAACTATTCAGATAGATTGAAATTTTATAATTTTATGTCAGCTGTTGTCTAAAATCATTACAAATATAAGCAAACAATATGGAGCTCACAGAATTCCTCACTGGTGCCATAAAACATTTTCTACTTACTGATTCAGGACGAGATAGGATAAATTTGGTGTTCCCTGAGGAAGATATGAGCCATACAGAGTGTAATTACATCCTCCTATGCCTTAGAGAGCAGTCCAGCATGAGGCCCTCTTCACTGGGCATTTCTTGCTAAACGTCTTAATTTACAGGAAGCCCCCACAAAGACACAGTGTGACCAGATGGCAGAGGATGTCCATATCCACATCTAATTCTCTCCCTTAAATAGTAGTTTCAGCCTCAGACAGCACAACCACAGTTTGTTCACAGTTTGATGCATATTGCGAACAAAACTAGCAAGACCTATCATAAAATCAGCTGTTCCAATGCTGATTTTTCAGTGTCTACCCAAAATGGCATATAAAACAAAACAGGCTGCAGTTGGTTGGTTTACAGGTAAGAGGGCACTTCTAGACTAGTCTTTTTGTAAATAGTGCCAAGTCTATCTTTGCCAAGGTGGTCCATAATACACAGAGAAAGCTATCTGTTAGTATTTACCTCAACAAAAAACAAAACCATCACATTTTTTGTAAGATTTACTATATCTGTTAGATTTGCTTTTTACAGCTACTTTCTAATGGCTGTTAATAAAGAAACACATTTTTTCCCCCATAATGGTGTAGTAACAGCAGTCAAACCTTTGGGTGATGTAAACTATACTAAAATGGCTTTACAGACAGAAAGTATTTCAAGAGACACTGGTCATTGCTTCATTTGATCTATCCTCTTCTTTTTCTCTCATAATCACTTAACTTGTAATAAATAATTTAATATTTCGTCTAATGTGGTAATCTCTTCTCCGCATGCGGTCATAATAGTGAAATAAAAGCTTGCTGTAAAATGAATTGATGGAAGAAAGTTAAAACTCTTGTTAGGCCATGCAATTTTATGGGAATATGTGTTAGGCATGGAGTGTAAACTGTGGTCTACACACTTATAGCTTGATGATTTTTATGAACTCAGCAGTTTAAGATAAATTGAAGGTGATATTTAAAATTTTATGACATGCATTATGTTTATGTTCATCATACTAAGTACCCTCAATTTAAAGAGCCATAACATCTCTTTCACGGCATGCACCCCACATAGTCATTGGATGAGAAATTACAGCGAATAATTACTGTACATTAAGCATATGACTGCATAAGCTGCACTTTCCCTCAATCAAAAAGTTATGATCAAACACTGATTCTAAAAGATTGTGTTGGACGTCACTATTTAAACAGTCCATATCACGATAAATCCAATTTACCTTGATCCTTTGAAATAAAATACTTTAATACACTATGAAAATCTCCACAAATGGTCACCCATCTCAACTGCTGTGCCACTAGAACAAAAACTACAGTTAGCATGGAACAAAAAGTTCTCTTTCATAGGTTCACTCAATGCTGCATATCGATGACACAATGGGAACGCCCTTGGGACGGTGCTGATTGTCTGCACCCATATAGAATCATGCCAATTAATTGGCTGATGGCGCGAGTGTCGCCTCAGCAGCACTACGTCACTCACTCTTAATACAGTGAATGCGCCATCTGCTCCTTAGATTTTCTTCTTCAGAAGAAGCGGTTTATCTGGCCCATGCTGGTTAAGCGATTTAGTTTTGGATATTCTCTTTTTTGCTTCAGCTACTGCATATAGTGGAACTAGCTTCATTCTCTCGGTGAAGCACAATGGATCTGCGTCGTTACCAGCCACCATGCTCTTCATGAATCCGAGGCCTGGGGATCGGATGTTGAGGTCGAGGCTAGAGAGAGAGCAGGCCGGTTTCTCCCTCACTCGCTCGCCAGAGCGCTTGCGCTAATTCTCCTGTGGAATTTCTCCACGATTATGTATGCCCCAATTCAGAGGCACGCAATGCTGTTTCCTTTGGAATGGAGGATGTTTTATTCGCCATGGCATCTGATTCTGAGGTTTTTGGGCCGATGGCCGATGCTCTCCTGCTTAGCGGCCAGGATGCACGGCCTTCTTCGCACGTCCTTAAGGAAATGGACGAGGGTAGGGGCCAGCATGAGGCCCTCTTCTCTGGGCATTTCTTGCTAAATGTCTTAATTTTCAGAAAGCCCCCACAGAGTCACAGTATGACCAGATGGCAGAGGATGTCCATATCCACATCATATTTCTCTCCCTTAAATAGCAGAGCTCTGATCTGGCGCTGCGTACGACTAAACAAACTGCACGCTTGGGCGCACCATGGTGGGTTTGGTGGCAGTAGAATGCCATCTTTAATTTGTTACATTTATATAGTGCTTTTCTTGGCACTCAAAACACTTTACATAGAAGGGGGGAATCTCCTCAACCACCACCAATATGCAGCATCCACCTGAATGATGCGACGGCAGCCATATTGCGCCAGAACGCCCACCACACACCAGCTTATTGGTGAAGAGGAGACAGAGTGATGTATTTGGGGAGATAGAGCCAATCAGTATATGGGGATGATTAGGAGGCCATGGTGGACAGAGGCAAATGGGCAAATTTGGCCAGGATGCCAGGGTTACACCCCTACTCTTTTTCGAAGGACATCCTGGGATGACCACAGAGAGTCAGGACCTCGGTTTAATGTCTCATCTGAAGGACAGTGCTTTTTGACAGAATAGTGTCCCCATCACTATACTGGGGCATAAGGACCCACACAGACCACAGGTTGAGCACCCCTTGCTGGCCTCACTAACACCTCTTCCAGCAGCAACCTAGTTTTACCAGGAGTCTCCCAGGTACTGACCAGGCTTAACCCTGCTTAGCTTCAGTGGGCAACCAGTCTTGGGCTACAGGGTTATATGGCTGCTGAATCTCACTGAGAATTGTGAAAAGGAGAAATTCTCCCTACTAGACACCCCTACCTCCCAGTCAGGTTCATTTGGAGAAGCGGTCAGATCAGTGGTAGATAAATTCTGCACTGCTAAGATGCAATCTACTGCCCTTAAGCAGTTCATGCCTAGTAGGGCTCGTGAACCTCCTACTCCTGCCTTTGTGCCCAGGGACCACCTCGCACAGAGGAAAGAGACCTCTAGGATGAGTGACGAGCTGAGACACCCCCCACCTATCACGGTTTGGGGAGCACATGCCCATCCCCTGCCCCGCCAGTGTTATCGTAAGCGTGTTGACCTGAAGCAGCCAGATAAACCCGCTGCTTCAGTGTCGCTGGCTCGTTCCTGATCTTCGGGTCAGGAAACGGAGAGCTTCCCCCATCTCAGGAGGCAGGGATGAGTTTTTCTGTTCCCCCTTGAGATACTCTCCGAATCAAAATCTGTCATACTCGCCACCATGCACGCTTCAGGATACAGAGTTAGATTATCAACACCATCTTTCTGTATTGAAGGACGGCGACGCTTCAGGATACCTCCCATCAATACCTCTTCTCGCTCAAGCTGCTTCACCCATGACAGGAGACACATCTGGCTTTCTCCCCGCGTCGAATGCGCAAGCCTCTACACCAGACCCCAAAATGAGAAAAACCTCCTCGGCCAGGTGTGTCAAGCTGGGTTCTCTCCAATTCGGAAACACCCTCTATTTCCGTCACAATCCTCCTTTCTTCGACGGGGTTCATCCCACTGTTATTAACAGTGTCCTAGAGGCTTCTGTTCTGTTCAGGAATTGATGTCGATCCTCCTGAAGGGAGAGTTAGAGGTGCTTCCTCCTTCTGACTTGAACCGCTGCGTTTTCAGCCACTACTTCCTCGTTCCGAAGAAGGATGAGGGACTGCGCTCCATGTTGGACCTACGTCGTCTGAATTCTTCCCTCTACAATGGAAAATTCAAGGTGCTGACGTTAAAAACTCTCCTGGCGCAGATCCGAACAGGGGACTGCGGTAAACCTTGGATAAACAGAGAGACTAATTTTAGCGTGGACGCAATCCTTCTTATGACGTAACAAGTATATCAGGATTTAGGGGAAGTGTTCCCGGTTCCGGCTGACCTAATCTATGCAGCCTAACATTGAATTATAGAAGTCTATAATGTGTTATGTGTATGCTAGGCCAAAGAGATGTGTTTTTAGTCTAGATTTGAACTGACAGAGTGTGTCTGCTTCCCAGACAATGTTAGGAAGATTGTTCCAAAGTTTTGGAGCTAAATAGGAAAAGGATCTACCGCCAGCAGTCGATTTTGATATTCTAGGTATTATCAACTGGCCGGTATTTTGATATTCCATAACATTTGATATGATAAGATCACAATAGATGTGAAGGACTATAATGTGTTAAGAGCTCGCTCAAGTACTGGGGAGCTAAACCATTTAGTGTTTTGTAAGTAATCAGCAATATTTTAAAATGTATACGTTGTTTAATAGGGAGCCAATGCAGTGTTGACAGAACCGGGCTAATATGGTCATACTTCCTGGTTCTGGTAAGAACTCTAGCTGCTGCATTTTGGACCAGCTGTAGATTGTTTATTAAGCGTGCAGGGCAACCACCCATAGTAGCATTACAATAATCTAGCCTTGATGTCATGAACGCATTAACTAATTGTTCAACATTTTTCATTGAGAGCATAGGACGTAATTTAGATATATTTTTAAGATGAAAAATTTTGTTTTTACAGATACTAGACAAGTGACTTTCAAATGAAAGATTGGTATCAAAGAGCACTCCTATCCAACGACGAGGACTTGACAGAGCAGCCATCAAGTGTTAGACAGTATTCTAGGTTATTACGTGAGGAAGTTTTTTGTCCAATAATTAGAATCTCTGTTTTTTTCAGAATTAAGTAGTAGGAAATTCCTAGTCATCTAGCTTTTTATATCAGCTATGCATTCCGTTAATTTTGTGAATTGGTAAGTTTTGTCAGGGTGTGAAGAAATATAGAGCTGCGTATCATCAGCATAACAGTGAAAACTAATGCCATGCTTCCTAATGATATCTCCCAAGGGTAGCATGTAACGGTCTGATTTAAACCATGCTAATGCAATTCCACTAATGCCAACATAATTTTCGAGTCTATTTAAAAGAATGTTGTGTTCGATAGTGTCAAGTGCAGCACTAAGATCGAGTAACAGTAACAGAGAGATACAACCACGATCGGATGATAAGAGCAAATCATTTGTGACTCTAATAAGAGCTGTCTCAGTATTATGGTACGGTCTAAATCCTGATTGAAAATCCTTGTAGATATAATTTCTTTCTAAAAAGGAACATAGTTGTGAGGATACTGCCTTTTCTAATATCTTTGACAGAAAAGGTAGAATCGAGATCGGCCTGTAATTGACTAATTCTGTAGGATCAAGTTGTGGTTTTTTAACAAGCGGTTAAATCATAGCCAGCTTAAACGTTTTTGGTACATATCCTAATGACAAAGATGAATGAATGATATTAAGAAGAGGATCTATGACCCCTGGAAGCATCTCTTTCAGTAGCTTAGTCGGTATAGGGTCTAACATACATGTTGTCGATTTAGATGATTTAACGAGTTTAGAAATTTTTTCCTCTCCTATAGCAATGAATGAATATAATTTTTCCTTAGGGAGACTACAATGCACTGCCTGATGCAATACTGTAGTAGACGGTTGCATAGTTATAATTTTCTCCCTGATATTATCAATCTTATAAGTGAAGAAGTTCATAAAGTCATTACTGCTGTGCTGCTTGGAAACGTCTGGGCTTGAAGCTTTATTTTTCGTTAGTTTAACCACTGTTTAAAATAAATACCTTGGGTTTTGTTTATTTTCTTCTAATAGGGTTGAAAAATAAGCAGATCTTGCAGCTTTAAGGCCTCTCTGTATGCAATCGTGCTCTCTTTCCATGAAATGCGAAATACCTCAAGTTTTGTTTTCTTCCAGTTGCACTCCATTTTTCTTTCTGCTCTCTTAAGGGCCCGAGTGTGCTCGTTGTACCACGGCGTTGGACTATTTTCTTTAATCTTCTTTAAGCGCAAAAGAGCAACTGTCTAAAGTGCTGGAAAAGAGGGAGTTAAAAGTTTCTGTCGCAATATCGAGTTCTTCTAAGCTATCTGGGATGCTGAGATGATGAAACTGATCAGGAAGATTATTAATAAAGCAATCTTTTGTGGCAGAAGTGATAGGTCTAACATATTTGTAACACAGAGTCGGCTTTGCAGCCTTGGCTAAATGAAGTTTACACGAGACTAGATAATGATCTGAGATGTCATCGCTCTGCTGCAGAATTTCAATTGCATCAACATTGATTCCATGTGATCATATTAGATCTAGAATATGATTACGACAATGAGTGGGTCCTGACACGTGTTGTCTAACTCCAATAGAGTTAAGAATGTCTTTAAATGCCAATCCCAATGCATCTTTTTCGTTATCTACATGTATATTAAAATCACCAACAATTACTTTATCTGCAGCCAGTACTAACTCTGATAGAAAGTCAGCAAATTCTTTGATAAAGTCTGTATGGTGCCCTGGTGGCCTATATACAGTAGCCAGCACAAATCTCAAACGTGATTTATCATTTACACTATATATTGTTACATAAGCACCAACACTTCAAAATAATTATATTTGAAGCTAGACTTCTTAGTAATTCTGAAAATATTACTATAAATTACAGCAACACCTCCCCCTTTGCCTTTCAGATGAGGTTCATGTTTATAACCGTAATCTTGCGGGGTGGACTCATTTAAAGTAATGTAATTGTTTGGTTTTAGCCAAGTTTCTGTCAAACACAGCACATCCAGGTTATAGTCTGTTATCATATCATTTACAATAAGTGCTTTTGAAGTAAGGGATCGAATATTCAGCAACCCAAGCTTTATCATTTGCTCATTTGTATTATATCTGTTTTTTATTTGTTGAACATCAATAAAAATTTTACCCTTTTCTGTTTGGAAGTTTTTTGTATTTCCTAATTCGGGGAACAGACACAGTCTCTATATAATGATATCTAGGTGAAAGAGGCTCTGTGTGATGGGATTTATCTGACCTCGGTGACGTGAGACAGCTAGTAGACGGTCGGTTTAGCCAGTCTGTCTGCTTCCTGACCTGAGCCCCAATTCATGTTTGAGCGCTAAGACTTTGTGCCATATTACTAGAGAGAAGAGCAGCACCATCCCAGGAGGGATGAATATGAATCTCTTTTCAACAAGTCAGGTCTGCCCTAAAAACTTTTCCAATTGTCTATGAATTCTATATTATTTTGCGGACACCACTTAGACAGCCAGCCATTGAGTGAGCACAGTCTACTAAGTATCTCATCACTCGGGCTAACAGGCAGGGGGCCAGAGCAAATTACAGTGCCTGACATCGTACTTGCGAGTTCACACACCTCTTTAACGTTAATTTTAGTGATCTCCGACTGGCGGAGTCGAACATCATTAGTGCCGACGTGAATAATAATCTTAAAGAATTTACGATTAGCATTAGCCAGCACCTTTAAATTTGCTTTGATGTCAGGCGCTCTGGCTCCCGGCAAACATGTGACTATGGTGGCTGGTGTCTCTATTTCCACGTTCCGTGTAATAGAATCACCAATAACTAGGGCACATTCAACAGGATTCACAGTGGGTGTTTCACTGAGTGGGGAGAATCTATTTGCTATGGTAATCGGAACGGAAGAGCTGTGTTTTGTCCCGCGACTACAGCGTCTCACCGTCACCCAATTGCCCTGCTGCACAGGCGGAACCGAACAATGTACAGAGTTCACTAAGCTAGTCACATCCAAAGCAGTATCTAAAGCCCTTGCACTCTTACAATTAACCTCTATTAAAGTTTGGATACATGTCTCTAGTTCTGAAATCTTCTCCGTCAGCTTGACTATCTCTCTGCATTTATCACATGTAAATCCTGTGCTGACAGAGAAGGCTATGCTATACATGTTACATGAAGTGCAAGTGACAATAAGAGGAGAAGATGACATGACTCACCGTGTTTGTTGACTGAACCTACTCACTGCTAAGTTGTTTGATGAACTTGTAAAAGGCGCGAGCGCGAAAAAATAAATAAATAAATAAGGACAGATGGCACGCTGACAGGCTAGTAAATTACTAGCGTGTTGTGCTAGCAATAACGATTTAGATTGAAGCTAGCGATGTCAGGTTAATTTGTGATGTTGAGTAAGCTATATTTAGCAGTATAAACAACAAGGAATGATAGTAAATAATGATTCAAAACCAAAATATATACAAAGCTTACAGACGCAAACCAACTCAACAACAGCAGCAGCAGCAGCAGCAAGACAGGCAGGAGCAATCGATCAGGTGCCGATTTAAAGGTGTATGTGGACCGCTCTGGCCAGTGGCGCAAGTCGTCTCAGTGTATGCTTCTGGCCTGGCCGCAGAGGGTTTGCCGCCTCTAAGCACAGGATCTCTCATTGGGTGAGAGATGTGTAAGGGTGGATTTCCAGCAGGGGTTCAGTCTGCAAGACTGCCGAATGACTAAAGAAATGTTATTAGCAAGATGGTAGAAAACTGTACATTTCTTGTCTATTCCACCCACTGCCACTTATACCAATGACGGAAATAAGCGCAGTTACAATAGCTTATTATGTGGGACAGCGTTGCTATAGAGAGTGACAATATTGTATTACAATATGTAGCACTTCAAAGTCAATACCAAATCAAAACTAGTTAGCACATTATTTGTAATTGAAAAGGTTTAATGACAAAATATTGTTATGGTTACACTTAAAATAGTTACAAAATAGATGTATGAGATGATGATAACTTATATTATGAATTGTACCCAGCATGTATGAAAAATGTTACCTGAGAAAAAAAAAATATATATATATATATATATATATATATATATAGAGAGAGAGAGAGAGAGAGAGAGAGAGAGAGAGAGAGTAAGAGACAAAGAAAAGAGCAGGTAAAGAGAGAGAGCCCCAAAAAAGGGAATCAGAGAGCCAGAGCACAAAAAGAGCCAGAGCAACAGTTTCAATCTTCTTTTATCCTTTCCTGACCATGTGACTAAAACCCAGATGTGAGACATTCAAACTGACCAATCAGACAATTACAACTTCCCCCATTGAACTAAAGGTGTGACAATTCATCGACCCCCAAAATACACACATACAGGTACTGGCCTACAGGCTTTGATCACTATCTGTGTCTTTGGGAACTCCAAATGGTCCTTGTGGTAGAAAGAGGGGGTAGAAAAACAGTCAAGCAAATGTCTTTGTTCGTTTCAAATATCTTGGATTATTTCAATTCTACAGATGCAACTTCTTTGTCTTATGAGGTGTCGAAACTCCCTTCAGCTCTGGGCGTTAGAGCTCACTCTACTAGGAGTGTCGCATTTTCCCAGGCTCTTTTATGGCGCTTTTCCACTACACAGTACCAGCTCGCCTCGGCTCGCCTCGACTCGACTCGACTCGGCTTTGTTTGGTTTTCCACTGTGTAAAATTTGTACCTGTACCTGCTTCCAGGTACTTTTTTTCGTACCAGCTCCGGCGAGGTTCTGAGCGAGCTGAGGCGATACTAAAATGTGACGTGAAAACACGGCAGACTGCTGATTGGTCAGAGAGAATCGTCACTATTCACTGCGTCATCATTGTACGCGCCAGACGGAGTATCCTGAATAAAAATCCTGAGTATCCGGCAAAAACAAAAACAAAAACATCCAAAAACAGCATACACTCGATTTCCTCCATTGTCCTGTGTGTGTGGGTAGCGGGTGTGTCTCGCGCATAGACAGTAAAATAAAGGTCTCGCGTAGAAGATTAAGTCACGGCAGTTTCCTGCGGCGTCGCTATGACGACCAGGTACTATTGTGGAGGTACTATCTGCAATGGAAAACGGAGCGAAAAGCGAGCCGAGACGAGGCGAGTAGAGTCGAGTTGAGTTGAGCTGGTACTGGTAATGGAAAAGCGCCATTAGAGGAGTCCCTTTGGAGGACATATGTGTTGCGGCAGGTTGGTCCTCCCCGCACACTTTTATCAAGTTTAAAAACCTGGATTTGAAGGAGGCCCCTGGTTCACGTGTTCCTCCACATCAAGCGGTCACCTTGGTCTTTTGGTCTGGTTCCAAAAAAAAAGTTCTTTGGACCAGATCTGGCAGCGCTTAGCTTGTGTGGTATATCGTTCCCACTGCATCACCACCATACAGCGTTGAGTGAACCTACTTGCATAACCCATGTTCTCGGAATAGGGAAAGAGGGCATTCCCATTGTGTCATCGCTATGCAGCGTCTCGTTCCTATTTAGAGAACATGGGGTCAAGTAACCTGAGTAATTAAAAAAATTTTTTTTTTTTACATTCAAACACAATGTAAAATTTCCCCAAAAAAAACGAAAAAAAAATCTTAGCTGCCCACAGACCATGCAAATAAGCTGCAGAAATGGCTCCTTTTGAATGTTAGATGAATACTTCAACTCATGAACCTCCACATACAGCACACGTCAACAACGCATATATAGTGACAGCGCAATGGTGCAGTGTAAACTATAAAAGCGAAGAGAGCATTTACATAGAATAATATAACAAAAAAACAGCAGTAAAAAGCAGATTGTTTAATTCTAAGGGTTAGAGATGGTGGACAAAGATCTGGAGAATTATTACTGTTTTTGCCACAAAATCATAAAACATAAATTAACTGAAAAATATATGATATGACCCCTTTAAGGTATGATGTATCATATATACAGAACTCAGTAGGAATTCACAACCAATGATTTACTTGAATGCATTGTCTGTTGTGTTTAACTTTTTAGCATATTCTAAAATAAGGCATATTAAATAATTAACTTTATTATTATATAATGAAGGGAAGGGGGATTAATTAAATTGCAAATGCACAATACAATTTTAGACTGTATAATTCAAATATGTTCCCACAGGAGATGTCTGCACCTGTTTTACATTAATAGCGTACATTGACATTGATTTTCTTATTTTCTTGGATATTGTTGGGCTCTCGTGTTTGGTTTATCAGTTGGTTTAACAATATATTCTGCAAATACTGATCAAACTTTGATTGCATTTGGTGAAGTTGATGTCCATTTGTTTTCATGTCAGATCTGATTCTATAATCCTCAAATAAACAAACATTCCTCATCAAATGGTTGTCAGGTGCAAGTACCATGCAGGTAAAGAAAATAAATGGAAAGTGTGAAAGAAATAGAGAATTTGAGAGGGTGGAGAAAAAAGAAAAATCCCTTATGTGACAGCACATGTCGAGTCCTGACCTCAGCTTGCTGAATAAGTGATATTTCGGTTCAGTAGAGCGAGAGGGGCATTGCTTCATTGTTTTTTATTTCTGTGAACATAGAGGGCAGTGTTTAAAAATCACAGCGTGCAGCTAGTAGGTACTTATACATAGATGTACTCCCTCCCCAGCCATAGGTGTGAGCGTGTTTGACAAATACACCTAACAACCACTTTATTCTGAAAAACAAACTAGTCATGTAAGTAGACAAATGGTCATGTGCAAAGGCCACATGTGGGTATTGGGACAGGCGTCTTCCTTTTTGTCTTCCAACAGGACTTCTCACTCAAATCACACAGACTTGACAAATTATTACAATAGATTTTAAAGTTAGCATATTGCTAATAAAACATAATTGATAACATTAATAAGCAGAAAAAAAAAGAAAAAAAAAAATCAGGTAAATGTTTTAAGACTATATTGATGCTCTTTGAATTTAAAGGTCCCATGACATGCTACTTTTTCTAGGCTTTAATATATGCCTTAGTGGTCCCTAGTACTGTATCTGAAATCTCTTTCCAAAAATTCAGCCTTGGTGCAGAATTATAGCCACTACAAGCCAGTCCCAGAATGAGCTTTCTTCAGACGGGCCGTTTTGGTGTCTGTAGCTTTAAATGCTGATGAGGAGGAGAAAGGCGGAGAAAGGCGGCGCAAGGTGGAGGGTGGGTGTGGCCTTGACCATCTTGCAGCAACGGTACTGCGCATGTTTACATTGGATATACTGCAATGGCACGAAGACACACAGTCGTTCAAGCATTTCAGTTTGACCCAGAATCTGATCCAGATGGAGAAGCAACGGATGAAGAATTTGCAACTCAGCGGCTCCAGGACGTTTCCGAATGGTTAGTTTAAAATATTATGTCTGAATACGGTACTTTATTCGGATGGTTTACAGTTCATTATCATGTAGCTAACGCTAACCTACTGTTGCCTTTTCATGAGAGATCTGTAACGTCTGTAATTTATCTTATTACAATTACATCAAGCTCTGCGATCTTGAAATGCGGATATCGCGCGCGCCATATATAACCAACAGGAAAACGGTTATCCAAATAACAAAGAAGTGTACAATACAACACTCGCGTTACAGTGTGTGTATTCACACACATACTTGATGCTGTCTACCTTTACATTAGTGCAAGTAACTGCATAGCTAATGTTACAGCCACATTCTACGTGTAACAAGCTAGGTAACCATAAACAGTAAAGCAACACACTTATATATAACCCCTAATTTCCACCAGATGCGGAACGGCTGCGGAACGGCTCCGCTGCGTGACAGCTCCGTGTTCCGTCGTCCGTCAATACCCACCAGGTCCGGATTTGTTGCGCAACGGCTGCGGTCATGACTGACAGCTGACGTCACGAGGCCCCATGTAATCTCGCGAATTCTGGTCTGATCGCGCGATATGTAGTTTCTATAAACAGAACTACCAAACCAGGAACAGTTTTCCATCCGGAGGAGTATAGGATAGAACTCTTTTCTGAATTAGCTACCGATCTCTCTTTTCTGTGGATTTTGATTCACACACAGATTTGATGTTAAAACTTCAACAAGCCTGTCTCCGCCCATTATGACGTTTTCAAGGTGAAGTGTAGGGAAATATGAGCGCGGTGTATTTTATTTTGAAAATTAAACGGATCTTTTATTTTGTTTCTGGCTGTTCTGTTTTGTCACTCGACTTCCTGTCCTGCGTACTCTGCCCTGTAGTGCTGCGGAGCGCTCCGGCATCCGGCAAAAATAGAAGCTCTGCGTATCTGCTACGGAGGGCTGCGGATTGCCGGAGTCGGAACGCAGCTGTACCGCATTCAGTGGAAACACACTCATTGACTTTAATGGAAACCTATTGACTCCGCCGCCGTGCCGGAGCCGTAACGCAGCCGGTGGAAATTGGGGGTAATAGTTGACTTACTTGTCAGAGGTGTGTAGCTGAGCCAAAGAGAGTTGGTACTGATCCAGACTTTAGCTTCAGACGTTCAGCAAGCCCAGCTCTGTATTGACCCTTCGGTGTTCATTTGTACATCCAGTTATTGAGCAATTATTATGCTTCGCTCGCTCAAAAGCCATGATATCTCTCACGTGGACAAACTAAAATCGCGCGTGCGCGTTCCTACATCCTAGCTCATTTTCTCATGGGCTGAAAATATTCTCTGGGCGGGCAAAGCAGAGAAAGGGGAGGTAACATTTCTCCTTATGACGTCATAAGGAGGAGATTCAAGATCAGCCTGGTTGAGCTTCCATTTTCTCAAAGGCAGAGAAAGATAGCAAAAGCTCGATTTACACCGATTAAAATTTCTAGAAACTTGGGGACCATATACAGAGTAGGGGAACTCATATTAATGTTAAAAAACCTCAGAAATTGAAAATTTAATGTCATGGGACCTTTAATGAATTATAATTATCTTTTTTTTCATGCTTTGTCTACAATCTTGGAAAAAAAACTGTTTTGCTTGTCACAATGCATTACTGGCTGGTCTTTTCTGAGAAGGATACTTGCAATTCTACCTATTTTTTATTAAAAAGGCATCTTAAAAGCCTAGCTATGCTGTCTGTTTATTGGAAGAGGCTTGAGTCATAAGTCTACCAATGCTGACTTAAAATGCTACCTAGGTAGGCAACTCCCTAGGTTTTGGAACAGAGCCTATGAGTCATTGTTGAAAGAGTGTAATGATGAGGGTATGGCTGACAGACTCTAGTAGAGGTCACTGACGTCCTCTGCTACATTATTCTGTCTAGTTCTCATGGCTGTTTCATCGCTGAACCCTGTGATAGAGCAGAAACCAAACTGCTCCTGACAGTAAATGTGAGTTTAAAAGTACCAAGGGCAGAGGCGAATGGAATACCAATGTGAAGTTGGCACTGATGTTGATTAAGGAGCAGTAACAGAACATTAAAAGCTTGGGACATGTAATTAACACAGGAAATATCTAATGGTTATTTTCCTGTTGGCTTGAAAACAATGGAGTTCGAACTTAATCAGAAAGCAGTTCTCTTCAACATCAGGAAGCATCACAACAAGGCCAATAATCTCAGATCACTTGCTATAGGTTAAAAGTAGAGGAGCGAATGCAATTGCAATTACTCTTTTTGATTTATAGCACCATAATATAATATATGCATAACATGATACAATGAATTGCCAGACTTGTAGAACAAATAAGAACATAATAGGGTTAGGCTTTTTTCTAAATCACTGACCCTGCAACACCTTTAGTAAGCACCACGTTAGGATTTTAAATGAATCAGTAGGCAATTATTAATGACGTAAGAATTACAGCCCCAGAAAAGCTCACCATGCATCCTGTTTAATAATGGAGCATTTTCAAGCTTCATAGATATGTATGTTTGGTTATAAAAAAGAGCATGATGCATTTTCAAACCAAATGTGACTGAATGCTAAGATACTGATACCAATTTTATAGTGTGTTGATGTATCTTCTGGATGCCCTGAGGTCAAGGTTAAAGCTGTCTTAGGCAGCATGATCCTGTCAACAATGCTCAACCTTAATATCACACGCCATTGATCACAGTGTAGTCATAGGGCATTATTCACGGTGGGGACGAGTGGAACATGTTGGCACACTTTACCAAGGCCAATTTTGTTTCTACCACTTTATGAAAGATGTATCAAATATAGCTGAAACATCTTCACGGTTTTCATTTTGTATGTGTTATTTTTAATGTTATGATGAGTGGTTATTGCAGTTGGTGGAAGGCAACAGTAGAGGTGTTCTTACATTATGCATGTGCACACACACTCTCTGTCTGTTCACACAGAGAATGATAACCATAAAGATAACGATAACTAAATTAGTGTCCACACCTATGCATGATAATGTTCTGTTTATTATAAGCATGCACTACAGTTAGGTCGTCTGCTGCTTTAAATGCTATAGGTGCTTTAAACAGAATGGATTCTGATTGGCTCTCTACGTTTCTATTGTTTATCAGCTAAAAAAAAAAAAAAAAAAAAAAAAAAACCTGTTGAAAGTGATTCCAGTGATATTTTTCCTCTGTGCCATTATCATTATAGCTGTGATGTGGACTAAGTCAGTGTTCTTGGTGTGAACATGCCTTAAACCATTGCTTTTCTACAGTTTTCTGTTCTAGTAAAATCACAAAGCAAAATGTAAGATATAAGATATGTTCTCATTGTCGGTTGGGTTGGTCGATATGCACTGTAGAAAAACAGCTGAAAAGAAATATGAATAATTAATTATAACTGTTAACGGTAACGCTTTCTATGAAGTTCATGTTTATAATTAATTATAGCTCCTTATATACTTATTTATAAGTATTACTATTCTATAAATATATTTATAAAAACACATTAAGACCTGTACACTGCATTATAAGAACAGTTATAGTTACATTTATATTATTTTTATAATTACTTTTTTCAATGCATATGCTCATAATCCATTATACACAAATTTAAGTATTAATTAGTCAGTCGTATGGTTCCATGAATGTATTTATAAAGATGCAGCCTGCATTGCTTTAATGTTATTATATTGTAGTTACAATGGCATTATAGTAATTCAGTTTTATTTCTGTTGTGTTCTTATAAATACTTATTGTGAGTAATAATACAGTTATGGTTATGGCTTTAAGTAAAGTGGAAACAAAGGATACAGTTTTCCTAAAGCAAGAAATTATGAAGATGTGCTTTTAAGTAATGTAAATGACATTTACATTTGTAAATGTAACTAATGAACAATAATTCCTGTAATAGAATAATGAGAAATAAACATAAATCATGCATACAAACAGTTGGATTTTTTTAATTTATTTTTTTTACTATAATTTCAGACTGCTATAAGAAATACCATGTATATGGCTGAGGAGATATAGGTTAACAAATCAAAATTACCATTCATGACCTCTAATGCAAACATTAACCAATTTTTACAGCGAACAAGTGTCTGGAACTATTTTATATTTTGATAATTTATAAGCACACTGAGCACAGCAAATGCATGACTTATAACTAATTATAAATAAATATATATATATATATATATATATATATATATATATATATATATATATATATATATATATATATACTGTATAAATTTAACTATAACTGTTCTTATAATGCAGTATAGGGCTTAATGAGACTTTATACATACATTCTGTATATAGAATAGTAATACTTGCTTATAAATTGTCATAATACATAAGAACAACACAGGTAATATCCAAACTCAGTTTATTCAGAAACAAGATGCAAGATGGCAGGTGAGTAACTGGTTGGAAGATACATATGGTGTCACTGGCAGAATGATAACAGTTCTTATCTTGATGTGGTTGCAGAGGTTGGCTGGCAGGTGAACCGGGAGACTGGAGAAGAGAAGCAGACAGAAGAATGAAGAAGACGGGGTAGTTTGAGACTGGAACGTTCAGGTAAGTATCCACAGGAAGGTAGTCGGGTAGGTGTTAAGGTTAGAACGACGAGACCAGACGAGGGTGAACTAAAGTGAGTACGCTGATATGGTTCAGTGATGTTTGGATGCAGGTGGTGCTGATCAGTAATCAGGTGATTGGGATCGTCGACGGGGACAACCTCTACTTCTACTGGACGACTGGTATGACTGGAATGGAATTCTTGCAATAGTGCAGGGTCCAGGATGTCATCACTGGCGACTCAGGATCTCTCCTCTGGACCAAACCCCTCCCAGTCTATGAGGTATTCCAGGACGCCTCCCCGACGACGGGAATCCAGGATGGTGTTGACTCGGTAGATGCTCTCCTCTGTAGGGTCCACTGGAGGAGAAGGAAGTACGTCATCAGCACCAGACCCTGGGGGTGAAGGAATCAGAGGGTTAGTGAAGGGTTTGAGGAGTGACACATGGAATGAAGGGGCAATACGGAAGTGAGGAGGAAGGTTGAGCCTGTATGTGATGTCATTGATCTACCTCTGGATGGTGAATGGACCGATGTAGCGGGGACTCAGCTTACGACAGGGCAGTCGAAGACTGATGTCACTGGTCGAGAGTCAGACCATCTGCCCAGGTTGGTATTGGGGCGTTGCTCCTCTTCTGGCATTGGCCTGGCTCTTTTGTCTTTGAACTTCTCTCTGTAGATGGATATGAGCTAAATCCCAGACCCTCTCGCTTTCCTGGAACCAATGGTGGACAACTGGAATGTCAGATGGCTCACCTGACCAGAGAAACAGGGGCGGTTGGTAGCAGAGTATGCACTGGAAGGGTGTGAGCCCTGTGGCTTCTTGACGGAGGGATTTCTGTGCATTCACGGCCCGTGGTAGGAAACAGCTCCAGCTGTCCTGGTGATCATGGCAATAGGACAGCAGGTATCTCCTGATCTCCTGTATCTTCCTCTCAGTCTGGCCATATGACGGTGGGTGATAACCGGATGTGAGGCCCCTCATATTCAAAGTGAAAACATGAGTCATACTTTTACTGTCAATTACCGTTCTATTTATTCTTCAACTGAGCTACAAAATCCTGTGACAAAGATTGCCAGATGTAGGGATGTAGTTAACAAAAATGTTACACATGGCATAAGTGCATTCGAACACTTGAACTGGTCAACAAATTTGATTTAATGAGATACCTATTTTTGTTGTTGTTGAAAATGTGCCATTGATACTGTAGTTCAAATTATTTCCAATTGTAAAGTTATTGTTTTCATTTTAGTTTGAGAAGTATTTTGTCTAAATAGCGGAAGTCAATAGTCACCAAAACCGTTTGGTCATCAACAAAATATCTTTTGCATACAGATTTGGAATAACATGATGGTGAGTAATTAATGACAAATTTTGGGGGTGAACAATCCCTTTAAATTATTTAAATTATTGTGCACAGCCTTAGGGGTGTTCGTTTTCTAAGTAAAAAGGAATCAATCATTATAGGTAAATTAAGTAAAATGAGGAGTTAACCTTGCCATAACCAAGACAATTGAATGACCAATAACTATATGGCAGTTCATCTACTGAACAGCTATTTCTTCTCATGCAGGCTCTTTTTAAAAGCACTCTTCCAAATCGCCCATGAGAGTGTGAGCCTGAGTCTTGCCTCACTTATTAAGATGTTGTCCATTAGCTTTCCATACAGCTTCACAGTACATAACCTTCAATGATACATTAGCCTCTTGCTGCCCCAATAGAGATGTGCTTTCTGAAACACTTCATGGGCCACTGTCTCTTAACAGCATCAATGCTAGTCCCTTGTAATTTATAATCCCATATGACTGTCATGTTCAACAAAAAAAAAGCCACACCTGCCAAGCTTCTCACTCTCTCTGTGCACAGCTGAATGCTAATGAGGTGTCGTCTTGCGCTGTCAGAACCTATGTATGATACAAATGAGAAGTGATACGCATGAGGTGGGAAGGGAAGATAGGGTGGTCTCCGGCTCTGACAGATATAAGGATGGAAAGACAGATGTGAATCCGTAAGGATTGCTGCTGGGCTCAACAAACGTGACTGCTCGCAGCTCTCAGAAGTGTAATCCGTTAGGGCCCTTTATACAAAGTGGAGGATACAGCATATCAAAGGAAGAAATAACTCCCAAAAGCTTCTCATAATAGATACATATAGTAAGGCGTCATCTTTAGAAGACAAAAGTCTTGTGCTCAACGAAGTTTGAAGGCCATAAAGAGGACATTTATTTATGATTAAAGAGATTAAAGAGAGAATAAAATATATGGGGTTGGGACAACTGATTTTACTATCATGTCAAGTCAAATATTTATATAGCACTTTATAAAAAAACAGATTGTTTCAAAGCAGCTTCACAGTAATAAAGTAAGGGGTTGCAAAGTT
Organism: Leuciscus idus; assembly: GCA_021554675.1. Classification (NCBI taxonomy): domain Eukaryota; kingdom Metazoa; phylum Chordata; class Actinopteri; order Cypriniformes; family Leuciscidae; genus Leuciscus; species Leuciscus idus. The sequence goes on along the minus strand of CM038641.1, from coordinate 7,620,835 downwards.
TTTCAATTAAAAAAATAAATACAATTTCAGCTGTAAAGCAGCTCTAAAGAGACAATACTGTCAATATTCAGCTTAGTTTGGGTCAATGTTGATTCAGTTTAGTTCAAATGTTGCAAAATTCATTAGTTAGAAGGTGAACTCAATTAAACTGTAAAGCAGCTCTAAAGAAGATAATAGTTAAATCAGTTCAATAATAGTGTTCATCAAAGAAGCTTAATTAAGTTATATGTACCTTTACGTGCAATAATGTAGTTATTCAGCTCAAGTCAGTTCAATGTTGATTTATTTTTGTTTAATAGTGTTGAAGGGTTTATCAATTATGAGACATTTGATTCAGCTATAAAGCAGCTCTACAGAAGACAATTGTCATTATCCAGCTCAATTTAGTTCAAGTTTTGTTCTCATTCAATAGTGTCAGTGCAGTCAAATCGATAGCATTACTGAATATAGGGCCCATATGTGCTATGTGTGTACTTTGTGCATATCGTGTGTGATATATAAAATATTACATTTTTATGTCAATACAAAAATATAATTATTTACAGCACTTATGTATAGTTATATATTTATGGTAGGCATACATTTATAGTTAACAAGATATACTGTAGTCCTTGTGTTCAATTTGTTGTGACAACTAGCCCCAATTTTTTAGAGGCAGTAGTGTACATTGCACATAATTTCTCCTGTATGTGACCAGTCATTTTTATGAGCACATTCATTGCTGTGTCAGATGTTCAATCATTTTTATGGCATATTTTATATTTCTTCATTTTTGTTCAGTATTGAAAGACCTTTGTCTTGTGGACCATTAAAAACGTTGCCTGGGGAATTGTAACACTGGGGTGCCCATCTAGGTAATGAAACTCAGGTTGCTAAGGTTAGACACATGATAACTAACCTCTAGTCCACCACACAGGACTAAAGTTTTTGAAACCAATTGTGTAATTTGGCAACTGAAAGCAGGGCTGAAAGCAGAGACTTGACCAACATCAGATTAGTGTGAGATTAGTGTGATGGACAGTTGGTCAGTTGGTGTTTGTGCTGATATGCTGTGTTTGGTTTTCACCTATTTGGCACTGTGCATTATGCATGGCCAAACATCTCCACTTTGATCTTGTCTGTCCAAAGGACATTGTTCCAGAAGTCTTGAATTTTGTTCAAATGCATCTTTTTGAACCTAAGTCGTGCTGCCATGTTCTTTTTCTTTAGAGAGACGAAGCATTCTCCTGGCAACTCTTCAAAACATGCCATCTTTTTCTAATTGTACTGCCATACACTTTAACATTTAACATATTAGCTGAGGCCTGTAGAGTCTGAGGTGTAGTCTTGGGTGTTTTGTGATTTCTCTGAGCATTGCACAGTCTGGCCTTGGGGTGAATTTGCTGAGATGTCCACTCCTTTCTCACTGTAGAATAAGGGACTTCAAATTGTTTGGAAATGGTAGTATAACCCTTCTCAGATTGATGGCAGCAACAATTGCTTCTCTAAGATCATTGCTGATGTCTTTCCTCCTTGGCATTGTGTTAACACACACCTGAATGCCCCAGACCTGCCAAACTGCCAAAACTTCTGCTTTTATAGAGGTGATCACACTACTTCCTATGGAAGCACTAAGGGTGTACTTAGGGGCTGTTTACACGACACCATTTTCAACTAAAAGTTTCAACCTGTTTTGGGTGCCTGAAAACGTAAACTTTTGAAAATGGGTTTCTAAGTGCACATCTTTGAAGATGATGATGTCATGCACATGCATATTACATGTTCAGTCTATAGTGTTTCATTGCCATCTAATGGCCTGGCAGCAGAATAAAGCGTTTTTATTCGTTTTCGCGGATCCGTGTGAATGGGGATCGTTTTGACAATGTGTTTGTCTGTGTTTGATCCGTGTTTTGTCTGTGCGCGGGAAACTCGAAGGAATAACTTATCCAGTTTAAGCATATCATTGTCGTGTAAACGTATTTAGTTTGTCCTAAGTTTTTGTTAAATAAATAATGACAATGTAATGTGTCATTTGTTGTTCTTCATCTGAGGTTGTATTTTGCCTAATTGCTGCTGTCAAGGAGCAGATGTTTTTTTTTTTGTTTTTTTTTTTCTGATACATAATACCATATAATTCAATAGGGTGTCTTTTTTTTTATTCTTTTTTTTTAAATTTATTTATTTTTTAACATGACTGTATAATACCGAGCAATTTCCATACTATTGTCTCTTATACAAAGCAAAGTGGAGGGACACAAACTAGGACTGATATCTGGCAAACTTTACTAAGTATAGATTAGGACTGAGATGCATACAGAATAAAAATCATATAGGAGCTTGAATAGAGCCAATCACTGGTGCAATCAATAATTAAATAACACAGGTGAAAACAATGATTAATGATGCATTTAGGCAAATTGGCTGAAAAATCATATACATTATGATAAACATATGGTTTAATGGATTATCACTTTCGACCAATAGGTGGCAAAGTTACGAAATTGTTGTGTTGTGGTCAGAGTGAGGTGACAATGACACATACAAAGTTTGGTGTCAATATGCCAAGGCATTGCAGAGATAAAGCCTGAATAGTCATTTTGGCATCACGCCTCAACTTTGCTGCTGCGGTATACAAAAACGGTTTCGTCTATCAACACGAAATCCATAAATTTGAGACAGCACAGTCTGGAGATGATACGATTCGATTTTGGTGAAAATCTGACAATTGGTCTAGGAGGAGTTTGAAAAAATTGATTTTGAATGCAAATCAAGATGGCGGACAGGAAGTTAAGCCAAATACGGCAAACTTGGTATCTATGTTCTCGGCGTGACCCAAGGAATCTATTGAGACCAGTGTCATTACAATAGGCAGATTTATTCAAAAGTTATTAGCATTTTTGGAAATTTTGTTATAACTTTTGACAAAAAGGTGGCGCTGTCTCGAAATATTTTGAGTACCTTCAGGGGATGGTGCTGATGGCACATTCTGAATTTCGTAATTTTACACCAATGCATTCGTTAAGTATAGCATTTTATAATCACAATACTGTATTGAAGGCAATGGCAATTTCATGTTTTGTTCTATTATAGCGCCACCAAGAGGCACAATCCCACAATTATTTTTTATGTGACCTCAAAGTGAGCCCATACATGCGTGTGTCAAATTTGGTCAAAATATCTCATTTCGTTTTGAAGTTATAGACATTTATATGTATAAACATAAAAAATGACCCACACCTGACTTTGTTTGGATTTTTATGCCACTTACTATTCATATTTTGACACTTGGGCATTAGCATTAAGCCAACAACCAATGTTTCCAAACTTCTGACGGTGGTTTCATCTTGATCGGGCCAAACTGTTTCGAAGATATTGGCAAATGTTTTTTAAGCCCTAAATCACAACTCTACACAAACCGTAAGGCGAAACCTAGCATGTTTGGTATCGTTGGACTCGGCAAGGATTCTAGGAACCTAATGAGATGACCCTTGAAAATCAGTCAACGACAACCAGAGTTATAAGCATTTGAAAATTTCATTTTACCATTAGGTGGCACTGGTTTGAAACTTCTCAGGCTCCTTCAGGGCATCTTACTGATGATGACCCATACCGAGTTTTGTAATGATACGATCATACATTCATAAAATACAGCATTTTGGTACAAAATTCTAAATGGCAGATGCCTAAAATGGTCGATATGGAAATAATGGATATCAATCGACTCGGCATGACGTCCTGAATCTAACGAGCAAAGGAATCATAGGAAAAAAAAAATATTTTGTTTCTAGCCCTTATGGTTCAAAAGTTATTAGCATAAACATGAGTGAAATTTTGGACAGTTGGTGGCGCTAGAGGGATTGAGTTGGAGACTCCAAATTTGCTATGGTGACAGTTCAGACGGTCCTCTATCAGTGTGCCAAATATCATAACTTTCCCGCAAGCGGTTCTATGGGTTGCCATAGACTCCCAGAGCGGAAGAAACGGCGGAATAATAATAAGAAGAAGAACGGTAACTATTTCAATAGGTGCCTACGCACATTCTGTGCTTGGCCCCTAATAAATATAGCTGCAAGCAGCCATTATTTGGGCCAAGCGCAAAGACGATAAGACATGCCAACATGGTTGGGAGTGTCAGACCAACTGCAGCAAGCAGCAATTAAAGACATTTAAGATCAACTGAATGAAAAACAGTTTTCTTTAACAGAGGTGCCTACAGTTAAACTTTCAGTTCATGTCTCTGCTGATGGAACTAAGAGCTTTTGCTTCATTGTGTGTCATGAAAGCATCTCTTGATAACAAAAGTAAGCTTTTAGAAGATCATTACCTTTTTATAAAAATCTATAATATTGTTTAATATAATGATATAAACGATAATCTTTTAGAAAGCACTTTAGTTTTAAAAAACTGTGGCAATGTAATAAAACACCATGTTCAATGAATAGTTATATTAATATTAATAATTGGAATACATAAGCAATATATGGCATTTCAGAAATCTATTCACTGTTTTCCCCTTTGAATTCAAACTGTTTTTTAAACCACAACCTCAAAATGGATATTATGCATTATGTTAAACTTTCCTGTAGAGGTTTGTCTAGTGTGTAGGTACCTAGTATCGCTTAAAAATCTACCTAATCTACCTTTTACCTAGTATCGGTAAAACTAAAGGCCAGACATATAGGCCTACTTTATGCAAGTAAACGAATGCCTCTAGCTATGCAGCTTGCTTCTGTCTGCTTCTACTTTATGGTAAGATGCCCAACACAGTCACAATCATTTTATTTGCATCATACTATAATGTAGATATCAAGCACTTAACTATTCCAAATGTGTAGGCCTTTTGTTGTGGGGCCTCTGGGAAAAGGTTTGGATTATGTTGAACTGAATTTTATCCACTTTATCTGGAGTTTTTATATATATATATATACACATACATCCTCCTCTCATACTGAGTTCTCTTCCACGTCTTTTTGCACTTGAACGGACAAATACACTCAAAAATATGTCACAGTATCCTCGTAAACACAGTCGGTTTTGTCTTAGGTGAATGTAAACGGTTCAAAAGGAAAATGCATGTGTAACAGTATATTGGATCCGTGTAGCTCTTAAAGTGACAGCAGCCTAATATTCCTGCTGCCGTCTCACTTACTGTTCTTGACTGAATAAATTTTGTATAAAAACTATATTTGTAATGTATATTTTATTTATAAAATGCAGTGTTATTTTGCACTTGATTACAGTTTCTGTACCTGAATACCTGAAAACCTAAAACACTGTTTATTTCAATCGTATCTTTGTTCAGTTGTATTTAGGCCTTATTTATGCAATTGCTAATTTGTTTATATGTTTTTAATATATTTGTACTTGTTTTTAATAATGCTTGAAATGTATATTAGTTAGGCTAGTTGTTTTTACTATGGTATATCCTTCTGTAAGTGTTCTTTAGTTTAGCCTGTTGATTTTTGTTCAAGGTATTCAGCTTCAATGAAATGTTTTGCAATAAGACTTAGAATAAATGTGAATGATATGTTTTTTTTTTTTTTTTTACCTTATTGGAATCGAAACCAGTAATCAATAAGAATCGGAATCGATAAGCAAAATCGGAATCGTTAAAATTCAAACAATAACCAACCCTAAATGTGATGGAGAAAGACCCCTGTGAAGACCTTGTTGACTAGTCAGTCATCAGCACAGATCCTCAGTGAAGACCACGAGAACCAGAAAAGTTCTCTGCACAGACCCCTATGGCCAGCTTCCCAGCTAACAATTTTACGTTCTGGGAACGTTAGTTTTTGGTTCCCAGAACGTTCCCGGAACGTTCCCAAGAACGTTCCCTATTGGTTAGCCAGGAAAGTTTTCTTTACGTTAATAGAACGTTCCCTATAGGTTAGGGGAACGTTCCCGGAATGTTCCCGGAAGGTTCTCGGAACGTTCCCAGAAGGTTCTCGGAACGTTCCCGGAAGGTTCTCGGAACGTCTACACATCCTGATATGCCTGTACACAAATTATAGGTCTACAAACAACATAATCTACATTGTTTATTGTTCAAACACTTAAAAATCCTATGAATATATTATTACAATAAATTGAATTTACAGAAACTATCATTAATAAGTAAATCAATCAGTTTGTATTAAATAAATAAATCAGCACACAATCCATGTTTTTGTTGATTCATTGTTTAATTATCAACCTAAAATAAATCATCGAAAACAGCGTTAGCAAAATGTATTCAGGAACAGTAATTTACATTTAATATTTCAAACATGAAAATATTTCAATAAATAAAACTGCACAAACATTTTAATTAAAACTATCTTTTTGCAAACTGTAGCCTATAACTTAGAACAAAATTGAAAAAGTCTTCATTTATATACAATATACATGAATGTGCCAATCTTCACTCCGCTCAAAACATTTAAACTCCCAAAACCATCTGCAAATTTAACAAGAAAATAAAAAGACAACGCGTTACATGTACACACAATCCCATGCCAAAATTCAAGCCCTGTAATGGCATTAAAATTAATCCGGAGCAAATGAAAAGAGTGAGGTGGGATTGTGTGTCACAAGCTGTAGGAGATATGAGAGCACGAGCGCTGCTGGTATCGTGTATTTATTCAGATATTTCAGCATCAATGTGTATAGAAAAATTTATATATTTGAAAACACTACATTGCATTTATTTATATTGCACTATTTATTATTTCAGACTACAAATCAAAAAAGGAATGTTTTAGGGTAAGGATATCCATTAAGCCTATGTACCCTTTAAGCCCACTTTCAACTCTGAAGTCAAATAAAAAACAGAGAAAATAATATTCAAGTCTAGTGAACTCTGACCTGCGAATTCGCTCTACATATAACGTATAAGTCTCACCTCCAATGAAGAATTTGAAAACCTGTAACTGCTGTGTTGTTTATGAGAGAGAAAGAGAAAAAAAGTTTGAAACTACTATCAATTTTTTTATCTCTGTGACTTTACACCTACAAATTCCACCGTCACAGGTGCTCAGTTTTGCTATAATGATGCCCTCACAGAACATGGTAATAATCAGCCATCCATGCAAAAGCAAAGGTCGGTGTAGTTTACAGGAACATCTGTCCAGGCCAACATCTGATGCCTTGATGCCTTCCGCTGGGATCCCAGAAAACCTGAAAAAAAATATATATATATTACAGTTCAAAATCTATCATACATACATCTCATCTGGTATCACAAATTATCATTCCAAGTTCACTTTAAGATATGCTCAATATTAGGGCTGCACAATATTGAAAAATTTAGAGTTTATTTAGAGATATCAGCCGTATGGTTTAGTGCATGCGCGGCTCCAGGTTTGTATCTGGTAAATTACCCCACTAATAATGCCCAGAATGGCACCAAACTTCTACAGTAGTACAAATAGGTTCTGTACTCATTAAACCAGGCATTGGAAAGTTTGTAAGTACATCAGGAGTTTATTGAAATAACATTTGCCTGATGGCGAATGCTACTGCTGACGCGAATGTTGATGTCACTTTATGAGTACAGAACCTATTTGTACTTCTGTACTACTCATTTTCCCCGACATAGAGCAGATCGGCACACAACAAAAACTGCTGTTCGGATGTTCCCTTTTCTGATATTTTAGCATTCGTGACATTTTAATTAAAACAGAAATAAGAATTTTAGTGTAATAAGCGAAAATTAACAGTAAACCGAGATCACCTACCGCTGCAGATGTGTACAGAAGTGAAAAGCGGAAATGCTTAGACCTCTTTCCGGTTCGACCGCTGGGCGCTCCGCATAACCCCTATTGGGGGGATTTTGTAGAGGAGTGAACCTGCATAGAAAATTACAATAGATAACAAGTATAGATAAATACAATAGAAGAAAAATACAGTTGAAATAAGCAGTGCATTATGTTTTTCAGTTAAATCTGAAAACATCAGGTACAGAAATTGAATTATCAAAATGTAAAATAAGTCTTCACTGTAAAAATAAAATAACTATAAATTAATTAAATGTATCTTTGCTAAAGCTACAAGTCATTTTCTCTTTTGATGTTTGATCACCACTGGCGACACAAACAGCTGCGGGTACGTTAGGCTGCTGTCCCTTTAAGACGAATGCGCAGACCTAATATAAATGACACGCATCTGTTTTCTTTCTGTTTAAAACACACAAGACTGTTTACGAGGAAACTCGCCAAGATGGGCATTTTGACAAGATGGGCTAAACTCACCTTCTTCATCTACTGACTATGGATGGCATCAAGGTCTTGTCCTGAAGAATCACAGGGCCAAACAATAGGGATTATATCTCATCTGGTAACAAGAGCAAAGCCATAACTTTAAGAACTCTAATGATATATTTACCCCCTGATATTGCATTGGGGGTATCAATTCAAACATTTTTAAAGGCTAAGAGTATGAGCCACAGCTGCCCAAGATATCTGTGAAAAATAACTGACTAAAGTTGTCGACCCCCTGAACCACATTCAGCATTTAAAAGTACAAAGAATTTCAGTATTGATCAATAAAAAAAAAACATACAAATACATAAATACCTTTGAGTTGGACAGTATGGTGTCAGTCTCATTGGCCAACATAATTCAAAACAGACCTAAAGAAATAAAATAAAATATACTAATGATCAGGATATCATGTTATCATAATAGTTAAATGAATTATTATTATAACTATGACCATTATAATATTGTATTAGTCGCCTATTATTTAGCTGATTATTTAGCCTACAGGCTTCTCAAGGACAATCTCACTGAAAAACCCTGGGGTTAATGATTTTAAAATGTGAGACTTATTTCAAATGCATAAATCTTACAGACCCCAAACCTTTGAACAGTAGTGCACTGTATGTTTGAGGTGGTTTTGCTTACTAGTCATATGGTTCATAGCCATGGAGATTGTCTTGGACAGGGGGTGCAGCAGGCCATCACAGCATGATGATCTAGGAACATAACAAGCTATTTGTCACAGAGCCAACAATATTACATGGGATTGGTTTAATAAAAGGAACCAAGCTAGAACAGAGGTGAAATGCAGAAAAGATAAATATATAAAAATCTTAAGATAATATATTGTGAAATAAATGCATATGGAATTATTATCATGATTAAACAATAACTCACCCCTTGTTGTAGAGAATTTTTTTTCTCTCTCGCTATTCTGAAATCACATTTTAGCAATATTGGTAAGTGACGTCACTGATTAAGTTAACAATACAGTGCATTCTTTTAGGTTAAATAAATTAGCTTACTTCCAATCACCCATTGACAAATTACCAGCAAAACTATAAAAAACTGTTATCTACACTAAATATGTGTTTAAAAACCCAAACTTTCATAAATAAGACCTTAACTTAACGTAACTTAGGCCTAATGTTCTCTTCTGAAACCGGTTAGCTTAGATGCTAACGGACTTTTTCAAAGACACAAAACCATTTCTTTAAAGTAAATATTCAACAGAAGCGTGTCAATTACACGTAAGAAATGTGTCAGGGACGTTTGTGTGTATTATTTGTGAGATTTTGTTGACTAAACTTACCTGAAAGCAGTGAAACCAACAGCGACAGACGGGAGTTTTGTTGTTTGTCAGTTGTTGATGACGTTTCTGGTTTCCATCTGCTGAGGAGCGCACGTGCGCGCTCCAGTGTTTGATTCCGCGCATGCGCATTAAAACACTTCAAAGTCACGCAGCATTTAAATAAACATATAGAATTAAAATGTATAACATAATTTAAAATATCATTAATAAAAAGTTATTGCGAATAGATCTGAACGTTGTTGGTTATCTTATAACCTTAGGGGACCGTACTGATGACGTTGTCAGTTGGTAATCTGCCTGTTAAGTGATATTAAAATAATAACCTGCAGAGAACGTTCCCAGAACGTTCACTTTAGGTTATAAAAATAAAACCTAATAATAATTAACTAAAAAAGACTGCCTACCAATGAGCAAAGTTATTGATTACTTAGGCATTATCTACTGCCTGATAATGGTCATGTAATTAAGCATTTGATAAATGGTGTTAAAGCACAAAACATTGCAAACCATTCAATTGGTTTAAGAAAAATAGAACCTAAAAATAACTTACAGGGAATGTTCTCTTTAGGTTATAAATTAAACCTAAAAATAACCTACAGGGAACGTTCTTGGAACGTTCCCTTAAAGTTATAAAACTTGGTTGGACGTCACCACGACAGACCGGTACATCGACTGCATTACTGCAGAAGCTGCAACGATCCGTCTGTCAATCTCCCGTTCCATCCTTCCCTCACTCGCGAACAAGACCCCAAGATACTTAAACTCCTCCACTTGAGGCAGGAACTGAACCAACCTGCGTGGGCAAACCACCCTTTTCCGACTGAGGACCATGGTCTCGGATTTGGAGGTTATAAAAAGTTATAAAAATAGAACTTAAAAATAACCTGCAGGGAACGTTCCCAGAACGTTCTCTTTAGGTTATAAAATTAAACCTAAAAATAACCTACAGGGAACGTTCTGGGAACGTTCCCTTAAAGTTATAAAAATAGATCCTAAAAATAACCTACAGGGAATGTTCCCAGAACGTTCTCTTTAGGTTATAAATTTAAACCTAAAAATAACCTACAGGGAACGTTCTGGGAACGTTCCCTTAATGTTATAAACATAGATCCTAAAAATAACCTACAGGGAACGTTCCCAGAACGTTCTTGTTTGGTTCCCAAAAAAATAACCAAATGGGAACCAAACGGGAACGTTAGGGGAACGTTCTGTGTTTGCTGGGTTCAACTCCTTTCATATGCCGGCGTGATGTACCCTGATCTTCAAGCAGGATGAAATCTTCTGAATTATATCAATCCACAATCTAACTTGTGATGCACTCTGGAATTAAACCCCATGTAACCCCTCTTGTTCTACTCACACCGCTGCTAGCAGGATTCGAACCGGCATTTCCAGCATGGGCGGCGGGCACACTAACAAGGATGCTAAAGACCGCAGCCTCTAGCGTCAGTCGCTAGCGCGCCTCTTGAGGCCAGGGGAGTGAGGTTTACCTGCACAGCTCTTACTTGCTGATATCTGTTACACTCACCCCTCTCAACCTCACCCTCACTAAAATCATCTGCTTTAATGTACTTGTATAGAGTAGGCCAATGGTTCTGGCCTGAAACTTCAGCCTATAGAATAAAGAGTGGCTTACTTAATACAAAAAAAAAAAAAAAAAAAAAAAAAAAAAAAAAACGGCTCAACTGATATCATGTGGACATTCAATATTTACTGTTCCATATTCCACTAGTGTAGGAGTATGAATACTGGAGTGTCGGCTGTAGCCACATCTAACCATGAGTGATATCTGGTGAGAATGATGGCTGATGGCAGATATTAATACCTCTATAACCCTCACATTCATGACGTGTTTTCTCCATGGTAACCCTCAATTACTGCCCGATCGTGCCCTCCACACAATATTTAGAATGTCATGTAGCATTACAGCACTGTCCATCCTTATGTGTAGACTGATTCTGGCTTTTGAGACTTTGAGTCTATACAATTGATTATCTGTCCTCTTTCACAGATGTTTTCAGTTCATTCCCTATGGAAGCTGCACTCGCAGATGGACAGTGGGACCGACACAGTTTCAAAATCTGTTTCCAAAAGTGCTTAAGTTTGAGGTGGAATTAGTGGTTAAAGCATATTGTTACATATTACTATGTATAAATCAGATTTAAAATTCTGACTAAGTGCAACACAAGAGTCACAAGATCATAAACGTATTAATCATGTCACTCGTTCTTTATTTCATTTTCTTTATTATTATTTTTAAATGGGCTTTTTGCATAGTGTGATCCACTTTTCAGCAGTTAGTTCCAGAAAATAAAAAGAGTAAAAAATAATAAGTATTTGACAATATGTGAAACTCTAAATAGGTCCTTAACTCATTTGGTAGCGATCACATCATTGGCTATGTTTACATGTGCACCAATAATGTAAGAGTAAGGACTTAATTGTATTATCATGTTCACATGTCAGGAGCTAGGCTCTTCACTCCCGTTTACATGTTATTTGAATTATTCTGATTATTCGCTAAGAGTTGTGGTTAATTTTTACCGCCATTATCCCCACTGCACAGCACAAATGATGGACTCAGAAACAGTAGGTGTATTACTGGCCACTGTGTTATGTGGATGTGTGGAGATGAACCCAATTGCAGACAGTAGTCACAGCAACACAGTTTATTGTACAAATAACAGGAAAAACAAAGCCCACGAGGGGGCAAAACAAGACAAGACAGGATTACAGGTAACTAAACTAGACTATGACTGACAAACTAGACTATAACAGAAACAGGATCAAACTTAGACAAGACTTTCAACAGACTTTCTCACGGACAGATCTCACATTGATTAACACGCAAAGTTAGACAATGTACCGACACAGGACAGAAAACATGAGGGGATTAAATAGGGAGAAACTAATGAGGGAAACGGGTGACACAGGTGAAGCAATAATGACAAAACGAGGATAACAAGGGGGCGGGACTAGGTGACGAGACAACACAAGCACATGGCCCAAACAAATGGCCATGTGCTTGCACATAAAACATGGGCCTGTCATGATCCTGCCTCAAGACCAGGGAAAATCAGAGACAGGAAGGCAGGATCATGACAGAACCCCTCCCTTAAGGAGCGGCTTCCAGACGCTCCCTAAGGGAACACTAAACACGTGACATGACGGACTGAGACATGGACACAAACCAACAAAACATGACAAAAACCAACAACGGCAGACACGAAAACACGACAACAGGGTTGGGATGAAACAATAAAAATAACAAACACGGGATGGGGGGCGGAGGAACAACAAAGTTCATGGGGGAATGTCCAGGATAGGTGGGTGGGACTGTGGTCTTGGGTCTTCTGGATGAGGGCTGTGGACAAGGAATCCGGGCAGGTTTGGATGAGGACACATGAGGAACAGTCTTGGGAGAAACAGTCCGGGGTGATGTGGTAACAGGGGTGACCGGGGAAACGCACAGGGGTACAGAGGGTGAAGAAACAGGAAACCAGACCGGGGGAAACCAGACCAGCGCTCACGGCAGCTGACTGGGGTACGGCGCTCACGGCAGCTGACTGGGGTACGGCGCTCACGGCAGCTGACTGGGGTACGGCGCTCACGGCAGCTGACTGGGGTACGGCGCTCACGGCAGCTGACTGGGGTACGGCGCTCACGGACTCAGTGGACTTAGGACTAGACATGACCGACTTGACGGGGGCTTCTAGAATCTGGACAAGACGTTTTAGATATTCAGCCAATGTTTCAGCAGCGACGAGGACAGGCATCTCTTGATGAGCTGAAACAGAGCGCAAGACAGCTTCAGCAGCTGAATCAGCCGCGACCCTCTCTGCAGTGCTCACAACAGCAGACTCTGGATCCGTGCCTTCAATAGCTGGTTCCGGGACAGTACTTGCAGTAGCGGGCTCTGGGACAGCGCTTGCAGTAGCGGGCTCAGGGACAGCGCATGGGACAGCGCTTGCAGTAGCGGGCTCTGGGACAGCGCCTGGGACGGCGCGTGCAGTAGCGGGCTCTGGGACAGCGCCTGCAGTAGCGGGCTCTGGAACAGCGCTTGGGACAGCGCTTGAAGTAGCGGGCTCTGGGACAGCGCTTGCAGTAGCGGGCTCTGGAACAGGCTGAGATGAAGGACAAGAGGCTCCCTTTCTCCTCTTTCTCTTAGGTCGCGGTGTGGAAGTCATAGCCGGACTTGTGACCGGTTGAAGAAGCTCAGCGGGATCTGTGACTTGAGTTGGAAGGGCAGTCTCAGGCAGCGCTGACTCGGTCGAGGATGACTCCGACGGAGAATCCCACGAAGTCCTCCTCCCTCGTTTGCCACGAAGATCAACGGGAGTGGCTGGGACCTCGGGAGAAGTGGAGTGAGCCTGGTCCCCTTGAGAAACAACAGCCAGGACCCGACCCTCCAGGATCACGGGCAGCTTGGCTGGTGGCGACAACACGGTGGGACTCTGCGGCTCCTCCCGAGAGAAACGATCCCAGAGTTGGGCATAATTCTTCAGGATCCACTCACCCTGGGACGAGGATGGAAGGTTGACCCTCCTTCTGTCAGTGGGAGCTGACAACCAGCATTGTTCTCTGAATCTCATTTGTCGCTGGAGCTGGGAGGACATACTGTCTGCTGGGTTCTTTGCTGGTCGGTACATTCTGTTATGTGGATGTGTGGAGATGAACCCAATTGCAGACAGTAGTCACAGCAACACAGTTTATTGTACAAATAACAGGAAAAACAAAGCCCACGAGGGGGCAAAACAAGACAAGACAGGATTACAGGTAACTAAACTAGACTATGACTGACAAACTAGACTATAACAGAAACAGGATCAAACTACTACTTAGACAAGACTTTCAACAGACTTTCTCACGGACAGATCTCACATTGATTAACACGCAAAGTTAGACAATGTACCGACACAGGACAGAAAACATGAGGGGATTAAATAGGGAGAAACTAATGAGGGAAACGGGTGACACAGGTGAAGCAATAATGACAAAACGAGGATAACAAGGGGGCGGGACTAGGTGACGAGACAACACAAGCACATGGCCCAAACAAATGGCCATGTGCTTGCACATAAAACATGGGCCTGTCATGATCCTGCCTCAAGACCAGGGAAAATCAGAGACAGGAAGGCAGGATCATGACACGCTGTTTTAATATATTTTAAATCTAATGGAAGATACATTTTTATGGCTGTATTCCACGCAGATTTGTTCGCCGGATTGTATGTATCCGGCCTCGGACATTTTTGTGGTGACGCGCCTAAAATGTCTCCGTTTCGGTATTTTCGCCCATCAATAAATTGCATTCTGTTCATTTCTGTCAGGACCACTATTTTCATATACGATTGACAATTAGCATACAGTTTGGATTGGCGGTATGGTTCTGTTCTGGGCAAGAACTCCCTGCGCAATCCATGCAGCCTGGATAAGAGCAGGGAGAGCAGCAATAAACCCCCCTTTGGGTAAACAGAACAGAACCAACATGAATGTATTGCAGATATCATTAATTCAAGATTTTAAAGTACAACATAATTCTAGAATTTATTCTGATTCAAGGGGAATCAGAATGCCAAATCCTGACTGATGAGAGGAGGAGCTGGGGATGGAGGAGGGTAATTAGCTCCTGAGAAACGCAATAGCTGCTGATAGAACTGAAGGAGCTTGTATGTATACAGAGATAGGCGTCATATTCCTATAGGTAGACATGGATCAGCAGAGAGTCAGCTGATACGAGCTTGATTAACATGACCTGCCAGAACTGATGCTATGCTTGATGTTGCTCAACGTCGACAACATGAATTAGTTTTCTTCGGCCCCCCAGAAATGTGATGCCTTTTCCCCGCCATCGTTTCCAATCTGCGTATTACTGCAGGTGCCAGTCACGTCATTCATGTACGTCACGAGCATGGACAGAGGCATTAATGCGATTAAGATGTTTACATGCCTGTCTATTTCGATTAAAATCAGCGTTTGCCACATATGTAAATACGATTATGCTTGCTGTGATTATGAGCTTAATCACATTATTTTGATCTAATTATTGTATTTACATACGGTAAAGTTTGATCGCAATAATGGCAAAATCTCAAACGCATAATGAGTGTGTCACGATCCACACACGGGAAACAGGGGTTAGATCCAAAAGCAGTTTAATAGGGAAATCCGTACTCACAAACAGTCCAGGCAGGGGTCAAAACCAAAGAAGCAATCCAAAACATAAAACAATCCAAAACATAAAACAAAGCAGAACTCGGAAGTGGTGTGATAATAGACAAGGACTCCGTAACAAACACTAAAACAGACAGGGTATAAATACACACAGAACTAACAATCATGATGGGGAACAGCTGGGTACAATGAACAGTGATGAGTGCAGACAAGGATTGTGGGAAATGCAGTTCCTAATGAGAATGACACCGTGGGGGAAGGGAACCTCTAGTGGACACCAGGGAACATAACACAACACTGTGACAGAGAGTGCATGTAAACGCACTCATTATCTACATAGCACAGCTGACTGGTTGCTGTTGCATCAGCAGCAAATGAGCTGCGGCTCAACATTCTAATACTGGTAGTTGCTGCAGCGCGCTTCCAGAAAGCATCTGAAAACAAACTTATAAGATAAGTGAACAGTTTTTTTACTCCATTTCTCTGCATATTGCATGGTTTGCTTATTAAATGAGCAATCATAACAGTATAATCTAAGTGTTATGTTTAACAGTCTTGAGGTGTGATTTACTAAGCTGCAGCGTTTTCGCAATAATGTTCATGTAGCAGCAAGCGGTCTATTGTATGTAATTGCTTTGAGGATACGCTGTCTAAGCTACGGATATGAGAAAAGGTTAAAGTAAAATAAGCATTCGCACTTTCAATGGGGTTACCATGTTTAGCTGCATAACTCTAATGACGCATTCATTTATTTCCAGGGGCAATGTTTTCATTAGCTATGCTAATGTGTATGGTTGATTTCAGCTGCATGCAGCGTCAGAACATGGTCCTGTCTTTCTTTATCGTCTTAACAGCTTTTTCACGTATCAGTAGAGTTAAGGATTACATCAATGATACATCAAATGATAATTATGATACTTGCTCAGGTGGTTGCAGGGTTTCTTATCTCTATCAACTTGCAACATATGTATTTTGTTAATGAGAGCACATATTGTGCGTTTCTAGAGCTAAGCCGTTCGGCATGGTAGCCCAGGCACACACAGTCATAGGCCACTAGTGTTAAGCTATTTCTCCCATTACCCTGTGCAATGTGCACGGCAAAACAAGATGCTTTACAAATGTATAGCAATAGTCTTTTCAGCTTTATTTGCATTGGCTGTACAGCCTATAAATTGTCTGGAGAAAATGTTTGGGAGGGAGGGCTCTGCACTTTCTCATGCCTCCTGCTTTGTTGGGGGTTATTTCATGTATACATGTGCAGCAGCATGTCTGTGAATGTACTGGCAGTAGTAAGTCTCAGTACTTGCTCTGTAGCAGCAGCCGCATAGCATATCTATTCCGCCAAGACCAAATACATTAACAATGCCATATCCATTACCATGCCAATCTCTATTAGCATGCCAATCTCTCCAAGAGTTGTACAACTGAAATATACATGTGTATGAGTAAGCAGATTAACTAGCAAAGTGGTTCGAAGTGTGTTCATCTCTTTCAGTTCAGTGAAATGTAGCAGGTGAATTCCCAACATGACTGAATCAGCTGAGACAATTCTTTCTATCACTGGTAGTCCATTGTATAGTTAAATTTTTTCATCATATTTTGCAATGCTTGAAATGATTGTGAAATACTTTAAAATACTTTTTTAGTTATTGTTATAATGTGTCTTTTTTGCCTATGTTGATGAAACTATTTCTTCAATTAATTTGTCTTTTTTTGTAACCATTGACAGTAATATAAACATTGTATATACACATATATAAGTAGTTGAGAGTACGGGAGACTGACTCAATTATATCAATCACAATGCTTCATGAAAGAAGTGTTGGAGTGGCTTCCAGTAACAGTGATTTCTCTGATTTGGTGGATCTCTCTTGTGGATTATTGGTAGTGTACACAGAACACAAATTATAAAAAAAAAGAAAAAACTGACACTGACTTGTGGCTTCTATAGAAGCATATATCATCACTTGACAACCTGTTTGTTCTGTTTTTTGTTATCGGTAAAATCAATTTCTCTATGGGGATAATGAACAGGATATTTACTTCTGGAACACTACAGTACTTTTGTACTCTATAGCATTGGTTCGCAAACTTTTTTACTCCGAGGACCCCCATTGTCCACAACAATATTCAGTGATATACAGTACCGTATTAGCCAGGCTAATATGTTTCCTCTGGTACAGCTGCTGTAATAAGGTCTAAACCACACTTTTAAAATTAGGCCACCTCATTTATCCAGGATTTCCAAGACAGTGGTAATCCTGGTCATTCAATGTTCAAAAAAAATATTTTCATGATTGGTTTGTCTTATTTCAAATCATTTTTAATCATCTTTTGACCCCCTTGAAAGTCGTCATGTACATGACAAATCAGGACATGCAGTCCACCAAAAAAGAAGTAAACAATAATAATAGCAACGACAACAATAATAAAAAAAACCTGTTTTCTAGGAACCAAATGTAAGCAGCCTGCAGCATGTTACATTATCCCATGTGTGTTTCCTGCCTCACTACAAATGTACAAAAACACTGCTCCTCATAAATCATCGTAATCATCTTGTGTGTACTTAATACTCATTATGTTTCTTTAGTCAGATGGAGATGAGACATTCATCAATGTCATCCTTTATCATGCTGTGCTTTAGTGACATGTGTAGCCTACATTTTAGGGGGATGAAGCAACATCTTTGTTGATGAACACAAAATCTTTATCAAATTCTTCAAGCTGTGTTTTTCTGCAGCCATACAGGATGGCATGTGTCCACCTGCTCGACAACAGCATGCCAGTGGATCAGCAGAACTATTAGACTTTTTGTTTGTTGTTGTTGTTCGTTTACTTGCCAAACATGCAGTTATTTTTTTACTTTTTTACTTTACAGTTAAATTACAGTATTAAGTGCAATTATAATATTGCTTTTTTTTTTTTTTTACTTGCAGTTTCCTTGGTTTACTTACAGTTAACAAATTTTTAACAGGATTTTGTACATTTTGTTTTTACACTTTGTTTTTAACTGGAGTGTCTGCAAATAACTATTTTACAAAGGCTATTAACTTTGCTTGGGAAATTACAAAAGGAACCCATGCATCTGAAAAAGGAGAAGTGGCATGAAGAGTAAGGATAGAGACAAGTATGTTCCATACCTTGCAATTTATGATCTTAACAAACACAATCATATACCCTGAATATGTTGTTGTTATTATTGCATTCTGTTTTACAATAGAGGTGCAAAAAGTATCTGCCTATATTTGCACTAAGTATAAATAAAATCTAACACTTTTTACACATGTGCAAAGAAAATACTGCTATTCCCATTTCATGAATATTGTATAATATTCTTTGGGGCATAAAAAAACAACAACAAAAAAACATGCACAATGTAGTATTCCTGTATTTTAGAAGCACACAGCTGCTGATGGCACCTCTAAAATACTGTTCCTCAGCTAAATTAGGTTGGTTCTTGCGCACGCTCTTGACTGTTTTTTTTTTCAGAATAATTTATTAAATTAATAATTTTAAATGTATTAATTATAAGTAAAAATGTGGTGGTTTCTCACAGTAACCACTATACATATACATAAAACATAAGTATAAAATGTGCGGTTACACTCATAATGCAGATTTACATGGCAAGAGTGGTGTATATGCCTTGGGTATTCAAAACTTAAGCCAACAATGATAAATTGATAATGGTATTCCCACATGCTTCTTTGATGAAGATATTTTTGAGCACATTATCCCACACAATCTGGAAAGACATTCATGAAGAAGTTCATAGTGTTTAGCAAATCAATGCACAAAATATTCTCATCTGCTAAAAAGTATGTTTTCACGAAACCAAAAAGTTATTAATTGAAAGAAATAATTGACCAACCTTCTATACTGGACCCCAGCCACAGTTCGTCTGTAAGGGCAGGTGTGGCAGATATTCATCCAAAGCATAGACCTCTATATAAACTCAATCAATAATAAATTGTATATATATTCAGCATTTGGCAACAAATATTTTTCGGATTTTCTAGACTATTTTAAGTCGCAAAGTGAGTAGGATATAGTAAAATTTAACGTATGGCTTCGGCAGGCATGTATTATTATAGGGTACAATGGGGCTAAAGACGCACAGGGATAAAAGGCGAAACCACTAGATCAAAAATTCAGCTCAGCACTTTTCTTAACAACTGCTTTTGATGGTGGAGCAGCTTTACAGTGATAATAGGAAATGAAAGTAACAGAGATTGTTATGGCTTTACAGCAGCTCTAGAATAAAGTTATTGTTCAGCTAAAGTTAGTTTTTGATTGATTCACTTCCATTGCAAAGATCATTAGTTATTAACTTAGCTTACACAACACCGTTTCAACTGAAAACAGAACTTTTAATGTGTTCCGGCCACTCATTTGCACAACAACAGTGTTTGCTGGCTCGAGAATACAAACCTTGAAACAGGTTCCAAGGCGCAAGTTTAGATTTAAAAAAACAAAACATTATCATCTCTGTGTAAACTTCAAAAACGTGAATACGTGAAAACGGCATACACATGCATGTCATATGTTTAGTCTATAGGTATGTGCATTTGAATATATATGTGCGAATCGATAAAATTATAGTCTATATTTTGAGACTAAGGTCTTGTTAATGATTTTCAGTTTTGTTCAAGGTAATTAAGAATATGTAAAAGTTTGGTATTTGGGATAAAAAGCGCTCCTGTTGTTGGGGCGAAAGGTACAACAATTAACATGATGATAAAAGGCTGGCTGACTTTTCCATTTGTTGACATGACATGATAAATTATGATAAATGATACATTATGATAAATATCATAATAAATTGGGTGTCCATCTTAGAGATAATCACCAATTTATAACGAAACTATGATATATATATAAAAAAATGGTTGATCGTATTAATAGGCTATCATATTTATTTGTTACTACTGTAAAGCTATATTAAATTATTATGGGATCTCAAAATGCTTTTAGAATAATTACTTTTTTAAATAATTTTGTTTCTGTATTTTCATATTTTAATGACAGTATATTTGTTTTTTATCAGGTATCAGGTTTGGGTTTTAGCTCACTTTTATAGTTTCATGTCTTTTATTTTGTAATTTCGCAGTCATGGTTCATGTGCCATGTGATTTCCTTATCCTCATGTGATCATGGCCGTTTCTCAATATGCGTTCTTGTCTGTACTTGTGTTCTTGTGGACTTGTGAAACGTCATCAGTCGCTGCCCAAGTACTGTTCCAATTCAAAGTTCACATAGCCAAGTCCAGTTCAAATCCCCGGATGTATTCTTGATCCGCCCCTTTTACCGAGGATGCATCGAGAGGTGACTTGTGCGGACTTGAGACAGCCAGGCATCCCAGAATGCATCTCACACCAACCAGCAAGCGTCAATAGCAGATTAGGAAACCCGCGTAATTTAAAAATGCTACTGTTATTGTGTCACAAAATGTAGTTTTAAGAGTTTTTCAGGCGAGAATGTAGTTGTTTAAAGCTCAAATCTTTGGTTTATTTATAAAGATAACGCCATTTGAAAATTTTATCTGACGTTTTCGGAGTTGTGAGATCCAGGCGATCACTGGACGCTCTGCGCTCATGTACCCCGCTGAGAACAGCCTTTCATCGATTAGTGCTGCTGACGTTTGCCGCTGGCTCGGATGTCTCTAGTCAAGTGGTTTAACATGAGATATAAATCGTCTTGTGTATATTTAACGGGCGATTTATTTATTTATTTATTTATTTATTTATTTATTTGTCTCATTAATCTATAATTTGTTCCCTGGCAAAACGTTTTGGCTGAGGGAAAAGTGAAGTTTCATAGCTTTATATATTTAGTCTATTTAACTTTAACGTTGTAGCCTAGAGAGCTGACTTATGTTTGACTGAATCGTTTGCTTTATTATGGTATAGCTTCTTATACCTTTTAGGCTACTTATACTTTTATAATGGCTATTATTGATCCTTAAAACTGACATACAAAAGAGGTTATGTCATTTTATTTTATATATTTAAAACATATAAAATATTTTATTATACATGTTGCCCACATTCTCTTCATTGTTTGTACATATATAATTAAATAAAATGATACAACCCTGTCTCTTTTTGCTAAATGTCAGTTTTAATGATCAATATTATCATTTTTTTTATGTAGCCTATCATATTTTTAAAATGAAAACAAAAAGAGTCAGGGTTGTGTTTTATATTTCGTGTTGTTATAAATATATGCAGTGAAGATAATCAATTGCGTTGCCTGAACCACATTTGTGTGGCCATTAATATGTTTAAGATTTTTTTAAATGAAAATGAAAAGAGGCAGAGTGGTGGTTTATAACATTTTGTTTTATTGTAGCCTAAATATACATAAAGAGATAACTGGAGTAGCCAGAGCGAGCTGAGTAATGCTATCAAGTGCGCCGCTGTTCCATTTGCAGAATTATCGGACTTGCGTCCTCCCGTCCTCGGGAGTTCGTTCTCCTGAGTCGAACTTGTCAAGTCCGAACTACCAAGGACTCAAGTCCGAAGTTTGCGTACTTGGTATTGAGAAACGGCCCATGTCTTGTGCTTCCCTTGTCTTATGTGTCACGTTTTGATTGGTTAATTGTTTCATTGTGTTCAGGTGTTTCTTGTTTAGTCATTAGTCCTTGTGTATATATAACCCTCATGTTACCATGGTCTCTTGTCTAGTATTTTCCTTGTAACCTCTTTTGGTGAGTTGTTTTCATATTTATGTTATAGACCATGTCATGTCAAGCTAAGTCTTTGTTAGACCGTCAATCATGAACCCAGCAGTTTCTTTGTTTCGTCTCCGTCAAGGAGATCAATCTGTAGAGGATTATGTGGCAGATTTTTTTGCACTCTCTCACCTGGTGGATTTTTATGACATTGCTCTGAATGACATTTTTCGGCATGGTTTAAATGAGCACCTAGCTTATTTAATGCCTCACAATACACCTCGCTTGACTCTGGCACAGTATATAGACTTTGCTTTATTGCTGAGCGAGTCTTTTACTGTGTGAATTGTGGATGAAGAGCCTGTCCATGTCATGGCGGCCAAGCCAGAGCCTGTTCAAGTCATGGCCGCCAAGCCAGAGTCTCCAGCCTTCATGGCCACCTCGCCAGATGGTGGTTGTTCCTTTAGCCCTGTTGTACCCTACTAAGCGGGGCAGTGGGTCTCGGAGCCCTCTGCAGTGGCCCACAATTTTCCAATGTAAATCTGTAGTGATAAAATGGAACTTCAACGCACTCTAATTGAGAGCCATTGGGGCAGATTTCAGACTGCCCCACTTATTTTCATGTTACCCTATGAAAATCTCGCTCCAGACCAAGACAATATCAATCCGCT
This sequence comes from Leuciscus idus, assembly GCA_021554675.1. Taxonomy (NCBI): domain Eukaryota; kingdom Metazoa; phylum Chordata; class Actinopteri; order Cypriniformes; family Leuciscidae; genus Leuciscus; species Leuciscus idus. The sequence continues at coordinate 7,597,789 of CM038641.1, read as the reverse complement.
TCACCTATATGTATATTAGTCTGCATCAGGTTAGTAACTAGTAGGCATTTCTGTTCTTCCTAGGTGGAGTAGCGTATTAAATTAAATACTTTAGTTTAAACGTACTAATGTAAATAGCCTTTATATAGTTTGTTCTGAGAATATACATGACATTCTTTTCCTCACAGGAAGTCCTACACAACTTGTAATATTCTAAAACAACATTCGGAGGCAATAAGAGCTACATTAAGGCAATACTATGCATGCGTCTTGTGTACTTTAATGTTGATTGACATGCTTTGAGCGCCACTCTGTCTAAATAACACTAGGGCACTAGAACACTAAACCTCTGCCAAGTGTTCTGCATGTGTTCAGCGATTAGAATATAAAGCTTCCAAAATATTTTTCATAAACTAGTGCTAAAACCCAGAATCTGCCCTACCTAAATTTATGCTACTGATGGACCCTCTTATTGGACAATGATCACTAGGAGATGCCTGCCTTGGAAATGACATTTGCTTAAGCCTATGGAAGTCAAACCCATGTACATTGTACATTTTGATGATTTATTTCCCATTAATGGCAATAGAAGTTAATATCTGACAGAAAGAAAGGACTATGCTGTGTAATGCTGGAAAATGTCAACAATTTGTAAAAATTAAAAAATTTAAAAATGGTAGATTGGTTGAAGGACTATCCAATTGCGTACAGAGTCATTTGAACTATGCCTGTTGATCACGCCTCTTGTGCCTCTTGTGCAGTAGAAAATAAAGAGCAGACTCCCCAGACTAATGTTCAATCTTAAAAGATAGCAAGAATTTCAGTCAAATCTCTGAAATAACTGGAGCGCAGCCTTACAGAGAGACTCAGGAAGAGATTGTAACTTTTAGATTGCACCTGGATGTTTCTGAATTGCAAGTGGATACATACATGGATGTAGTTGTTGTGGAGTTGCATTGATTCATCTCATCGATTTGCTTGTACTGTCATGTTTAACTTTTACACAAGTTGACACAGTGTTTTTTTTTTTTTTTTTGTAAGACAGCTGTGACACTTTTTTTGGTCAAATAGTGTTCTGTGCAGCCAACGACAGAACAGTTTGCATGCTTTGCTTGAACTTTTGCCATTGTGTTAGAACTGGTTATACTGTTGTCACTTGCGAAAACCAAATGGCTGCGCCGTGGGTGGAAACACTGTGCAGATTAAAAGGTGGTAATATTATAATAAGATCCCCTTACATCAGAAGGGGAGCAAAATCAGATCGGATTAATTTTTAAAATGCTTGCAGAGAAAGGCTTACCAAAACAAAGTTACTGGGTTGTCACTTTTCACGTTTTCAGGGTTGGTAGATGCACAGGGGACCCTATTATAGCACTTAAACACGGAAAAGTCCGATTTTCATGATATGTCTCCTTTAATAGAAGATATATATATATATATATATATATATGGCTTTTACAACCTCGCTCACTGCTGATTTATACACAAAGAAGGCTATGTCCAACAATAAGGATAATCTGTACTAAACAGCACTGAGCCACTGAAAAATTGCAGGAAGTCAGAAGTTAATTGGAACATTTCAAATAGGAAACATACTGATAAAGATCAACATTTTTGGAAACTGGCCGTGTGAAGTACTACTTTTTGTAGTAGTGCCACTTCACTGGTATTGTTCATTTTTGACAACCTTACATCTTGGAACACTTTCGGTTACACTTTATTTTAAGGTGTCATTGTCACAGTGTAATTATATTTGTAAGTACTGAGTAATAGTAATTAACAACATGCACTTACTATAGGGTTAGGGTAGTATTTGGATTTGGTTGAGAGTTAGTTAATTCTGCATAATTTACTGTTATCACTATGGTAAGTACATGCAACATATGTAACAAGGACACTGTAAAATAAAGTGTAACTTTCTTTTCAGTGGTTTTCAGAAACTATATATATTTATAGAATAGAAGCAGACTTTTCACCACTGGCTCACAGTCTAAGTTGTTGTGTTCTTATAGCAGATTGATTGGCACAACTGAGCAATTGTGCTATCTCTAGGAATAATCAGTCTGGAGTGCAGTATGCATGCAATGTTGATCTGCGGTGAGATTTTGGTTAGACTTGATTTGTCTATCTGTCTGTCGGTTGGTTGTCAGAAATGTTCATTAAAAAAATAGTTTTTATAGGTAGAATTCCACTAGTTGTTTTAACTTGGCACTCAGTGGTAATGTTTATGACAGTGGTGGTATACTGTGTCATCAGTAATCAGAAAAATCAGTATTTTAACTTTTCTGTTCTTGTGTTCCTTCTGTAACATTATCGTTCCAAAAAAAGATTGATTAGAAGAGAAACCGGTTAATGTTTTTTTTTTGTTTGTTTGTTTTTTTATACCCATAAACCCATAAAGCGAAGTAGTTTCTTAAGTTTGATGATTAATCTGCTATATCATGTTTATAACATATTTATAACAGGTTATGTTGTCTTGGTAATGTCAAGTTGTCATGACAAAGACACTGACAGGTTATGATGTATTGGTTTATGTCAAGTTGTCATAACAAAGACATCTCAAACAATGTCATCTTTGCATTAAAAATGACATTATTGAGCGAATGACACTTAATGACAGTTGTCATTAACATGCATAAAACCTCCTTCATATTCATGACATTATGAAGGTGTCATGTCAGTCGTATGCACACCCCTTCAAGCAAAGTGTTACCAAATATGAATACAATATATTAATCATATGAAATAATATACTCAATATAATGACACATGCAAGTATCTCATCCATAAAGCCACAATACTAACTTTGACAACAAGGTGTTTAATCATAGAAAAAAAAAAAAATAAAAAAAAAAAAATATATATATATATATATATTATTATTATTATTATTATTATATATTTTTTTTTTTTCTGAATAGTAGCGGTTCTACACTAACCTGCAATTTTCGCTGGTTTGAAAACACACCATGCTGAATATAACCTGCCATGGTAACATATCCTCAGATAAACTCCTGCGATTCAACAGCTAATGCCAGCACAATGCCTTGCGACTTATACTGTATAGAATGACTTGACAGCTAACCGAGGGCATTTCACTCACGTTGGATGCGTCAACGTCACATTTGCATAGGCCGTAGCCTACTATTTGAATTCATGATTGGTTGACTGCCAAATTAAAATCTTAAACATAACGGTAAAATAACATTATTAACCAGTTAATGGTAATTTAAAATAAGCGTTTCTGTTCAGACCATTTAAACTTGATTTTGTTTTCGGTTTTGTTTCTGTTCCTGTAAAAAATGGTTTGTTTCGGGTTTTTGTTTTTAGTCCTTGAACCGGTTCTGAGCCATAGGCAAAATATCTGAGCACGTGACTGAACCTTAACTAAAAAAAGTCCTGACCATGTACAGACTCAGTGAACATAATCTCACCATAGAGACTGCATGCAGGTTTGGCTTCCAAATCTAGACAGGCTGTGCTCCTACACATACAAAATTAAGGGGAAACAGAACTGCATTTTCAATCAACATTCCCAAACTATTCACAAATAAAACAAACATTTTCCCAATTTCACAAGCCATGAAAAAGACTTTAATCTCATGCCAAACAAGATCAAACTTCCAGAACTGCTTGGGGAATCTTTGGCAAGCTCAAGCCTGGCTGTCAGGTAGGCCTATGTGAAGTCCTGTCACGACAAAAGAGCAATTAGTGGAATAGGACCCCAGACCACTCAGAAACATTTGGGTAAATTATAGGCCCTGAAAACAAACCAATAATTTTACCTTTCCCTTCTTAAAAAGCCTTTTTATCATGCCAATAAAGCAATTACCTGCATCTGTGCAGCATATCTACTAATGGTGAAGCTGTAAGTTTAATTACTCGAAAAGCAGTGGTGTTTTTGCTGTGAAATAAAATTCAGTAGCAAAACTATTTTATTGATAAGTCAGGGGGCAGCACTGACAGCAGGTTTCTGATCTGAATGTTTCTCTGTGCGTGATTGTCTGTGTGCAAGTGACTGCATGTGCTGCAATGAAGGCAGAGCATTAATTCAGAACAGTGATTAAACTAACAACTACCTTTGCGATAAACTGTTTTGTGTATTTAATGGGTTTTATGCACACATTCCAGCCAATCAGAATCAAGTATTCAGAAAGACAATACTGTGTAATGTCAACACAGAAAAAACTGACATTAGTTACAGGTACTATATTTATTTTAGGTGTAAAACTTTTTCTTTCTTTTTTTTTTTTTAGAACAAAAAAAACTTAAGTGAATTTTTTTTTAATATTCAGGATTTCCATATATCAATGCATATTGCCTCAGAGATTTGCAGGCTTTAAGGCAGCTTGTCTTGCAGCTACAAACTCTTTGCACATACAGTCTGAATGGGTGCACTATGGTGGATATCTGTATGGGAATCATGTCTCATTGCAGACTCAAGAGCAGAATACATCTTTTTGCCATGGTTTTTCACTTTACTAGACCCAAAATTGAAGTCACCTCATTTGAGGGACAAAATAGATGGGAAATGTGAGAGTGCCTCTCCCTGCAGGCTAAAGTTTGAAGAGAGAAAATCAGGAGTGAGACCTGTCATTAAAACTAATCATCAAAATTCCCCTAATCCTTCGCCTGTGGTTTCCTTTCAATATGTCAGGTATCATTTTTAAGATACAGTGTAAGGCTGGAGGAAATAATAGACAGTGTCCTTCAGTTATGGATAATCATCATTTTAGTATAATATAATGTAATAGATACTGTAGTAGTATTTTTTTTTTTTTTTTTTTTTTTGCAGCTCAACCTCAAATTATGCTGGAAAGCATGATAATCAGGCTTTGTACACAAAAATGGACATATGTAACTGTCAAAGCTATGTAACTTTTTTGGGGTTCAAAGTTAACAATTTAAATAATGAGTCCTTCAATCCTTCTTCTGTTTTTGTCTTACCCTGATGATAGGATGTTTTACTCAACTCGCCTGTGCATGTCTCGTCATATCCAGAAATAGAGAATAGTTGTTCCGGCTACTTTGACACGTGTATGGTGTGGAGTGGCTTAAATTAATTGTCACAACATGCAAGAAAGGTAGATGTGGAGCACACTAAATTTTGTACCTCTGGGGAATCACTCGTTTAAAAAAAAAAACTTGTATATAGTCTTGTAACCTGTCTGTTGACAAAAACAGAACGCAACAGAGCTCGTAATAAAATGTGAATAAACATTGGCTTGGCTTTCAGAGATGGTGAAAACTGAAGGATTTGAAATGCTGTAAAAGCGGCATGGAGATGGCATTTTTATTAATCAACAGGTAAGGAAGATATTTTGTTGAACATAAATTGCCATGTAGCTCTCTAACAGAGTTCAGTGTAAGGCATTATATGTTGTGAAGTGTCATTTCATTATGGTTGTTGTAGCACTGTGCTGGAATTTTTCAAGAAAGTACCTACGTGTCAATTAATGGGTAGCCTATCCACCTTTTTCCTATGCCCCATGACGCTTTGCACAAATTATGGGAGTAACTTCCGTTAAACTGTAAACAGTCAGCGAAAGGTTCGCTCTATGAACTCAATAAGTATTTTCAAAAACTGGGTACAATGAGATGACATTATTCCACTTACCCTTTAACCATTAAACATTAAAAGGACATTGTGTAAAAGCATTAACAAATTACTACAGCAGACCATGAATAACCCCTGATTATTTTCCGCAGTAATGTTATGGATGGTTTAAAAATTACTGTAGTCTGTAACATACGTTGCATTAATCAAAAATGTTCATTAACTGCAACATTGAGTGATTGATATTTCAAAGTTCTTGTCACATTAAAATAAGCGTTACATTATTCTCTTGATGTCTAAAAATAGAACAAGGAAATTTCACAGCTCATTCAGTCTAACTGACAGATGTGGATTATTTGTAGCACAAGCTTATGATTTGAAATTGTAGTCTTTTTCCCCAAACTGGAGATTTGTTATTATTAATAAAACATATTTATATAAAAAACATATAATATTAATTTAGTGATTTGCAAAAGCCAAATCTGAAAAAACAATTTGTTTAAAACCCAGTGATGGTTAGGTTTAGGAGCGGGGTCAGGGGTAGGTCATTCGTACAAATTCATACGAATTGGGTAACTTGTAAAATATCTACGATTTAGCAAAAATCGAGTGAGGTTGTATGAATTCGTACGAATTTTACAAGGTGGCTAATTCGTACAAATTCATACAACTTCACCCGATTTTTGCTAAATCGTACATTTTACGAGTTGTATTGAGAATTGCCGTGAGATCGGGTTGGCTTTATTAGTATGCTGTTTAAGCTACTGAGTTTGGTCTTTTAATATCACCAATTAAGCATTTTCTTTATAACGGTTTTCAGAAAATGCTACATGCTTTGCGTTCATATTCTTTGTGTTTGTGTATGTGTGTATATGTGTAACCCCTCGACCCGAGTCCTACTCGCCCCACTCGGGCCTCGAACCCAAGTCTCTGGTGTGAGAGTCAGGTGCTCTAGAAGGAGACTAAAGACTGCAGCCTATAGCGTCTGTCATGAGGAAGAATTGTCTGAACTCGTTAAATAATCTAAATCGACAACATGTATGTTAGACCCTATACCGACTAAGCTATTAAAAGAGATGCTTCCAGAGGTCATAGATCCTCTTCTTAATATCATTAATTCATCTTTGTCATTAGGATCCGTACCACAAACCTTTAAGCTGGCTATGATTAAACCGCTTGTTAAAAAAACTTAACTTGATCCTACAGAATTAGTCAATTACAGACCAATCTCGAATCTACCTTTTATGTCAAAGATACTAGAAAAAGCAGTATCCTCACAGCTTTTTTCAGTCAGGATTTTTAGACCGTACCATAGTACTGAGACTGCTCTCATTAGAGTCAGAAATGATTTGCTCTTATCATCAGTTCTGTCAGGACCACTACCGTCAAATATGATTGACAATTAGCATACAGTTTGGATTGGCGGTATGGTTCCGTTCTGGGCGAGAACTCCCTGCGCATCCATGCAGCCTAGCATGGATAAGAGCAGGGAGAGCAGCAATAATCCCCCTTGGGGTAAACAGAACAGAACCAACATGAAAATGTGCAAATATATTTAATTCAAGATTTTAAAGTACAACATTATTCGATAATTATTCTGATTCAAGGGGAATCAGAATGTCAAATCCTGACAGGGTGAGAGGAGGAGCTGGGGATGGAGGAGGGTAATTAGCTCCTGAGAAACGCGATAGCTGCTGCTGTTAATACTGAAGGAGCTTATATATGTATATGGTGATAGGTGTCGTATTACTATAGGTAGATGTGGATCAGCTGAGGGTCAGCTGATGCGAGCTTGACTAACGTGACCTGCCAGAACTAACGCTACGCTTGATTTCTGTCAGGACCACTACCGTCAGATATGATTGACAATTAGCATACAGTTTGGATTGGCGGTATGGTTCCGTTCTGGGCGAGAACTCCCTGCGCATCCATGCAGCCTAGAACCAACTGACAGCGCAATCTGGATGCTTTTGTAGTTACCTGAGTGAGCCAAGGCAACAAGCATGTTGCCAATACCTGAAAAGCTTGAGCAACAGCATGCTCCCAACAATACCAGAAAGCCTTAAGCAACAAGTATGTTGCCCTTACCTAGACGGCCTAGACGAGTATGTTGCCAATACCCACATAAGCCATAGCAACAAGCATGTTGTCAATACCCGAAATGTTCAGCAGTAAACATGCATATTGCAATGAATGACATACCACCTGAAATTAAGTGAAAATTAGATATCAAAACGAATCAGCTGCTTGCTTGTTGTATATCCGCAGTCCAGTTCCAGTTTCTTTGAGTGACGCCTGTGAGCTAGAGATGAGAGATGGAGATTTAATTTTCAATTATCTTTTTCATTGGAAATAAGTACTGAAGTACACAATACTGAAGTGATCCTGGTGGAAACTTCTGGTTTACACAGAATTAGCAACACTGAATTAGAATTAGCTGGATGGTTTAATGTAACAAGCGTGATGCTGATGCTTGGATACATTTAGTCACAAATATGTAGATTTGACTAAATTCCAATCACTAGACAAGTTATTTGTTGACGTGTACTGCGTACACTGTAACCTGTCAATTATTTCATAACCTTGTTATACTTGGTTGTAGTTTACTTCTGTAGAAAAGAGAAAAAATATAAAAAATTATATACACACACACATTTTGTTATTATATTTTTTTACACACTACCCCCACCACGACTGAGGCTGATAGAATGGTTACATCCTGATGTTAGAGGCATATGTTGAGCACTATAGATCCAATCTAATTGGGGAAGCATCACACCAAGCTGGAGCAAGCAAGGACACATGGCAACAAGCGTGTTGCTGTAGCCAATTTAACAATTGTATGGGATCTATTGGGGGAAGCTTACACCCCTAGCGGCAGCAAAATCTGATACAACAAGCATGTTGTATAATCGCGGAACTATTGCTAAAACTAGTGTAGTTTGGCAGGGGAAGCCTACACCCTACAGCAATAGCTCTGACTAGCGGCAACAAACTAATACAGCAAGCATAGTATGTAAATCACAGAACTATTGCTTAACTAGTGTAGTTTGGCAGGGGAAGCATACACACTACAGTAATAGCTCCGACTAGCGACAAGAAAACTGATACAACTAGCATGTTTGTATAACCATAGGACTAGTATTAAAACTAGTGTAGTCCGATCGGAGAAGCATACACCCTCTAGCTCTGAGTCAGATGCAGTGCGCAGCTAAGCAATGACATACAGTGTGCTTCCTCATTAATGAACATGATTACTGCTGTTCTGTGGAGGTGAAGATGACGACTCCCATGATTCCACACTCCTTCACAGGACCATCAAGCTACGATGTTGTTAGTGTTGAATACCAGACCTCTGCGGTGAATGTACTGTGTATTTTGCACAAGTATGTTACTGATATCTAGATAGCTTTAGCCGCAAGCATGTGGCAACTTTAACACATTATGTTGCAATAATCAGATAGAATAAAGAACAGGCATTTTTCCAATGCAACCAGATAGCATAAACAACGCTTGATTACTATAGCATGTTGCTGAGGACAGTATGCACAAGCCGAAGTAACAAGCATATATTCGATAACATTGCACTAGCAACCACCATACAGTACTGATAGCAATGTTGCTGAAATGACAGCATATTACTGATACCTGAAAAATTTAGCACAGCATGTGACAATGACACCAGGTATAAGCCTAAAACACAGCCATGTTCCAAATAACGACTGGGCTAAATAACCTTAAAAATAAAATAACCATGTTTTCAATAGCAACTAACATCTTTTAAAGCAAGCAGTTTTTAATAGCCACTAGATAGCCTTAGAACAAGCAGTGTTTCAATAATAGTTTTTTTTTTTTTTTTTTTTATCGTTTTTTTTTAATATATACATATACACAGCTTAAATATACCACCATGTTGAATTTCAGCCTATATGCAAGCCCAAAAAAAAAAAAAAAAAACAATGCATTAAAATGAAAGCACGGTATACAATACACTGTAGCTTTAAGAACAACGTGTTTCCAAGAACTAGATAGACCAAGCGTGTCCGAAGTGACTCAACTGAATTGTGACTGTTAACTGTCTTTTTTAAAGCTGTGCCACAGCAGAATATTTGCGTTTGCACCATGAATTGTTAATTCATATCAAGCAGCTGCTTGAATCTGTGCTGCATAGTGCTTAAAGCACAGCGTGTGCAACGTGATCAGTTGCCAATTACAACACATAGTAACGCACATAGCCAATATGATTGCATAAGCCTAGCAAGAGCATTTTAATGAAAACGACTAAGTTAGATTAGCCCAAGCCACACGTATAGCATTAGCAACAAGCATGTTGCCAAAACCCTGATAGATTTTAGCAATAAGCATTAAAAGGACTTAGCTTAGCTTTGTGAAGACTTTCAGAGATGAATGGAGAATGAATCACGTCGAGTCCTGTGTCAATAATGCAGCGATGCGAGCAGCAATGCAGACTGAGGTCACTTCCAAATCAGGAAACTTATGATCAATGCGGCAAATCTCGTGTTCAAGTTTAAGATGAATCTGAGGTGAAATCCTTGTGGGGAACGAATTCCTCTTGCTAAATTCCCGATTGCACGATTCCTTGTGAGATGATGTTGTTTGCCTGCTGAATTTCGCCATTTAATTAGCTCCTGAGAAACGCGATAGCTGCTGCTGTTAATACTTAAGGAGCTTATATATGTATATGGTGATAGGTGTCGTATTACTATAGGTAGATGTGGATCAGCTGAGGGTCAGCTGATGCGAGCTTGACTAACGTGACCTGCCAGAACTAACGCTACGCTTGATATCATGGTTGTATCTCTCTATTAGTGTTACTTGATCTTAGTGCTGCATTTGATACTACTGACCACAACATTCTTTTAAATTGACTCGAAAATTGTGTTGGCATTAGTGGAATTGCATTAGCATGGTTTAAATCATACTTCTCTGACCGTAATCAGTTTGTAGCAGTAAATGGAGAGATGTCTTATCGATCAAAAGTTCAGTATGGAGTACCACAAGGCTCAGTACTAGGACTGTTGCTGTTCACTCTGTACATGCTACCCTTAGGAGATATAATTAGGAAGCATGGCATTAGTTTTCACTGTTATGCTGATGATACTCAGCTCTATATTTCTTCACGCCCTGATGAAACTTACCAATTCACAAAATTAATGGAATGCATAGCTGATATAAAAAATTGGGTGACTAGTAATTTCCAACTACTTAATTCTGAAAAAACTGAGATTCTAATTATTGGACAAAAAACATCTTCACGTAATAACCTAGAATACTGTCTAACACTTGATGGCTGCTCTGTCAAGTCTTCGTCGTCGGTTAGAAACCTGGGTGTACTCTTTGATACCAATCTTTCATTTGAAAGTCACGTGTCTAGTATCTGTAAAACCGCATTTTTCCATCTTAAAAATATATCTAAATTACGTCATATGCTCTCATTGACAAATGCGGAACAATTAGTTAATGTGTTCATGACATCATGGCTAGATTATTGTAATGCTCTTATGCGTGGTTGCCCTGCACGCTTAATAAACAAACTACAGCTGGTCCAAAATGCAGCAGCTCGAGTTCTTACCAGAACCAGAAAGTATGATCATATTAGCCCCATTCTGTCAACACTGCATTGACTCCCTATTAAACATTGTATACATTTTTAAATATTGCTGATTACTTACAAAGCACTAAATGGTTTAGCTCTGCAGTACTTGAGCGAGCTCTTAACGAATTATAGACCTTCACGTCTATTGCGATCTCACAATTCCAGCCAGTTGATAATACCTAGAATATCAAAATCGACTGCTGGTGGTAGATCCTTTTCCTATTTAGCACCAAAACTTTGGAACAGTCTTCCTAACATTGTCCGGGAAGCAGACACACTCTGTCAATTCAAAGCTAGACTAAAAACACATCTCTTTGACCTAGTATACACATAACACATTATATACTTCTAATTCAATATTAGGCTGCATAGATTAGGTCAGCCGGAACCGGGAAAACTTCCCATAAATCCTGATGTACTTGTTACATCATAAGAGGAATGGCGTCTACTCTAATATTAGTCTCTCTGTTTATCCCGAGGTTTACTGCAGTCCGCCGTATCCAGGCCATATCCAGGCCGTATCCAGCGGCCTGGACGCGACAACAACGCAGTCCTGAAGTGTCAACTAGTCTCTCCCCTGTGAAGGCCTCCCTCCCCTCCCTTTACCTCTCTACAGTTGTCGGGATAATTCCGGTTCGCGTGGCTACGCGGAAGCGATAAAATTCTGTATTATAAATTTTAAGGCCAGACAAGTAGTTTGCTGAGTGTTGGTTTCTAGGGAAGGACTACACACCTGCGCACTACACGTCTGCGCCCATATATTCAAACGCGCATACCTATAGACTGAACTCGTAATACGCATGTGCATGCCATCAGCGTTCTCACAGGTTCGCATTTTTAAAGTTTGCGCAGAGAGAACTTAAGAGTTCCCTTTCAGTCGAGAACGTCAGACGTAGTCGACGTCGACTGAATGGGATCACGCTAGGGAGCCTATCTTCTTCGAGCATGCTTGAACGAGCCAATGCGTGCAATGGCGACGTGAATTGCATCACGCGCTCCGCCCCGCCAGATACATACACCATCTGTCTTTCGCTTCGGAGCCGATCGTTCTTCACGTCGGTGTCTCTGAAGAGTGTACAACGAGCGAGTGTGTCTGTGCTTCTTCCAGGAAGACTCTCCCAGCTGCTGGTGATTCTACAGCGCGAGTGCTGCTTAGACCTTAGACCAGCTCTATCTGTTATGGAAACCAGCAGAAGGGAAGGCGGTTTCCAAGCAGAGGTTGGCCCACTTCAAAGTGGTTGCCTTCGTCTTGGTGAGAAATCCCAAGATGCATGTGCCCACCTGGGCGATGAGCTCCTCCTAAGTGAGAGTACTGCTCCCTCCTAGGCGTTGGCATACAGTGCCTCGCTGAACAGATCTTGAATAGAGTTGGGGGCTGGGCGACACCTATACACATTCGCTAGAGAACTAGCATGTGTCGAACTGTTGCTTCCCGTGGGCTCCCTTCACATGAAGCCAGTTTTCACTGTAAGCACAGTTCAAAATGTCGGCCTGCTGCGCCATTCCCCTCTTATGGACTGGATATGTGCGCAATTTTTGCTCCAGTTGAGTTCCCTCTTAAACTGAACCCTGTTGAGTTCCTCCATACCCTTCGGCATCGGACATGGCGGAGCGTCCGAAGCCAGGCCTATCACTCGTATGCACTGGTGGAACCTGTGTTAGGCTGGGTCTATATGTTGTGATCCCTACGGTGATCCCATATGTGTATTATTCCACGGTACGGCTCCCTGCGGTGAGCCTGTGTCTCTGCCGTCACTGATGGTTGATCCTCCCCCCTGTTATAGGCTGGAGTCATCCCAGTGTCATTCCATATGTTGTACTGCCCGGTCATCCGCCCAGTCCATATGTGTATCCCCACGTTACCTCCCTTCGGGCAGGATGGGGTTTCCGCAGCGTCCCTTCCTTCCTTTTCAGGGTACGCTTTCCCAGTGGTCCTGTGGAACAGCAGTCACCCTTTTCCGCCTCAGAGATTTGCTGGGGGGCTTGAGGCTTTTACCCAGGCACTGGAAGGTGGCAGCTCTAGTGGCGTTTTCCAGGGTTAAATATCCCATTCAGTCGACGTCGACTACGTCTGACGTTCTCGACTGAAAGGGAACGTCCTGGTTGCGTATGCAACCTACCGTTCCCTGAAGGAGGGAACAGAGGACGTAGTCCCTTTGCCACTATAGCTGGACCACCGCTGACTCAGAGTTATGCTCGGCTCCTCAGCGAAAAACAGATGGTGTATGCATCCGCTTCCGTATTTATACCCGTCTCGCGGGGCGGAGCGCGTGACGCAATTCACGTCGCCATTGCGCGCATTGGCTCGTTCAAGCATGCTCGAAGAAGATAGGCTCCCTAGCGTAATCCCATTCAGTCGACGTCGACTACGTCCTCCGTTCCCTCCTTCAGGGAACGGTGGGTTGCATAAGCAACCAGGACGTTTTCTGTTAAAACGGTGTCGTGTTAACGGCCCTAAGTTAATAACTAATGATCGCTGCAACGGAAGTGAATCAATCAAAACTAGATTTAGCTGGACAATAACTTTATTCTAGAGCTGCTATAAAGACAAAACAATCTCTGTTACTTTAATTTTCTAATATCACTGTAAAGCCGATTTGGAACAATCTACATTGTAAAAACTTGACTGTCATGTTTATGAAAAGTAGCATCACTACTTTCAGGGGGTACAGTAGTTACTCCCCAACACTGCATACAATGTGTAAGATTGAACAAATTGTAATATATATATATATATATATATATATATATATATATATATATGTATATATATGTATATATGTATATGTATATATATATGTATGTATATGTATATATATATATGTATGTATATGTATATATATATATGTATATATATATATATATATGTATATGTATATATATATATATGTATATGTGTATATATATATATGTATATGTATATATATATGTATATGTATGTATATGTATATATATATATATATATATATATATATATATATATATATATATATATATATATATATATCTCGATATATAAACTGTCGACTCATCACCCGTTGAACCCTGGGAATTTCTCAGGGGGGTTACTGCAGAAAGATACATGATTTAAGACCATCTGTACAGGCTGCTCAATTTGTCTGTCTGGTAGATGTCGACTGCGAACAATGATACCAAGTGCATATGGTAGAGAAAAAATAGAAGGTCCCTCTCTTGGTCTCCAGAGGAGCAGCTGCTGGTGTAAAACTCTGGGAGAAAGCAATAAAAGATATCTCAGATTAGCTGTGAGGTGGAGTTGAAATTGAAATTGATCAACTACAGAGGCTATGAATCTGAAATCAGGAGGGGATGAAACATCATGTCCAAATATAGTGTGTTCCTTTGCTCCCTACATTTCCTGTGTCCCACAATATTATTGTTATTGCTAAGAGTTGGAGAAAATTTCCATGATAATCAATATCATCGATAATGACACTTAAAGCAGATTGGGTGATAATGTTTAATGTTTTAAACAGATTCTTTTCTTTTTTTATATAGATATATAAGGTAAGGTATTTTTCCCATAAAATGTGCTTGCAGTACTTTGAAACAGTTCAGCAGAAAAGCAATGCATGGTCAGATTTCTCCTTTTGAAAGAAATTTCTAAAATGCAATATATGTTCTCTCAGATCAATACTGCTCACCTCTGCAAATTATACTAGTGAGCCTAGAAATGCTTTGGTAGATTTTTAACCTTTTTTTTTTTTTGTGAAAGCGCCTCCCCTGAGAGTGCAGGATTTTATGATAAAATAAAGTATGATGGAAATGATGGTGGAACAGGATTAAGAAATGCTGCAAGTCAGATTCAAATTAGTAGCCTACCAACCCTATAAGATCAATGTGTGCCATTTTACTATCTTTTCCATACAATGATAGGTCATAGTGACCACAGCCTCTTAAAAGGCAAAAGCAGAATCATAAATGTGGTCAAAAAGACTATATTCCAAGTGTTCTAAAGCCCAATGACAGCTATGATTCCCTGATCATGTTATCCTCTGCCAAAACTTTAAAATCGGATTTGTGCTCAGATTCAAGTATGGCACATCCACAAATTGTGCCAGGAACAACGTCTTTGATATCTTGTATTTCTAAAATGTAGAAGTGCGCATAAGATTTGAGTACTGCAGGGGATGGGAAGATTTTCAGTGAGTAAGGACATAAATTTTTTGCATTATTCTGATTAATAAAAAGGGGGTTTCAAAAGACATGAGCGTATGATGATATTATTATTATTATTATTATTATTATTATCTTTTTGGTGGACTATTCTTTCAATTTACAAATTAGTATTTGCTAAGTCAGATTTTCACAAAACGTTCAGATATGTTTCTTATGCTTTCAGTACTACTTGTTCCTTTGGACCAAGACACTCACACAAATTTAACAGTCTTCTGAAGTATTTCCAAATCTCTAAAGCTTAATAGATCTTTGACCCCTGTTCTCCAGGCAGATTCAGCAACTGCAGCATAGATCTCTCAGGTTTTGGGGCATAGTAAATGGATTGCACCCTTCCCAGCTTTTTGTCCGTTAAAGGGCAATTCACATTTCCATTTCAACCAGAACATGAGCAATCATCCTTATTTATACCTCAGTGTTTTCCATTTGCGAAAAGCAGAGGCCGATTTCACAGTGTAGATCGTGGGGATTATTAGCTCCCTAGCCAAATATGACCTTGTTTGTTTTAGTATCTGTGCAAAATCAATTTCGGATCTCTCTATCATTTTGTCCCCCACAACTTGTCAGGGAAGATATGTGGCATCATTTCCACAGCAGATCATGTGTTCCAGGGACAATAAAAAGACAATGATGCCCCCTCGTTGCTCATCCTTTCTTTATTGAGATTCCTTGTCCTCAAGACATTTCTTATTGGGCCAAAGAGAGAGGGGTGGTATTTCCATTTAAGCCATTTAAAGTATAAAACCCCTCAATATCTAAAAAGGACTGCTGCAATTTCTAGCTGAGTGTCAGGGGAATTGTTCGCAAGCTCTTAAGACATCCGTTCTTATCCCCTCCATTGAGCCATAGGGTGCACTGCCCCCATGATTGTAAACAAAAGGAAAAATGATTGCCTTTTCCTTTAAGGTTAACAGATTAAGCATCTTGGCAGTTTGGACCAAAGGCAAGGTGAAATACCCCTCACAAATTACAGAGATTTATGTTTTGTGTCATCAAGTGGCGTTGCCCCCCTCAATGCCGAAGAAATGTTTGCTATGGTGTCATTAACGCTCTGTAGCTTTTGGTTACATCTTCTCTTCTCGGTCAAAAGAACCATCACACACTTACTCAATCTGAGACTGAGTCTGAGGCTTTTATAATGATGTCAGCTGTGAACATGTGTTATAAGATCTGTCTTTAACATATGATGATGTATAGCTTTGATAAACACCAGCCACCCCTCTGAGCGGTATGGATGTTTTTTGTTCTCCCAAAAGACACCTAGATGATGTACCAGTTGAGTTATGTCCCTCTGTCCTTGCTATGAGCAATTGGCTGTTGCTAGGAAGTCTGGGCCGCAATATACTGTTTATTACTTTGGGCCTCGTCCCTTTTTTATTATTTACGTGAATTGCAGTTTGCAACCAATTTTAATCCTTTAGTGACTTATTTCAGACAAAAACTGGATATTCAGTAAGAAAAAATGTTGGGCGTGACTTCACTTTATCCACAGTGTAGGATAGATGGATAGACACTAAAAGTTTACCAGCATATGGACAAGCCCTGCACTCAACACACTCTTCAATTGATCACTGGACAAATTAAAAACAGTGATTGTCAAAATTCCATATAAATCTAATTATTGATTCCCTATGAGCTAAATTTACATTCGGATTGATTAGAAGTGAAAATGGATATGACATGATTTGTGGATTTTTTTTTGGTGTGTGTGTGTCATCAATACATTTAATTAATTTATACTGGATCCTACATCAGTAAAATTGTTGTGGCTCCCCTGCAGCTATGGTCCCCCCTAGATTTGTTCCCACCTTTCACCCCATTAGCGGTGGGGTGGTTTAGCCACCGATGACTAATATAGCCTTTGTTCATATGTGCTGATATCATTGTGGAGAAAAATCCCATTAGGTTTTTTGACAAATAGATAGAATATTTGTTGTTTACTGCCATTAAGTGTTTCCAGCATCTGTATATTTTTATGGCTTTATGATTTGATTAACTCCACTCTTAATTATCATTCTCATGCACATGGATTATTTTTGCGTTTTTGACACCGGGTACGGGGGACTTTTTCGGTGAAGCGTTGGCTTGAGACTGACAAATACCGGTGTTAGATAGATGACATCCAGATAGCTGTGTTTGCAATGGAAGATCACAACTAATCTAGGCAATAGGGAGGAAAGATTGTCTTCCTGAAAACTAATCAGTCAGAGCAGACTCTCATTTTGCATATGGATTCACAAACCTCTGTGTGGATCACCGGGGATGTTTGCTTGGCTAAGTCATTAAGGCAGAAGCCTTTCAAAGCACACCCGCGTTAATCTGATGTTGAAAGAGGGAAAGAAATGCAATTGGTTCTGGGCAATAAGATAAAATTGATGAAACCTTAGAAGAAAACAAAAAGTCCTTTTGGATAGGCATTAATAATAATAGAAATAGATCAAAACACTTACAAAAGTTTTTGAGTAAACCTTTCTAGGTTAATTAATCATTCAAAATGAGAGTTTTTGAAGAATCTTCAAGTTTTCAATCTGAACATGATTGTGAATGAGTTATATGAGATTATACCATGGTCTATCTTGAATACTTGATTCTGATTTGCTGGAAGGTGTGTGTAAGTAAGGGATAATGTAGTGGAGAGCAGGACACAACCTAACACTTTTTGACTCTCAGTTTGTATAATTCACTTGGCGTTCAGAGTATATATATTTTTTCCACATACATTTTTCCACGTCTAGTACAAATATGTGGTCTTCCTTCATTATTACAGTATATATATATATATATAGGCTACTTTTCACTGTAGAATAGTAGCCTGGGTTTCCCCATGCTGCCTTGAGCGCAGCGCGATTTTATTCACGCTGCTAGGCAGCCTGGATACCGTGGACCAGATTTTCGGTCTGACGTTAGCCAGGCTAGTAGAATAGCATAGTTCTAATAGTTCTAATATGCACAACTGAGATTTAAACTTAGGTAGTGACTTCTGCAAGTTAGTTAAGCATTAAAGAAGTATCTAAAGGGCTATTAAACAGATTTGAAATGAAAATAATTTTAAATAAACACCAAACACTGTTCGTGCTAGAGGAGGACTGGTCCACTGACTGAGCTTGATTCCTCCCATGTTTTTTTTTCCCCTCCATTCTGTCACCTGATGGAGTTTGGGTTCCTCTCCACTGTTGCCTCTGGCTTGCATAGTTGTGAATATTAAAATCTGTCTGTACTGACGCTGTTGTATGAGAACTGAACTGAGCTGGACGATGACATCAATTTTTGCAAAACTGCTTTATATATTAAATTAAATACTTTAATAACTGATGATCTTTTCCAACAGAACTCAATCAACACTGAACTGACTCCAGCTGAACAACAGCCTAAATGCATAATTTTCCTGTTTTCACTGTAAAGCTGTATTACAATATTACAAATCAATATTACAGTACTATTACTACTGAAGTTATCCTATTTCATTTTCAGTACAATAGATAAATGTAACATAGATGCAAGATGGCAGCAGCTGTGTCTGTATGAAACAAGCGAGAGGGTGTCCGCGGTGTAATCCGAGAGACATGAACGTCTTGAAGACATGGGGCCCTATCTTGCACCCAGCGCAATTGACTTTGTACACCGACGCATGTATCATTCCTATGTTGCACCCGCGCAAAGCGGACTTTTCCCTCCACAGAAGCACGTCGGTAAGTTAGGAAATACACTTGCGCTCCCGGGGGCGGTGCAGCACAAAGAGGAGGCGTGTTCCGGCGCAAACGTTCCTTCATGCTATTTTGCAGGTTTAGAAAACATTTGCGCCACTAACCAGGAAAAAATAGTTTAAAGTCAGTGGTGCGTTGCGCATGTTATTCATATGCTATTTTAAGGGCGCACGCTTGGCCATAATCAATGTAGCGTGTGCACAACGCGCACTTTGATTCTCTCATCTACACAGAAGCAGCAGTTTTCATTTTTGCAAATCATACATTATTACGATAGATAGATAGATAGATAGATAGATAGATAGATAGATAGATAGATAGATAGATAGATAGATAGATAGACAATTTATTATAAAAGCATACATCTAGCTTACACATTTACCCAAATTATCATACGCCTGTTTAACCGAAGTTAATTTGGGTGGGTTTCTCCATCCCCAATGTCCCTGACGAGAACATCGGTCTCCTCGGCTGTGAACCGCTCCTGGCGCGCGCCTGACAAATCCGCCGTTATAATAGGAATCCGCTTTAGAAAAAGCACGTCTGCTCTTAAAGGGAATGTGAGATGTCGCTCTGATTGGTTTATTTCACGTTACGCCCAAACCACACCTATGAATAATGAAGCTACTTCAGACCAACCCCTTTTAGATTTGCGTCGGGCGCAAGAGGCATTTATCCCGCCGGGAAAATAGCAACAGCGCCCAAGACCCGCCCACAAAGTTACTTGCGCTTTGCGCTTGACACTTGCGTTTCAGATCGTTAAAATAGGGCCCATGATGTTCTGGTGTCATCAGCTCGCAAGCTTCAGATACCCGGATGGGTGGCATGTTATTGATAACGATTGTCATTGGAGAATAACATAACCCAGAATGTTGCGGCTGACCAATCCCAATAGGTATTATGTTTACGTCTGAGTTTTATGTTGTTGCTAGTTCTCCTGTTTTCTTGCTCTGGTTTATGACATTAACAGTTTTTGTCATATTCTCCTGAGTCATGCGCTTTTACTGCAGGAACGCATGACAGAATACCGGTGCTAAGAAAGGATATTTGCGGCGTTTTCTTGCCTCTAGTCTTCTGGTCTCCAGCCTGCAAAGAGGATCCCCGGCTCTGCCTCCAGCTGCTGATCCCGGCACTCCACCTCGGCCCGGCCATCTGCCTGCTCCAACTTGGCTCCTCCCTCCTTTGGCTCCACCTGGGACCATTGTCCTTACAGCTCCACGGGACTCCCTCTTCCCTCCGGCTGCGCCCTTGGTCAGACGTCACACTGCCTGCGCCACGGATCCACGTCAGTCCTTTAGCACCCTGGCTCCACCTTGGACAGGACCACTGGTGTGCCGGATCTTGCTGGCTCTCTATCTACACCCTGGTCTCCTCTTACATCGGCTCGATCTCCGTCAGTCATCGTTCTGGTGTCATCAGCCAAACCTCCACCTTGGCTCCTCCCTCCTTCCGACTCCGCTATGGGCCATCGCCCTGGCTGTGCTTTGGGTCCCCGCCTGGCTACTCCTGCTCCTGGTTCCTCCATGGCTCCTCCCACCATCATCGCCACCCTGGTCTATCCTTCTGTCATCTCCCCTAGTTTCCTGCTCTCCACCTATTCTGCGTCCTCCTCATCAGCCACCCTCCCTCCTCAGTTGGAATGTTAGGTTGCGAGGTCGTGCCTACCTGAGGGGGGCGTATTGTAGCATGTATGTTCTGTTTTATTATCATTGTGTTTTCGTTTCCCTTTTTGCCATGTCTCCACATGTATTTAAGCCCTGATTTTCCAGAGTTCTGGGTCTAGTTCAGATTTACGTGACTAGTTCTTCTGAATTTTCTTGTTCTGGATTATTGGATTAAAGACTTATTTAGATTATTCTCCTGAGTTGTGCGCTTCACTGCAGCAACGCGTGACATGAAGTTTATGCACATACTGTACATTATTTGCACATACAGATCGGAGATACCGCTGCACATTGAGTGGTTCTTTGCCTCTACGTCGTGCATGAAAATTGTGTAATGCACTACTAGCCATGGATTATCCCTTACATATTCCACACAGTATTCATTTGGTATGGGTGTCCAATCCTGCTGCTGAAGGGCCACTGTCCTGCAGAGTTTAGCTCCAACACTAATTCTGCACACCTGAAAAGGTTCATTGAGATTTTCAAGGCCTCTACTTGGCAGGTGTGTTGGAGCAGGTAGTATTGTATTTCCAGGTATGAATACGAAGACAGGCCACAACAGGTGAATGGGTTAAATATTTACTTTATTAATAACTCTTAACATATACAACTCATGCCCATCATTCTTCTTTTTCTACCCTCTTATCCTATCCGTTTCCCCCTCATTAGTTAGTACTACTTCCTCCTATCGGTCTCAGTATGCAGAGGACACCACAAGTTTGCCATAATTTAAGCCTTTTTTAAAAATATTCTTCAGAATACCTGCATTTATATTCCATGGCAAAAACATAAATTAATAGCATACAGGTTTGGAACAACAAGAGGGTGAAAAAAAAATTACAGAACTCTTTAGGGGGATAAAATGAAGATGCTTTAATTAATAGTGGAATCTCTAAAGAAACAACTAAAGAGATGATGCATAAAACTTGGCCTGGAATGAACCATATAACTGCAAAGGGAATATCAATATGAAAGATGGATTGTTATTTGATAACTGCAGCCAACCTGCCTGTTCAGCCAAAGTATTTGGCTCCAGAGGCCCAAGTCATTAACGTCTCATGAAGAACCCGGAATAAAGGCATTATCTTTCACTGTTGGAAAATGAATGTCCTACATCAAAGATACATTATCACTTATTTGGGCATGAAGCAGATCATTTAAGACAAAGAATACCTGCTATTACTGAAGCCATTGTCTGGTGACTTGTGATATCATGGAGACCCTGATTCCTATGAATCCATCATCACAAATACATGTGTATGCTACATCTTCCACGTCAAAACCCGAGGGAGCCCAAGTAGTGGATTTTTTTCTATTTTCTTGGCTTCAGTATCTGTGTGAATTCTGCTTAATGGAATCCTCGGATGGAAATGGACTCTGACAGAAGGATGGGTCAGGTGAAATATTGATAATCACTTTTGTTTTTTTTCTTCACCGAGTGGCATGACACACGGCAATTCACATTTTCTATTACCAGCCTCCACCTGGCTCCATTATAGGCAGACAGCAGGTGATTGGATATGTTTCTGAGGTTGAGTAACTACTCTGTTTCTCTCTCATTCAGCCTAAGGAAAAGGGGTTAGAGAAGGCCAGCACAATGTCGAGAGGGCCTAGAAATATCTCTGTTATGGTAAATGGCAGAAAGTAGAAAGGGTCATTCGATTCTATAATGCTTCCTGTGTTTTGTTAATTTGCTTAACAAATAAAAACTCTCAACCCCTAGAATCACCTGTCCATAAGTCAATATTTAATATTTATAAAAATATAAATTAAAGGGGTGGTTGATTATGATTTCACTTTTCTAACTTTAGTTAGTGTGTAATGTTGCTTTTTGAGCATAAACAAAATCTGCAAAGTTACAACGCTCTAAGTTCAAAGCAAAGGGAGATATTTTATTTTAAAGAAATTGCTTTTTAAGGACTACAACAAACGGCTGATAGGGACTACACGACATTCCTCCCGGGTTAGTGACATCACAAACCCTACAATTTACATAAATGCATCACGAACCCTAAAATTTACATAAACCCCGCCCCCGGAACATGATTTATAGATTATCAAGACAGAACATGCTAATCAATGACTAGAAGATAACTACACATAAGCTACATAAATTCATCATCTAACCATTCAGAAATGTTGTCTACATGTCTACACTTCATGAGTCTCTCCATCTTTGTCTGATTCCGGTTCGAACATAAAAGGCTAAAAGTTTTTGATATTTTCAGTGCATGTCTGTGTGAGTGCAAGCTGTTGTGGCTCCGCCCTCTTTGCCGGGAGCAGCAGCTCATTTGCATTTAAAGGGACAGACACAAAAACTGTGTGCTTTTGCTCACCCTCAAAAAGTGACAATTTTAACATGCTATATACAAATATCTGTGGGGTGTTTTGAGCTAAAACTTCACATACACACTCTGGATGTCCCTTATTTAATAAGTCCCAAAGACTTATTTTACATCTTGTGAAAACATCATTATACCACCCCCTTTAAACTCAAAGAAAAGAGTGTAAAATATGTAAAAATGTTCTATCACTAATGTATACAGTAACATCTCACCTGGACTACGGGACTCAGGGAATAGGGGCAGACCACATTTCTCATATCTTTGGGTTATTTCACATTGACACAGTAGTCAATTGATACATCAAGCACTGTTCTTCTGTCTATTTCAGTTTGCCGTTTTTTTTTTTTTTTTTTTTATGTCGTGGGCACTGCAGGTCATTCAGCTGGAGGCCCCTGACAATCACAGGCCCTGGGACATTGGCCCCATCTGCCCAGTCAAAAATCCTTTCTTGGATTAATCATCTTTCAACTAACTCAGACACTGGATACATACTGATGATTTTGTGCACTGCCCATGAGACACTGAGGTAAAAAAAATATTCCACAAACATTCATTTTACTTAAAGCATGCTTGGTGCCTGGAACATACCTAATGAAAATCAATGAAACCACAATGCAAATTCTCCCTTGAAAAGATACAGAATTGCAATCATGTCAAATTTTTTTTTTTTTTTTTTTTTTTGCTCAGCACCAGTAGTTGGCTTGGCTGATGAACCATTATTGCAGGTATCAGTGTACATTAGCCAGTGTTGCTGTTCATGTTCTCTGCAAAGATGCACTCAATATCGTTCTTATTACTGTAATGAGGCTGTGTGGGCTGAAGAAAGGCCTGGAGTAGAAAGCACTTCCCTGGATGAGGGGAATTCTTCATGCATTTAATCATGAACTACAAAGAACATGTAATTTAGCCGCAAAGACAATACAAGGTTTGATGAATGTTGGACTTAATATATAAAAACATGTATAATATATCATTTCAAAAAGCTAGATGATTGTTTTTTATTGCCCCTTTGTATATAAAGAATATCAAAAAATCCCTGACGACAACAACATTCACAATTGAAAGAAATTAATAAAAGAAATAGATTAATAAAATTAATAATTTTATTCAGCAAGGACACAATGAATTAATCAAAAGTCTTTTCCAAAATAGAAAATATAAATGATACTCCAAAAGAGTTGATTCCTCAAATCTATACAGCCTTTGATTGAAGGTCAACTCTAGCACAGGAATTGACTCTCGTTGTTGACTCACTTGTTCACTTATTTACTAATATCTTTGTATAGTGCATGGCAGTTGAGTGCACTATATCAGCAAAGAGTAAACAAAATGTAACAAGGAATTCAGTTACTAATGTATTGCATCAATGAGCTGAAGCTGTCACAGAATCAACTGTCACATACTTTTGTCAAACATGTAGCTTACTTGTAAATAACTGTCATAAATTTATATTGTAATTATATGTGTCAGCTTTGTTTCCATAGTTAAAGCAATACATTTAAATTTAGTTCACCCTTGTTACACTAGTTTGCGTTCATACTAGTGTTGTCAATTGATTAAAAAAAAGTTACAACACTTTTTTCTGTTATTAATCAAGATTATTTTTAACATCTGGAATGAAATGGATTTTGACACCAACATTTTATATAGGATTACCAGTGATTTTTTTTTTTTTTATACCATAACAAAATTATTACTCATTATTATTACACAATTATCAATTATTACTATGAACCTAACTAATATAAAGTTCAAATATTTTATAAGACTGCTGCAAGAAGCCTAGATTTCATTTATAGACTGCATTAGGCTGCTGTCACGAGACCTGATGCACATCTGACACACATCCAGTTTTTCCAGATCTTTACTTTCATTTAAGACTTTTTAACTCATTAAAGTCTGTGCTTACATGTATACTCACCACAAATTAACATTTTGACATAAGTGTGTGTTTCTGTCCATTCAAGTCAAGTCAAGTCACCTTTATTTATATAGCGCTTTTTACAATACAGATTGTATCATAGCAGCTTCACAGTGATAACATGAAAATAATCCGGCTGACTTCAGTAAACCTCGGAAAAAAACAGAAAGACTAATATTAGCGTAGATGCCATTCTTCTTATGATGTAACGAGTACATCGGGTGTTTTAGGAAGTGTCCCCGGTTCCGGCTGACCTAATCTATGCAGCTTAATAATCATTTAAATGATCTGAATAATAGAAATGTATAATGTTCTATGTGAATGCCAGGTAGAAGAGATGTGTTTTTAGTTTAGATTTAAACTGACAGAGTGTGTCTGCTTCCCGAACAATGTTAGGGAGACTGTTCCAAAGTTTAGGTGCTAAATAGGAAAATGATCTACCGCCAGCACTTGATTTTGATATTCTAGGTATTATCAACTGGCCAGAATTTTGAGATTGCAATAGACGTGAAGGACTATAATGTGTTAAAGGGATACTCCACCGTTTTTTCATATTAAACTATGTTATTCCCTTAACTAAGACGAGTTGATAAATACCTCTCTCATCTCAGTGCGTGCACTTAATCGCTCTGGCGTGCGGCGACACTTTGATAGCAGTTAGCTTAGCCCAGTATATTCAATGGTATCAAACAGCAATGAATTTAGAAGTGACCAAACACATCAACGTTTTCCCTATTTAAAAACAGTTACACGAGTAGTTACATGACCAAGTATGGTGACACAAAATAAAACGTGGCGCTTTTCTAAGCGGGTTAAAAAGGATAACTATAATGTATGGTGGAATAGCACTTTCGGGAGTACTTCGACTCGGCGCAGTAAAAAGTCACGCCTGATCCTCTTCCTCTCACTTCTGTCAATAGTGGGAAGAGGATCAGGCGGGACTTTTTACTGCACATTAGACACTGATAAAAGTCCAAAACCTTCTCTCTTCTCTCTCTCTCATCCCACTTCTCTGGACCCTCTTCCTCGGCGCAGCGCTTCTCCAAAGGAACATCTGGAGGAGGCCCTGGCCTTCTCCATCGAGCGAGCACATGTTCGAGTCGTAGCTGCGTCCTTTGCAACAAAGACTGTAAACCTCTCCCATCCCGGGAGATGAACCTTATTTTCCGGTAACATTAAATTCAAGTGAGCCTTTACATCGTTTTTCGAAACGACCCAGAAGAAGAAGCTAGACGCAAACCAGCCGGACACGCGCATGCGCGCGTCCCCTTTTCAGCATCACACTGAAAGAGTACCACATCTCGCAAGTATCTTTCTCTCTAACAGCTGATTCCTGGTGTTTAGCTTGTAGGTCTGCGAATTAAGTTACCCTCTATCTCTTAACTCTTTATTTCTTTCTTTCTTTCTTTCTTTCATGTCATTCATTCCGATCACGTCATGTTTGTTTAAATGTTTGTCTGTTTTATTGTTTGCATTTTACGTACGTTTATATTTGTAGCTTATAATCTCTAGCGTGTGCCATTTTATTAATAAACCCATTTATACTTTTAACTGTCTCTGTGTTTGAAAACCCACTTTTTATAAAGTCAATGAAACAAAAGATCTATAAAGCTACAGGCTCTATATTATAAAACTACTTTGAGTAGTTTTAATTTATAAACCCAAAGAGGTTTTGTCTTCGTGGCCAGAAGATAAAACTTTCTTGGAGTTTGAAAAGAGATACCCCCTTCTTAACTGTAATGATCAGACAGTACAGAACAAGGTAATCTCGATAATTGATAAAATAAATGTACATGCGACTTATGAATTATGACCATGAGTCATAAATATTAATATTGCCAAAATTCCCTATATTCTTGAGCTAATTCACATTTACCCAGAGGCATTTACGTTACAACACTCTAAAGGCTAATATTGCCCACAACCCATTGTGCTTTGGAGGAGGAACTACAAACATGAGTAAAATGTGTTAAAAAACTACAAAACATGGCGGATATGCGTGACCGACGGTAAGAGGTTTAGATAAAGGTTTGAGTGACTAATCAAACTTCAACCTGATAAAAAAAAATATATATATATATATATATATATATATATATATACTGTATATATATTTATTTAATGTTATCCGTGTTATATTTAATCTGCAATAACAATGTGGACTTTTATAAAGATCCGTTTGGCCATTTACTTTTGAATGCAATATGAGGAGGGTCTCCGCATGAAAGACCTGCGACTGCAGATCAACGTGCTACTGCATTTCTCTCTCCGATACGGTGGGAAATGAAATGTGGAGGATTTTAACTGTGAAAAGATGATTGACAGGCCAGTTTACTGTGACAGGATGTGACAGAGAGCAACCGTTAGAGACACAATTGTATGACGTGATAGTATGTCCCAAAGCTTCTACTCTTTTGCTATACACTCAAAAGTTACTACTTTTTCTTCACAAAAAGAGTACATACTTGTAGGGCATAGTATAAGTAGGCAAATTGAGACGCAACACCAGTCTAGGTGGCTGCAGCATGGAGATTACAAACTAAGATGGCTGCCCAGACCCGAACTAAAGTTCCCAGGTTCCTCAGCGGGAGGGGAAGCACAGCTGTTGCGAATGAAGAAGAGCTGTTGATGAGCTAGGAGAGAGAGAAAGTGCATGTTCGTTAGAACGACTATAGAGAAAAAGGGGGTGTTTATTTCTGTTGGAAGTTTTGAGTTTTGGGTTGATGATTAAAAGAAACCAGTTGCTTGAGCTCTCCCTGGACTTTGTTTGTGAAGTACTCTGGCTGACTACTTTTTTTGCTTTATATGGTAGGGCTCTTAAGTACTTATCCACCTCTACCACCTTGACTGCTGCTGCTGCCGCCGTGTTCTGGTTGGGTTCTAGCCATTTCTTTGTCAGGCGCCTCAGTTCACCAGATATCAGTTAAACCAGTAATGGTTTACCAGTAATGGTTTAACCAGAGAAAGGGAAACAGTAGTCTCTATGAACAAACAAAAAGGATTGTCAGACTACAGCCCTAGAAGTGTTACGGAAGCACACTCAGACAGGGAGGATGAGAATTAACAGGAGGTTTATTGACAACGATGAACAGAGATGAAGCAAGCACGTAAGTGAATAGTTCGAATTAAAATGTGGAGAATGGGAATCGGGCGATGAATGGTATATCTTTGCTTCCAGGACCGGAGGATGGTGGATGGCTGAATGGACGATGAGCTGGATGCACACACCTCGCTGGACGACAGGGATTGCAGATCTGATGATTTGGAACAGAGACACGGAGGACTGAGAAGACACTGGAGAGGGATCATTGGAGGAGACACTGGAGGAGACAGTTCAAAGGAATAGCTTGACAATCACTGGGGGGAAACAAGGTAGGTGTCCACTTCATTCAGGAACAAGACCGGACAATGAGCTAGGGTGAGGTGTGTGCTTATATTGCTGAGGTGATGAGGGTGCAGATGAGGTGCAGGTGTGTGTGTGATTAGTATTCAGGAGAGGGAGTGCGTTGTGATTGGCTGGTGTAGGAGCCTGGCAGATCTGTAACAAGAAGATTGTTACAAATGTGGAGTCATATCTCTTGGCAGTGTGTCAAACCAGATTAACCTATGACAACAGCTGATTCTTCAGGGGGCCAGCAAACTAATCTCTTTGCTGCATTGATAGGAACCACAAGCTTCTGATAAATAGCAGGATGTGGAGGCCTTATTAGACTCAGTTAGCATGATTACCTTGGTCCACAAGTCACAAGTCAACCCAGCAGAGATCCTCAGGAAAATACCCAGTGATGTATTGTGTGCATGGAGACACTAAGAGGTACCCAACGGCTGCACTAACCCTCATCACCACCAAAGGGAAATGTGGGGTAAATGCAGGTGTAGTGGACACATTGCCAGTGAATGTGCTCATTGGCAGGGACTTCCCAATATTCCATGTTTTATGGCAAGACATATTGGGGAAAAAGATGAGGGAGACACATAGGCCTAGAAGTAAATCCAAATATAAGAGAGCCACTGCCCAAGGGGATCAGGATGTAAAATACATGACCAAATATTGTTTCCCAAGTTCAGACTCGTGCAGAACTAAGGGGTGTTCCAGAAGAGACCGAGACAGCTTCTGAGAGGGAATCATCACAGGGCAGTGGGGGTGAAACCAGAAGCACAGGCCATGCCATTAACAGGACAATATGGTGCGGCACAGCTAAATGACTCCACATTGACTAATGCACTGATGCATGTTAGAGGGAATAAGGAGCAGGGACACCTGATATATCCATACTTTGCAGTAAAAAAAAAAAAAAAAGCCTACTTCATCATGTAAACAAAAGTGGAGAAGACATCCATGAACAGCTTCTAGTACCTAAGCCTCATAGATAAACAGTGTTGCACCTAGCTCATACTCAAATACTCTGAGCCCACTTAGGGCTGGACAAAACTAAGGAGAGGATTTTAAGCATTTTGTTTTTGCCCGGCATTCACAAAGAGGTAGAAAACTACTGCCGCAGCTGTCCAGAATTCCAACAAGTGGCACCAAAACCCACAGTGTGGAACCTGCTAATTCCCCTGTCAATCATTGAGACCCAGTTTGAAAGAATATTGAATGGATATTGTAGGGCCCCTTCCCGGGAGTACTAGGGGACATCAATACATTTTAGTGATGCTGGACTATGTTACCCGATTTCCTGAGGTCATCCCCTTGTGAAAAGTCACAGCCAAAGCAGGTGGCCCTTTGGCCCTTTTGGCTTTTCCTTCTCAGTAGAAGGGTAGGGATCCTAACAGATCAGGGGACCCCCTTTTGTGTCAAGGGTTGTCAAGAAGCTGAGTAACCTGATAAGAATCAAACAGAGCAGGACTTCAGTTTACCAGCCGCAAACAGATGGACTTGTGACATCTATAAAGATGAACGTAACTGGGACCAGCTTGTAAGGGAAACAGGTCAATTTAGCTCAAAGGGAATTATTAATGAATTTCTAGCCTTAATTTAACTTAATTTAACCCTTCAATCACTTCTTAGGCAGGGTTATTAGATTCTTCTATGCACCAGTTTAGCTAATCTGGAGGCATACTTGTGTTTGTATTAGTCTTTGATGGGGATTTCCTTCGTGGTCCTTTGCTGAAAAGGTATTTCCCAGGTCCTTTGATTCGGTCTCATCATGTCTAGAGTGACGTCTTACTTGGGCAGCCAATCATGTTGTTGTGTTGGCAGATGAATGGGAAACGGAGTCGTTCTCGTTGCTGAAGCTTGAAGTTTTGAGGTGGTTAAAGGCTGTAGAGTCGTTGCTAAACTTTGCAGCAAAACTTAACTTAGAACACGAGTAAACTAAGTAAAAGAAAGAAGAGTAAGTGAGACAAGAGTACTAGATGGCTTGAATGAAGCTGTTAACCCATTTTTCTCTGATCTTGATCTGATTCTTTGTTTGTATCCTGAGATTTTAAAACTGATGTATGTGTCCAGCCTCTTTGAGAGGCTCTGACCAATTAGGTATCGCCTTTGGTTCAGAAGTGGCTGTTTCTACTCCTCTCACATAATTTACATGTTATCTGATAGTCTCTTAACTTCCCGCTCTCAGCAGAGAGTACAAAGAGTACAGTTTAGACATGATTTCTATTATAAGAATACGATACATCTTACACAGATTTCAATCAAGCCAACAATGTTTGATTATAAGTTTGTCAAGCATTGTTTTGGAATTATCTGATGTATGGAAATAAAATAAATAAAAAATTTTAAACAAAAAAGCTTGTTGATTTGTACTACTTGAAAAATTATGCATTGCATTAACCGTGGTTGCATTTTAATGTATTGTATTTTTAGGGCTTACATTTGTATGGGCTGAATTTCAACATGGTTGTATATTTAAGCTGTGAATATTTCAATTCAAAACATTTCACACACATTTTCATTAATAAAAATTCAATAATCCATATTTACCGTATAGATTTCACTTCCAAAATATTAATTCTGTTTAAAAATTCAACCTATAATATTCGACAGGCAAATTTGATTTTGCAGCCAGGGTAGTCTAGCAACTCTCCGTTGACTTTCGAGCTGTAAAAACCAAACTCTAGTCAGGCCAATCACATCATGTAGTCGGTGGGTGGGCTTAACATAATGACGACAGAGTTGCGATGGTTCCGCGTGAATTTCCTGCTACTTGAAAACAAAGAATGGCTGCTGCTGCTGGAGAACAGTGGTCTTTCGAATCGGCTTTGGCCACAACTCTGGAAGACTTGGAGTTAAGCTTTTCTTTGAGAAAAGAACAAAGAACATTAAGTCATTCTTAAAAAAGGAAGATGTGTTCGTAGTTTTGCCAACCAGATACGGCAAAAGTTTAATCTATCAACTAGCTCCGCTGGTGGGAAAACGCTCTGGTTGGTTGTAGCGCTGTAGTGCTACTGCGTGCAGAGGGGATTTGAAAGACAGACGTTTATCCTGCTCCTCGGATTGAGCCCTGCCAATTGTGAGTTTCCAGACCCAACATCTTGATGTGAGTCTGGCTTGCCAGGCTAGAGAACTGCAGGAATAACAGTCGATTTCGATCATAATCTCCATCTGCTTTTAGTCGAACTCACCAGCAGGTGGTACAAGCGGCTGTTGACGAAGACCAGAGCAACAGGTAGAAAGTCATTAATTTATAAAAACGGATTTACAGATATGGAGCAAGCGGTAAGTATTTGTGATGATTATCAGGGCCAGTATATATATATGGAAAAGCTGTTTGTTAGAAAGACACACACACACACACACACACACACACACACACACACACACACACACACACACACACACACACACACTTGTGATTGAACTTTAAGATTACAATATAAGTGTCTTTGAGGTCCATTCAGGGTTTCACGGTAGACTACCAGTAAATGTTTTTTCCATCCAGAAACAGCAGCAGTCCATACTCTGTACATGCAGTTTATAGAATGCTGAAGAAATGCAGATGTTGATCAATTGAATGTCCTTTGCTGGTTGCTTGGCACAGGTTATAATTTAAAGATATCGGACAGCATCATGTTTGCCATTATTCTTATTCTTAGAAGATCCATTTTTGTGCAATATTCATCAGACCGTAATTTAACAAAATTGTGGTCTGCGGACTTGAGGCTGATCCAAAAGGTTATTACGATACAGGCTTCATGTCACCTGGAGTCATAATAATCTATATTTCAGATAGGGAGTAAGTGGAGAGCAATTTTACATTTTGGCACATTGGATTGCACAGGGAAATGATAACCTGAATCCCAGACTCCAGGGAGTCGTGGCTACCTGCAGATGTTTTCCAGAGGCGTTTCAGTCAGTGTCCTGTAAAAAAATAAAAATAATCTCACTCTCTACCTGTCTGCACAGCTTGCTATTGTCTTCCACTTGGCCTGCTAAGAGCTGGCAAATATGCAATTAAGCCTGACTGCATACTCCCTTGAATTTCAACCTCCTTCTATCCCCTCCATCAATGCAGCTGCATTTCCACATGGCTTGTCTCCTTGATTAGGAGTCGATGAAAAGAGATGAAGTCTGGGAATTTCAATCCCCGCCCCTCTCTACAAACAGCCCGGCCTTTTTCATTCCTGCAACATTTCAAAATATTTGTGAATGCCTGAGGTATCATGCAGGTCCCACTTTAAAAAAGATTTTCATGATTTGTTCTTAGTTTAGAAGGCAGAGTAAAATAAAGTTTAAACAGCGTTCCTCTGATGGCAAGCAACCCTGAACAAAGGCAGCTGAGTTGTACAGACTGTAAACAAAATTTGTACGGTTTTAATTCACTTCAATCACATCTGTAGAAAAAAATATATAATTCAGATTACCTTAGGAAATAAAGTTAATATAATCCTACTTACAATAGGCATACATGGGCCCATTTCAAAAATATTTCCACTGGTCCTAAACATTGTATATGATTTAACATGAGACTACAGTAGAATCGTACACGTATACATGATAGAGCTAATCAAATATGATAAACACAAAGGCTCTATTGTGCTTGCCTGACGAGCAAGAAGCAATTAGGTTTATCCTAGTGCATCAAGCAGCCATTTGGGTAACACTTTAATTTAAGATGACATAGTTGCACGTTAGATGTACTTACTATAGTAATAACAGTAAATTATGCATAATTACAAGTAACAAACCCTAAACCCTAAATCTAACAGTAACTCTAGTAAGTACATTACGTTGATTAATGTTATACTTATCTGAGTAAGTACAATTGCACTTAATATGTCACCTCAAAATAAAGTGTAACCGCCATTTGACCTTCCTTTACCATATTTAATGTGCTCTATGTATGTGTGTTGAAGAATGTTTGTATAAGAATAAAAGCTTAAATTAAACCTGTTCATCATATATAGCAGAATTAAACCACGAAATTAATATATTATTTTTATAACACCTTTTTCTACTTTCTGATGCATGAAATCTGAAGATCAGTACATTGTAAACCCTAATGTTGTTATTAATAAAGCAATCAAGTGATCTTAACTTATCATTATTTAAAATACAGCAAAATCTTTCAAATTATTATTATTTTTTTTAAGTATTCAGTGTACAGTTTATTTAAATTATTTGCTCTTTCTCTGTTTAATCTGAAGTTCTGATTGACAATAGCATTGATTGGTAGTAGAAAAAGGTGGTTAAAAATTGGTCTTTGAGAATTTCCATTATGCAGCAGCTCTAATCAAATCATCATGAAAGGAGTATCCTACAGGGACATTAAATTAGGTAAAGATTAACATATATTTTTTACTACGGGGCTGTTGAATGCTTGAATTTGATTGTTTGATGAATGTTCTAAGGTGTGCAATTATTTTCAGGGAAACGCATGGCTAAAGTTCCAGGCAGGTCTTGACCGCATTACAGTTCCATATCACCTTGCCAAATGATTTCAGTTATTTTAAAAGTCCTTACAGACTACAACAGCAAAAGAACCAAAACCCACAATGGGATAAAAACGACAAATTATGTCCATGTTTTTTGCCACAAAGTTAAGTTTTATTTTGTATTGACAGCACATTATCTCTTTCTCCGGCTCTCTTTTACACTCAAACGCACATACTGTATACAGTACGGATACACACTTGCACAGAAATGTGTTGTCAGCGCTGCTCTACCGATTTATATAGTTTAACAACTTAAAAGGTACATGAACTTCTCAGTAGCGAGGTAGATAAACTTACAGTTTCGCTATAAGTAGAGACGCTGCTGCTGAACACTGTTGAGAGACACACCAGACTCAGGTAATTCACATATGCTTAATCTCTCTCTCTCTCTCTCTCTCTCTCTCTCTCTCTCTGTCTATATATATATATATATATATATATATATATATATATATATATATGTATGTATGTATGTATGTAACGGACGCCAGCTAGTAGTCGCTGTGCACGTAAACCTCACTCCTCTGATCTTTAATAGTCTTTTCAAGACTATTAATCCAGTCTAGTTTTAATTCAGTCTTTATCCTCCTTGTTAGACCGCCTTACTCTCACGCCAGAGACCCGGGTTTGAGGCCCGCACAGAGCTGGGCAAGTAGGACACAGGTGGAGGTGTTACATTGGTGTCGTGACCCGGATGGGAGTGAGGTTTAGGGGGCGTGAGTGTAACGGAGGCCAGCTAGTAGTCGCTGTGCGAGTAAACCTCACTCCTCTGATCTCAATAGGCGCTCTAGCGACAGACGCTAGAGGCTGCAGTCTTTAGCCTTCTTGTTAGAGCCATAGACTGTAAAAAAATATGGACGTAGTGTCCGTGACGTCACCCGTAGGTTTCTGAAGAGCATTTTTGAAGCCTAAAGTGGGCGGAGCCGGCCGTCACCATCTTGGCCTCGCGTCACTCCCGGATAAAAGAAAATGGGCAAAGAGGTGGGGCGGGTGGGGAGGTAATGCTATGCTATATGCTACTGACAGTACCGAGTCTGCAACTGCACAGGGCCTCGCGCTAAAGTGACAGTTGATGATGTAAAGCCAATTAAAAGTTCCTGTTTTTGCCCTTCGAAATATTATAATAGTTAAAAGACATGGCAACAAGTGAGACAACAAGTGTATCGTGATTCTGTACTATTCTGCTAGTTGAAAATGTATATGCAGTAACTTAATATTACTCTGAGAGAGTGTGTGTGACAGTGATTTATGTGCATACATGTCAGTCACTCTTTTTTTATAGTGTATGGTCCGTCAGCGCGGCATCGCTCGTCAAGTTCGTAGAGAGCTTATTCAGTCCATTTTAAATTCTGATTTTGGCCGCCTCTCAAATGGGTTAAACCATAGATATATTAACGTTACCTATGAAGTTCAAGTAAATGCGCTGGAAATCCACGCTCATTCAAGGATGTGCATTTATTGCATGGACGGAGAAAGCGCCGACACCTGCAGGATTTCATCTGACGGTACATAAGCATATTATAATCTATCTGTTCCGTGAGAGCAGAACAAACGAGCCTTTATTGACGTTTTTAAATCTGAAAACTCCAAAAAGCAACGAAATTGTCAGACATCCATTAGTGCATGTTCACAGAGGAAAACAACTGAAATACAGCGCTGGTTGTTCTCTCGAACGATACTCGATGACAACGACGGAATCCTAAGCCGGGCGAAGTAAGGGGTGTATTAAATTGTATGAAATAATCCCGAAAAAAAGCACAAAACACTGCAGATATGGCAAGTTCAGCAGCTAAAATTTGCTGAGGTGAAGTGACGGCTAGTAACAGCAGACAAACGGCTAGCATTGACATCAGCGGCAATCCACCTGTCACTCAAGTGGACACACCCTTAATTATGCAGAACTTTAAATATTAATCAACTAAACGGATGAGTTATAAAAAAATTCACCCCCCTCACAGTTGTTATGAAGGCCAAAATTAGCTGTATAGACCAAAGCCACATACAGACACCAGGCTGTAAACACGTTTTTTTCTGCTGTAAAATTTGGCATTTTAACATGGGGGAGATACAGATTTGACTCACTTTTGACACCAGCCTCAAGCGGCCAGTCAACGAATTGCAGTTTAACTCACTTCCGTGTTGGTTTCAAGAGAGAGACGGGGAGGTTGCCGCTTGGTTAGAGCACCTGACTCTCATGCCGGAGACCCAGGTTCAAGGCCCGCACATCGTGGGGCAAGTAGGACCCGGGTGGAGGGGTTATATATTTGACCTTTACATTTACCTGTTGATGCCTTCACAAGCACCTGTAAAAGCAGTTGAGTTTTGTTTGATTTGAGTCAGGCGCGACCCTCGAAGGACAATTTATGCTGTATTTTGTAATTTGGCTAGGGGGCACTAATGTCACAGAAACGACATGCTTCACCTTTAAATGGTACAGCGCATGTCGGCTGAGGACACGCATCTAAATCAGAGACGACAAATAAGAAACACCATGGCAGGCATCAATTTAAATGTATGCCAGAAGTGTTAAAATATAAATATAAAATAATCAATATTAGAAAAATATTAGTAAAATATAATTAGAATAAATGTAAGTAGGCAGCTATACAAAAAATATAAGTATTCTTTAAAAATGTTGAAATAATGCAAACTGGTGACTTTAACAAACGCATAGACTACGATTAACAGCCTCAGATAATTACAGTAGTTATATCTTTAACAGTTTATACGTTTTCGTTAACAATAAAATTCCTTATGGAGAAAACGAACTACTATGAAAATGGTTTCAGTTATCAATTTTTTTTTCCCACTTTAGATTTAGTCTATTTAGTTTTGTACCAAATAAGCTGCGACTTTCGTGATTGAGATCTGGCAGCAGCAGCACATTTTTCCTCTTGGCCGAGCAATTCGCGGACAGCTTTCCCTGCGGTATCCCCCATATGCCAGCAAACCAATGAGAGCGTGGGACAGTGATGATGATACACAACAGAGCGTACGCGGCAAAGCTGCTCTTTTTTAAGAGATGCCTCTTGGGTCCCGATTGCAATCAGCATTGTTGAGAGATTTTCTAAAGCTTCTGGTCTTTTTTTTTTTTTAAATGTGTCTAAATGTGAACTACTTTCAATTAAAGATTGTAATCTAACTATAATTAATAATATTCCCATTAAAGATAAGATATCTTATCTAGGTATCTGTATGTAAAAATAAAATTGATAGATGTGTATGTAATTTTTCCCCTATTATGGAGAAAATGCAAAGAAAAATGTATTTATGGCTGCAGAGAGACTTATCTCTGAGGGAAAGAATATTACTTGCCAAAGGGGAAGGTATCTCCAGACTTTCATATGCTGCTCAGTCACTCCATGTGGATAACAACATTATCAAAAGTATTGACAAAATGTTTTTTAATTTCATATGGAAAAATATATTTTTTAGATAGATTATATAAATAAATCTGTAGTTTTACATTCTTATTTAGATGGTGGCCTCAATTTGTTAGACTTTTGTACATTTAATGATACTCTTAAAATTAATTTGGCCAAACACTTTCTCAAAAAAATCTAACCTCTGTTTGGAACTTCATTCCACATTATTTTTTTCTCCAAATGTGGTGGTTTACATTTTTTTTTTTTTTTATTGCTTTGTAATTATAATGTTGAAAAAATACCAGCTAAATTATCTAAATTTCATAAGCAGATCCTTTGCGCCTGGTCTCTGATATACAAGCACAACTTTTCTCCTCATAAATATTTTATATGGAATAACAATGATATTCTGTATAAAAACAAATCTCTTTTCTTCCAGCGCTGGTTTGAGGCTGATATTTTGCTTGTAAGTCAGTTGTTTAATGCAAATGGCCATTTATTAAACTATGAAGAATTTCTTAATCGTTTTAACATTCCCATTACCCTTAAATAATTTGCTATTGTTTTTGATCCCATACCATCTGGAGTCATTAGACTGTTTCAACTGTTCCAACCCCTCTTCTTTATCTCCTTTGGATCCTAGTGTTACAGTGGTGGGGAAATATTGCTTTTCATCCACTTCTTCTAATAGATCGATACGTCTATTATTTCTTAATGAATGTGTATCAATTCCAAATGTCACAGTTTATTGGAATGCTTTTCTTCCCAATATTGTCTGGAGAAAAGTTTGGCTGATTCCGAATAGATACTTAATCACTAGTAAGATAAGAAAAGTTTCCTTTCGAATTGTCCATCATGTATATCCCGTTCATACCTTCTTAAAGAAATTCAAAAGGATATTAACGCAAACTGTTCTTTTTGTAAACAGCAGCCAGAGACTATAGTGCATTTATTTTGGCTTTGCCATTACTCTAAATTATTGTGGAAAGGCTTTTCCCGATTTGTTATTGAGAACATTGCTAAGGATTTTTCTCTACTTTGGGAAAATGTTTTGTTTTGAATTGTTAATTGGAAAAAAGAGCAATTACACAAAAACAAAATATTCTTACTTAATCTTCTTTTTTTGTTAACAAAATGTTATATACTGTGATGTCATGAGAGGCTACACAGCTCTTAGCGGGACAGTTCAAGTAGTGCGAGGACACAAAGTTCAAATATAAACAAGGATTTTATTAAAGTTCTTGGGAATTAACAGAAATAGCGTTCCAAATTCAAAAGTGTAACTAAGGATCAGGTTGATCTTCAACAGTCAAAACTTAAACGATGCCTCTTCTGGTGGTGAAATCATAATCCCGATTCCCTCAGGTAAGTAAACAGTCTTTTCCAATCTTACTTCAATCGGTGCTGCAGCCCGTGGCCAATCCAGCAGTAAGTCCTTCAAACGTCTAATAAGTATTTCTAACGGTAAGTATCTCCAGCCTTCAGTATTCCTCGTGGAAACGATACTGGAGCGGTCTGGTCCTTTGCAGAGAGCACAACCTGAAGCTTGTCTCCCAAACCCCACACTGACACTAACTGTGTCTCTAATCCTTAAAAAGCCCTTCAGCTCATCAGACCCTGATCAGTCTCAGGTGTGCGGGAATGTCGTGTATTGAGGGGTGGAGTTCCCGACTCCACCAGCAGATGGAGCAATAGCTGTTCATGGTTGTAGCCATCTCAGGGGAATGTAGCGCCCTTCCAGGACACAGCCTCTCATGACATCACACATCCCCCCCCTCGAGACCGACGTCCTCGTCGGGTTGAAGGAGGTGAAGAAGGCGTCACGCCGGGAGAGGGCATCCGCATTGCCGTGGCGCTTGCCAGCCCTGTGGACAACAGAAAAGTTAAATGCTTGCAAGCTCAAAAACCATCTGGTAACTCAACTGTTAGTTTCCCTGTTCCTGGCCATCCACTGCAGAGGGGCATGATCAGACACCACCGTAAAACGTCGGCCCAGGAGGTAGAACCGCAGGGATTCCAGGGCCCAGGTTACAGCGAGACATTCATTTTCTACAGTGTGATAGTTCTTCTCTCTTGGAAGTAGCTTCCTGCTTATGTAGAGAATGGGATGTTCCTCACCGTCATGTGCCTGGGCTAGTACCGCACCCAGACCCACCTCTGAAGCATCCGCCTGGACAATGAATTATTTCTTGAAGTCTGGCGCCACCAGGACCGGACTGGAGCACAGAGCTCACTTCAGGTTGACGAAGGCCGCCTCCGCCGCAGGGTTCCACCTCACCATTCGTGAGTGGCGTTTGGTTGTCAGCTCTGTTAAAGGTGTAGCTATGGTAGCAAAATCCGTAATAAAACGTCTGTAGTAGCCGGCTAGGCCCCAAAAACGACCTCACCTGTTTCTTGGTGATGGGCTGTGGCCAGTCCTGTATGGCCCGCAACTTGGCTTTCTGAGGCTTGACCAACCCCCGCCCAATGGTGTACCCCAGGTAGTTCGTCTCGCTGAGGGCCAGCCTGCACTTCTTTGGGTTCGCTGTGAGCCCTGCTTCCCTGAGCGAATCAATCACAGCTTGCACTCGGGGTATGTGGCTGGCCCAATCTGAACTTTGTATGACCACATCATCCAAATATGCCGCTGCGTACCTCTTTTGGGGAGCAAGGACTCGATCCATCAAGCGTTGGAACGTGGCAGGTGCTCCGTGGAGACCAAATGGGAGCCGGGTATACTGGTAGAGCCCCTCCGGTGTGGCAAAGGCTGTCTTCTCCTTGGACGCCGGGGTCAGGGGCACCTGCCAGTAGCCTTTTGTGAGGTCAAGAGTGGTTAGGAAGCGAGCATGCCCTAAGGAATCTATCAAATCATCGACACGAGGCATTGGGTATGCATCAAATTCAGACACTTCGTTCAACTTCAGATAATCATTACAAAATCGTACTGACCCGTCTGGTTTGGGAACCAGTACAATGGGACTTGCCCAGGCACATTGGGACTCTTCGATCACTCCCAGCTCCAGCATATTCCTTACCTCCTCCTGAATAGCCACTTTACGAGCCTCCGGCACGTGGTACGGGCGCTGGTTTACCGTTTGGCCAGGCATGGTGCGGATCTCGTGTTGGATCACCTCCGTGTGCCCGGGGAGGGAGGAGAAGACATCTCGGTTACGATCCACCAGTTCCAGGGCCATCTGCCGTTGATGTGGGGACAGGCTTGGACCCATCTGAACCTCTTCTCGCACCGGTTCCTTGGACTCTGTGGGGGGTAGACAGCTGAACAGCGCCTCCCTGGCGTGCCACTTCTTTAAGAGGTTAATATGATAAATCTGCTCTGGTTTTCTTTTATCAGGTTGCCTCACCTTTTAGTTTACCTCTCCCACACGTTCAATGACCTCATATGGTCCTTGCCAGGTTGCCAGGAATTTACACTCAACGGTTGGCACCAGGACCAGCACTCTGTCCCCCGGCTTAAACTCTCTGGGTTGAGCAGATCTGTTGTAGGAGGCTTGCTGTTGCCGTTGAGTGGTCTCCATGTGTTCACGCATCATGGGATAGATGGCCTTCATCCTCTCCCTCATAGCCCCGACATGCTCGATCAGGGTCCGCTGTTTGCATGGCTGCTCCTCCCAGGCCTCCTTGGCGATGTCCAGCAGTCCTCTGGGTCTGTAGGAAAGCAAGAGCTCAAAGGGTGAAAAACCAGTTGAAGACTGAGGTACCTCTCTCACCGCAAACAGTAGGTATGGTAGCAGCTGAACCCAGTTGCGCCCATCTTCCCCAACCGCCTTCCGCAGCATGGATTTTAGTGTTTTGTTAAAACGTTCGACTAACCCATCCGTCTGGGGGTGGTAAACTGAGGTTCTCAGCTGTTTGATCTTCAGTAAAGCACAGAGTTCTTTCATCACCCTGGACATGAATGGAGTCCCTTGGTCCGTCAATATCTCCTTTGGGATTCCCAGACTAGTTGAGAGAAGGAACAACTCCTTGGCGATTTGTCTGGATGTAGCCTTCCTCAGCGGGATGGCTTCAGGATATCGGGATGCATAGTCCAGGATGACCAGAATGTACTGATGCCCCCTGGAACTTTTTTCGGTAAGGGGCCAACTATGTCCAGTCCAATCCTCTCAAAAGAAGTTTCGATAATGGGCAAGGGAATGAGCGGGTTTCTATATGTGGGCTTTGGCGCCACCTGCTGACACTCAGGGCAACTACGACAGTAATTCTCTATCTCTTTGTGTACTCCTGGCCAAAAGAAGCATTGCAGGATTCTTTCCTTAGTCTTCTCTACCCCTAGGTGGGCCCCTAGCGGGTGCGTGTGTGCTAGGTTGAGTACGGTGGCCCGATAGGGCTGTGGTACGAGGAGCTGTTCATGCACTTCATCATTTTTCTTTACTACCTGGTACACAAACCCCCGGCTTACTGCGAAATGGGGGTAAGTAGGGCTTGTCCTATCCCCTAGCACTACTCCCTCTAACACCTGCACATTTCTTAAGGCATTTGTAAGAGTGGGATCTTGTAACTGGACCGTACCATACTGGCCTGTGAGAGGGGGAAGCTCTTTGGTGCCTTGGACGTCTTCCTCACTGGAGATCGGAGCACTTTCCTGGGCCATGTTCTCTTCTCCCGTGTCTGGACCAGTCTCTGTGTCAGCCTGGGCACCTGCCATCCCTGCAAGAGCACAGGCTGGAGTGAGTGATTCTGAGGCTTGCACTTGAGTATTCTCAGGATGAGTCTTACCTCTCCGCTTCCGAGGTACTCGGACTAGCCTCTCCTGAGTCTGTCTCCACAGCGGGTGAAAGGCTGGGCAGTCTCGTCCAATTAGGACAGGGACGGGTAGGGAATCAACCACACCTGCCTCCGTGAGTATGGTTCCCCGGGTAGTGGTCATTGTGAGTTCAGTGATGGGGTAGTCTCTGGTGTCTCCATGGACACAGGAAACTGGGAGGAATTTCCCTGGGGTCAGACACGATGGACCCATCAGGTCCTTACGCACCAAGGTGACCCGGCTACCTGAATCTAGCAAGGCCTCCACGTCATGGTGATTCACAGTCACAGGCAGGTGGGGGGTCGATCTGGGGTGCCATCTATGACTCCCATGAGCGAGGCAAAACAATGGGCGGGTGGTGAGCTGGAGGACTCAGCAGTGGGCATAGGCTCATCCGCCGGTTTCCCACACTGCCAGGAGACGTGTCCCACACTGTCGGGTTAACACTGTTAACACAGGGGAATGTAGCGCCCTTCCAGGACACAGCCTCTCGTGACATCACAATACATAAATGTAAATTTTCAGGTCAGAAACCACTTTTCTATGTTTTACTGAAGTACCACATTACTTTGGGACTATCTCTGACTTGTGTATCAAGAAGGCTTTAAAAACAGTCTTTTAATCTTCATCCTTTGATATGTAATCTTTTCTTATACCCATCTTGTGTCTTTTTTTCTTTCGTTTATTTGTTCTACATTGTGACTGTTTCCTTCTTTGTTTATATAATGTTCTCAATAAAAAATAAAAATAAATAAAATAAAAGCTGCTGTGGATCCGCTTACCCGGAACTATCAGTGAGTGGCAGATTTGAAGAAAATGACCGTCGTTTGCACATAAATAAATTACTGCACATAAATAAATAAAGGCAGCAAATAATTGCCAACATTTTATTGTGTAAGCTTTATGGTACACCTCAAACAAGGGAATTTATAGTAATTTATAGCGTTAATGTTAATTAGCAAGTCCACAAATGGCTTGGGTGTGCAGAGCATTCACAGCTTATATGGACCGCACGCCACTGATATATATACAGTCGTGCTCAGAATTAATCATACCCCTGGTAAATATGATCAAAAATGGCTGTAAAAAATAAATCTGCATCGTTTATCCTTTTGATCTTTCATTCAAAAAATTGGCAAAATCCTAACCTTTCATTTAAGTAAAAGAATTGAAAGTGGGGGGGAAATCACATTATAAAATAAATGTTTTTCTCCAAAACACGTTGGCCACAATCATTCATACCCTTTTATTAAATACCTTTTTGCAATCTCCTTTTGCCAAGATAACTGCTCTGAGTCTTCTCCTATAATGCCTGATGAGTTTGGAGAACACCTGACCAGAGATCAGAGACCATTCCTCCATACAGAATCTCTCCAGATCCTTCAGATTCCCAGATCCATGTTGGTGCTTCTTCTCTTCAGTTCACCCCACTCATCAGGTCAGGGAACTGGGACGGTCATGGCAGAAGCTTCATTTTGTGCTCCCTAACGCATTTTTGTGTTGATTTTGATGTTTGTTTTGGATCGTTGTCCTGATGGAAGATCCAACCACGGCCCATTATAAGATTTCTAGCAGAAGGCGTCAGGTTTTGATTTTTTATCTGTTGATATCTGATAGAATTCACAATGCCATGTCTCTGAATAAGAAGTCCAGGACCTCCAGCAGAAAAATAGGCCCACAACATTAAAGATCCAATGGTATATTAAATTGTACACATGGGGTACTTTTTATCCTTGTGTGCACCAAAACCCATCTAGTGTGTTTGCTGCCAAAAAGCTCTTTTTTTAGTTTCATCTGACCACAGAACCCTGTGCCGTTTGACGTTCCAGTCATGTCTGACAACTGAATATGCTGGAGTTTGTTCTTGGATGAGCGAGGAGCATTTTTCTTGAAACCCTCCCAAACAACATGTGGTGATGTAGGGGTTGTTTGATTTTTTTTAAATAGGCTTTCTGACCCCAAGACTCAACTAATCTCTGCAATTCTCCATCTGTGATCCTTGGAGAGTCTTTGGCCACTCAAACTTTCATCCTCACCATCCATTAAGACAATATCGACACACGTCCTCTTCCTGGCAGATTCTTAACATCTTTAGTTGATTGGAACTTCTTAATTATTGCCCTGATGGTCAAAATGGGGATTTTCAATTCTTTAGCTATTTCTACCAGAAAGACTCGGGAGATAAAATGATATAACAAGTGTAAATTTATTAATAGCTCAGCAAGCATAATTTTATAAAGTCTTTGGCGTAGGCCCCGTCCTTAGCAAGCAATGCGAGGGTAACGGAATCTGCAAATCCCGCCTGAAGATGAAGGCAGGGGCGCAGCCGACCTCCTGGAGGTAAAGGAAGGGACCATCCTGGTGGTGGTGGGGAGGATGGAGGGAAAGGAC
Organism: Leuciscus idus; assembly: GCA_021554675.1. NCBI lineage: Eukaryota > Metazoa > Chordata > Actinopteri > Cypriniformes > Leuciscidae > Leuciscus > Leuciscus idus. The sequence goes on along the minus strand of CM038641.1, from coordinate 7,553,428 downwards.
CATCTTGGAGGTGGTTGGGGAGGATGGAGGTAATTGGCGCCGTCAGTATCTGCGAACTCAGACGAATGTAAGTACCATTCTTTTATACTGAGAGTGTTAACACATGATTGGTTAGAAGTGAGTTAATACATGACGCGCTGATTGAGTCTTCCTGGCAGAACTTAACGCTAAGCTTACATTTCTACCAGAAAGACTCGGGAGATAAAATGATATAACAAGTGTAAATTTATTAATAGCTCAGCAAGCATAATTTTATAAAGTCTTTGGCGTAGGCCCCGTCCTTAGCAAGCAATGCGAGGGTAACGGAATCTGCAAATCCCGCCTGAAGATGAAGGCAGGGGCGCAGCCGACCCCCAAAGATAGGTGGAGGAATACCTCCGCCGGGACGGCGGAACACCCCCAAAGATAGGTGGAGGAATACCTCCGCCGGGACGGAGCCCACCCCCAAAGAACTGTAAGTAAGAGTACCCACCAGTCGTGGATCCTGCAGTTCCTGGAATGAGAAAGAAAAGTTAAAAGAATAACGTGAAAAAGGCCTCAATGGACCATAATACCAAATTACTGTGCATAGACATGATGTGATAGACAACAAAAGACAAGGTCCAAAGACCACACATAGCTATAAAGCACAAGGTCGTGATGACCACAGAGACGAGGCAGCGATGGACCACTTGACCCTGATAGGCTGCACATTAAAAGCCATTGAGGCGCCAGGTCGTGATAGACCACATAAACACAAGGTCAAGCTTGACCACAAGGCCACGATGGACCGCACATAAACACAAGGTCATGCTTGACCACAAGGCCGGCTCGACCACACATAACAAGGCCGCGATGGACCAACATACCTCGATGGGCACATGCAGACAAACCATGCAGGCTACACGGCCATAATAGTCCACATCTAGCTGGCCACGATGGCCATTAGACGCAAAAGACCACAAACGAGACAGGCCACGATAGACCGGACGGCCATTGGACCACATAAAACCAAGGCCCTGATGAGCCACGAGGCCATAATAGCCACATATAGGACAAGGCCACGGTAGGCCACACGGCCATGGGAGACCACATAGACGAGACCGCTTAGGAGCCACAACGGCCGCTAATGCCACACAGAGACAAGCCTATAAAACAAGGCAACTAAGCCACACAAAACCAAGGCCTCGATGGACCACAGACCCCGATGGGCCACACACAGGACAAGGCCACGATAGGCCACACGGCCATGATAGACCACACAAAAACAAAGGCCGCGATGGACCACAGACCACGAATGGCCACACATAGGACAAGGCCGCAATAAGCCACAAAGCCACTAAAGGCCACACATAAACAGGCTAAACATAAACACGGCCATAAAGCCACGTGAAACCACGACCTCTAGAGGTCACTAGACCTCGATGGGCCTTGCAGGACAAGGCCACGATAGGCCACACGGCCATGGGAGACCACAGAGACGAGACCGCTTAGGAGCCACAACGGCCGCTAATGCCACACAAAAGACAAGTTTCACGAGACAAGGCCGCTAGGCCACACAAAACCAAGACCAAGATGGACCACAAGACCACGATGGGCCATAAGGACAAGGCCACGATAGGCTACACGGCCATAATCGACCACACAGAACACAGCTATGATAGCCACTCAGGACCTGTCCACAAACGGCCACAAGGCCGTGATGGACCACACATAGACGAGAGACAAGACCAGACAGGCCACATGAAACGAGGCTGCAATAGCCACATGGAGACAGACCACATTATCTGCTTATCGGGTGATGCAAGCTAGAGTTCCAGCGCAGATTAATTGAAACATGACACCACCACCAGTATTTGCATGAGGATTTACCTGAATCGTTACTGAAGAGCTTGCTGAGCTTCCAGAATGATTTTAGAATAATTTCTTAAATAAGACTTGAATGCAGAGGAAAACCATCTGCCCAGCATCTTGATAGCTGAAGTAGAAATGCCGCATTTGGCTGCTGTAGTGGCTGCCCCCATCCTGCAGGAATGACCGTTATGCTGAAAGGGAGACAGCTGTAGCTTTTGAGGACAGAAACTAGATGAGTCCTGAACCAGGCTTTAGAGAGAGATGCTTCGTTAGGTAGGGAAATAGAGGGAGTAATCTGAGAATCTAGGGAGGATTTTAGGAATTTAATCATAGATAGAAGGGACAAAAATAATTGCTAATTTTAGAATTTGTAAATGTGATACCAGAACTTTAGTTATTTGGAGTGCTTAAGAAAGAGTAAAGAAATTAAGCAAGAACGTGAATCAGAAAAAGAAAGACCATGGCAAGATCGGAGTGTTTAGATCTGAAGTAAATTCACCTGGGTGCATGAGCCATGAATGCTGTTTCCGCTTCTGTAATGTTGCTGTTAAAGCATTTCAACAACTGCAAAGTTACAATGCACAAAGTCAAGCATGGAGGACTTAATTTAAAGAGATTGCTTTGTAAGGACTACAGCAACGCTGAGAGGGACTGTGCAGCATCTCTTCCGGATAAGTGGCATTGCAAACCCTAAAGTTACATAAATCCAGCTCCCAAAATATGATTTATAGCATATCGAGACAGGATGAGATAGTGAATGACTAGAAGATTACTACGCATAAGATACATAATTCATCAACTAACCATCCAGAAATGGTGTCTACATGTTGACGCTTCTGAGTCTCTCCATCTCTGAGTAGGTTTGAACGAAGCTAAAAGTTTTGAAAATGTCTGAGAGTAATCGGAGCTGCAAAACGAGCTGTTGAAACTCCAACCCCCTGTGCCGGGGAGCAGCAGCCTGACTGCATCCAAAGGGACAGACAAAAACAATGCACTTTACTCACACTCAAATGACAATTCCAGCATGGTAGATGAAAATATCTTTGGAGCATTCCAAGTCAAACCCCTCACACACACCCTGGGGACACTGGAGATCCACCACACATGATTTCGTAATTGTAGACGAGGAAGGAACAACCGGCCGTGATCAGGATGGGAAATAAAGGAATCTGAAAAGAAAACCGAAACATTATAAACAAATACTGCAGAACTATAAGCTTTTAAGATGTAGGGAGCCATGCCTCCAGTGATATATGGTCTAGCTGGATTGAGCAGAGCGACCAATTTACATGATCACTGTTAGAAGAGACAGGGTGATGGACAAGGGTTGCTGAAGGGCAGAGCCACCTGAAAACTAAAGTGTGTAGCTATAGCATTGCAGTGGTCAGGAATGTGCTCACGCAACCTTAATCATGAAATTGGAGACTACTGATTGCCAGATAAACATCTCAGGAATAGCATGTTCATCTAACAAGAAGATCTGCCTTGATGTAACCGATCTTTGTTAGCATATACAACATAAGTTTTGCCACCACTTCGAACCCAAAAGGATGTTAGCAGCCACTATAGGATAATTTCTGTAAAGCGTGAATGAACGAAGCCTGAGCAGGCTCGATTTTTTTTTAATTATTATTATTTTTTTAATAACCACTAAATCTTAATCTTATTAATCTTATTACCATACTTACCTGAAGTAAGGTGACGGCATACCGATAAGATACAACCTCAATCACACTTGATATTCTGTTGTTGACTTTTGAGCACAGAATCTATTTCTCAGCTGTGCAGTGTACACCTGACATTACTTTCGAGTTGCCTTTGTACGAGTGAAGTTTTATTCACGGCCGAGAGATCGCTGGCCATGGCAACCAAGTGAGTCCCTTGAATAGAAAAATCTGTGAACATTTAAATCATACAGATGAGTAAATATAATGTCACTCGAGTCTTCTTGACTGTGATTTCTGGTGATTGGTTTGAATGATATAATTTAAACATAACTATTAGGTCTACTGTGTTAATCACATTGGCGAAGTCTGTGACCTTTGACCTGAGCATCAAAGGTCTGCCTTCTTTGTACTGTATATTTAATATCAAATACCTATTACGTAAATATTTCTATGACACATATTGGTGGATTAAAGTAGTCACCGAGAACAGTTGTGTTACAGCGATTGTACAATATTTCTGTTACTGAAGAACTTAAATGTAAGTATTAAAATATCTTGATGATATGAAAAAAAAAATATATATATATAAATATAAAATGTGGAACAGTTTAAAGAATTATCAGCACTGTAAATGTATAATTTATTTCCTTTGTATTATATACTCCTGCAACATAGGCCTACCCATATAAGCCCAACATCCTTCATAACCATGACTACTAATGCATAATGTCCAATGACAACTTGCTTCCTTTAGGGTCAGCTTCTTTCTTTATGATATGGTCATATATTTATGTATAATTTTCAAATTATTATTATTTTTTTTTTAAAATAAAAGTTAAAAATAAGTTATAATTTAACGGCATTAATTGCTGTTGTTTAATGTTTGAAAACGAGCTGAGATATACATAAAATAATATTCCCCCTATTGATTGGTTGAAGTCTGCAATCATCTAGGTATACATAGTTCCCACAGGCCAATTAATGTCACGTGACCTCCCCGGAGACGCCATATTTGAGGGCATAAGCTGCTGTGTTTACAAAGTTTTAACATACACAGTATAGAGTTTTACAAGCAAATTTCGAATATTTCTTTCTATTTATAATGTTACGAAAATCATGAAGAGACAAAGTGACAGAGATTATAAAGAGACTCTATTAACACAAGACAGAGAGAGGTACAATGCGAAAATTTCAGTCATAAATGGTGTGGATCCGTATGCGCTAAACTGAGCACTGATTTTGCAGCTTTGCCTCAGATACAGTATTATCCATGTGTACCATTATCTGGTATTGGCTAGGAGTTTTAACACATGTGAGCAATTCCGAGCCTGGAAATATGTGCATGAATATGAATATACACGGCATGAAAATAAATAAAACTCGCGTGCAAATTAATTAATGTAACGGTTAATGCGGAACTACTTTATACGCGGGTTCTTTAGGGACATAATCTGAGATTGCAAGGCTGGAATGTCTGTGTGTGCGTCAGTCTGTGTGTGTGTGTGTGTGTGTGTGTGTGTGTGTGTGGCAGAGTGATAGAGAGAGTCGCGGGTGCGATCGAACAGTGGAAACAATGTTGTTTTTGTATGTTTTTAATACCTCGTCATTTTGTATACAGGACATCATTCAAACTGCAAAGTGTTAACTTATATTTGTGTACACTCGCAATAAAACACAACAAATTCTTGCGTGTTTTGAGGGAGTTTCTTTCCTGTTTATCCTCGCCAGCCATAACCTCCATCGTTGTTCTGACGCTTAACGTTAGTCTTCTCACATTCATGAAGTCTAATGACGGGTATACTGTAAAATCCAAATTTAACTGAACCTCCGGCACGATTTGAACATCCCTTGACCCAGCAGGAGATGACCATTTTCACTTTTTATCACGAAATTAACTCGTTTCAGCTTCTTCTTCTAATGTTCTGCCCACAGCATGCCCACAGAAATGGCGCCGGGTCGGCAAATGCCCGTATGTTGTGACGTCATGTAGGAACTATGTATAAGTCGAGATCTTCCCGGCGGTCGGGAAGTGATTGACAAAACATCTCCAGTCCATAAATGCCGAAGCAATACCAAATTCAGAAAAGCGTAAAACAAGTTGGATAGGTAGGCCTAGGCTACTGCTCCTTTAAGACGGAGTGCACTCTCACGATGGTGAGTGAGCAGATGAGGAGCGCGAGCTGTAATATATGGCGCATATAAAGCCGATTAATATAGTTGCTCTTAAGCTTGTTTTAATTTTATTCCTTTTTTTTATTTATTTTTTTTATAAATGAAAACTACCACGTCACACAGTCGCCATTTAACTTTACCGCTGATGAAGGGAACAGTAGAGTATCAAGTTATATACTTACCTGAATGAAGTTTAATCATAGTAATGGGGACATGTAAACAGTGGCCGCTGAAGCGCCTACCAATGTAAAACCTTGAAGTGGAACTTGAACGTCTCTCATGAGATTTCAAGCTGCCACGTGCTTGTTTCCTACACAAGTGTGTCGCACTCGCGCACCGCGAAAGTTGCTGAGATCTAATCAACGATATTTGACTTGTGTTGTTATGGTTGGAATCGAAACGCGAGAGAGCGAACGCCGGCGTCGGTTTCTGCGAACCCAAAGGGAGCGTAATTGGCGCCGTCAGTATCTGCGAACTCAGACAAATGTAAGTACCATTCTTTTATACTGAGAGTGTTAACACATGATTGGTTAGAAGTGAGTTAATACATGACGCGCTGATTGAGTCTTCCTGGCAGAACTTAACGCTAAGCTTACATTTTCTTACATCCACTTTCTATTTTGTGATGCTCAACAATCGTTTGCTGCACATCAGAACTATTTTCTTTGGTTTTATTCATTGTGATGGATGATTGAGGGAATTTGGCCTTTGTGCTTCCTCATATTTAAACTCATGTGAAACAAGAAGTCATAGCTAGACAATTTCATGTTCCTAGTCACCCTGGTGTGCTAAAAAAGGTAAATATTAATGGGAATATACTTCAGAGATATTTTATTCATAAAAAATGCTAGGGGTATGAATAATTGTGACCAACGTGTTTTGGAGAAAAACATTTATTTCATAATGTGATTTCCCCCCCATTTTCAATTATTTTACTTCAATGAAAGGTTCGATTTTAGCAAATTTTTTGAATGAAAGATCAAAAGGATAAACGATGCAGATTTATTTTTTACAGCCATTTTTGATCATATTTACCAGGGGTATGATTAATTCTGGGCACGACTGTATATATACACTCACCTAAAGGATTATTAGGAACACCTGTTAGTAGTAAGTATGATACACCACCTGTCAAAAAACCCTAATTTTTTATTATTAAAAACCTGCCCCTTCCGGTGACAGGTCCCGCCCCTTCCGGTGACATGTCCCGCCCCTTCCGGTGTCCCGCCCCTTCCGGTGACAGGTGTCCCGCCCCTTTTGACTTTTGATTGACAGTTTGACAGCTAGTTTTGACTTTTGATTGACAGGTTGACAGTTAGTTTTGACTTTTGATTGACAGGTTGACAGCTAGTTTTGACTTTTGATTGACAGTTTGACAGTTAGTATGACTTTTGATCATGTTTTGACAGCTAGTTTTGACTTTTGATGTCTTTTGAAGTCTTTTGAAGGCTTTTGAAGCCTTTTGATATTGACAGAAAGTGTTATAACAATATGTCATGGTATCTGACAGCTAGTTTGATGCCTTTTGAACATGACAGTTAGTGTTTTTGAAACCTTTTGATCGTTTGAAGACACTGTGATTAAACAATATGTCATGGCTATATGACAGCTAGTTTTAATTGTTTGAAGTCTATTGAAGCCTTTTGAACATGACAGTTAGTGTCTGTGTGTGTGTGTGTGTTTTTGAAGTTGGTATCACACACACGATCCTCCCTACATATTCCTGAGCGTATCCGGGCTGTACTGTGAAACTGATAAGAAAAAACTGTGGAAGTTTATCTCACACAAATGTTGAAAAACCATTCAGTTCTTTTAAAAGAATATAAATGAAATGTTTATAAAGATCCTACTAAAACCTCACACCAAAAGTTTAAATAAAATGGAGTCACAAAAAACAATTGCAATCAGTTAAATGTTTATAGAGTTAAAAAACAAACAAAAAAACATACAGGTTATGAAACAATCAGTTAAATGTTTAGAGAGTTGAAGAAAAAACATATAGCTTATGAAACAACGCAATAAATGAAACGGGTTCACAAAAAAAATAAAATAAAAAATCATCTCACATGTTTAGATAACTAAAGCGCCTCTCCAGCACAGCCCCGGCCTGAGTGGTGCGCGCGCCCTCCGCATTCTGACATCCCCCTCCTTCTGCTCCTCCACATTCCAGAGCACAGTGATAGTGAGAAACAGAGATTTTATAAAATAATGTCTATTTCACACAAATAATATAATATACAATAATATAAAATTTCATCTTACATAAAACATTCTGTTCTTTAAAAGAATATAAATGATTATAAATAAATAATATAAAATAAAGATCTTACTAAAACCTCACACAAAAAGTTGAAATAAATGTACAACTATCCAGTTTAAATAAAATGGATTCACAAAAAAATTGCAATGAGTTAAATGTTTATAGAGTTGAAGAAAAAAAACAACATAGGCCTACATGTTATGAAACAATCAGTTAAATGTTTAGAGAGTTGAAGAAAAAACATACAGCTTATGAAACAACGCAATAAATGAAACGGGTTCACAAAAAAAAAAAAATTATCTTTATTAGAAATCAGGGCCCTCTGGCCTCTCTTTACACCAGCGTTTGACCTGCCGGAGCTTTCAAAAAGCACCAGCCAAAGGGGGTGTGTGTGTGTCTGTGTGTCTCTGTGTGTGTGTGTGTGTGTGTGTGTGTGTGTGTGTGTGTGTGTCTGTGTCAGAGAGTCACACAAATTCAGTGATCAGGATATCAGGTGCTGAGTTTATAAGTATAATCTTAAAAGTTTAAATGATATCTTTTAAAAATAAAAGATTGTTTAAATGAAATCTTTAAAGTTTGAATAAATACACATCTTCTATTTATCTTTTAGAAGATTACTGTAATGATTTTGTTTAACGGTTATTAAACAATGTCTGTTCAAAAACTGTACTTAGTCGTCTTAAATCTCATTTATATGAAAAGATTCAATCAGCATTTTTTTGTCCATGTGGGGTTTAAATTTTTATGGTGGGGGTCTTCCATAGCCATAATGATTTTTGTACTGTAACTGCATATTCGATCATGTACACCTAAACACGACCATCACAGAAAACTACATTTGTACATTTTCAAAAATGAAATAAATAAATAAATAAATAATTTAAGATCATTTCTAAGCTGTATTGCATGCGCGCACACACACGGTTCTAAAAAATTAACTAATCTCTATGTGCATCATGTCACAGCGTATGTAATGTTAGTTTACTAACGCCTTTCCAGAGCCAAAGTTTTGTTCACACTAAATTCATTTAAAAGCATAATCTTAAAAGTTGAAATGATATCTTTTAAAAATAAAAGATTGTTTAAATAAAATCTTTAAAGTTTGAATACATTCATATCTTCTATTTATCTTTTAGAAGATTACTGTAATGATTTTGTTTAAATTGAACCTAAGGTATAATTGTTATTAAACAATGTCTGTTCAAAAACTTTAGATGGTTGAAAAACTGCACTTAGTCGTCTTATATCTTATTTATATGAAAAGATTTAATCAGCATTTTTTGTCCATGCGGAGTTTCAATTTTTATGGCTTTCCATAGCCATAATGATTTTTGTACCGTATAACTGCATATTCTATCCCTTACACCTAAACACGCTGATCTTTCTGAATTTATTTCAAAGCATAATCGTAAAAGTTTAAATATGATCTTTTAAAAATGAAAGGTTGTTTTAGTTTGAAGTTTAAAGTTCTTAACTTTCTTTCTTAAAAAAATCTTTAAAGTTTGAATACATTCATATCTTCTATTTATCTTTTAGAAGATTACTGAAATGATTTTGTTTAACGGTGACCCTAAAGTATAATTGTTATAATGTGAGACAATGTCTGTTCAAAAACTTTCGATGGTTGAAAAACTGCACTTAGTCGTCTTATATCTCATTTATATGAAAAGATTCGATCATCATTTTTTGTCCATGCGGAGTTTCAATTTTTATGGCTTTCCATAGCCATAATGATTTTTGTACCGTAACTGCATATTCTATCCCTTACACCTAAACACGACCATCACAGAAAACTACATTTGTACATTTTCAAAAATTAAATAAATAAATAAATAATTTAATAAAATTAAGCTAAATAAATATATAAATAAAAACACCTTACATTTCCAGAGAGGTGAAGTAGTTTGTTATGCAACAATCCAAAAAAGCAAATAGTTTAGGTTGTCAAACAAAACAGCCTCAGATCCTTCAGAGATAAACTACAGTGTGAAATAAATCATTTAAAAGCATAACCTTAAAAGTTTCAATAAGACATTTTAAAACTAAAAGACTGTTTAAATCAAATCTTTAAAGTTTTATTAAAATCATATCTTCTTAGAAGACTTATGTATGATGTAAATGATTGTGCTTAAATTTAACCTAAGGTATAATTGTTACTAAACAGCATCTGTTCAAAAACTTTAGATGGTTGAAAAACTGTGCTTAGGCGTCTTAGATCTTATTTATACAAAAATATTTCAAACAGTATTTTTGTCCATACAACATGTTGTCAAAGTTTGTCACAATGTTTTGTTGTTGTTGTTGTTGTTGTTGTTGTTTTGTTTTAAGAAATCCGAGGACTCTACATTGCTCTTATTTAGATTAAGTTGTATCTTTTAGAAAATCACCACACATTTTTCAGAGATGCTGGTGGTCCGTGGCGCCACTGGCGTGGCATAGGTAAAGTTTGTCTTGAGCGAATATTTAATTTTACCCGTCTTAATTCAAATCATGACCTTACTTGTAGCTATGATCTTTTACACGTATAAGATCATTTTTACTTGTATCTCCCGAACTATCCTTAATCAGTGTGGAAACACACAGGGTGAAACCCTTTACTGAGAATATACTATCGGTTATCTACTCAAAATATATGTAGAAGTTTAAAATGTTAGCATTTGTTGCACGTACATTTACACGAAGGACATGTATTTGAGAATAATCTTTATTTAAACTCTTATTTTGTTATTCACATTCATTTGTTTCAGTATAATGATGGATTATAAGAACCACACAAAAGAATATTAATTATTTATTGTTAGGCTTTCATATGTTTACATTTACAGCACATTTTTATATACATTGTTACTGATTTGAAGTGCACACAAATTAGTTACGTTGTAAATGTTACTTATATTTGTTTCTATTTTGAGTTTAAGTTTACAGTGATGAACTTCAGACATGGTCCGCTGCAGGATTAGAGTCCGGACAGGAACAACATTTTAGCATTATTGGTTCTGCCCGGACATACCATTTGCTGGGAATTGCACGGGGGAGGAAGAAATGTTAATGTCTTTATTTAGTTGTACATTTATGATACTTGACTACATTTTGCTGTCCGTATCATACATGTGCTTAGTTGTACATTTATGATACTTGACTACATTTTACTGTCCTTATCTTTATTTACTATATACCTCTGTTTGATTTGATTTATTTAATGTTATAAATATAACATAACAGATTAATATATCCTGTTAATATAAATATACAGTTTAATAACAGTAAAATATAATATAACAGTTATAAATTACAAAAGACCATTTTTCAACCGAGTGAATCTAGGCCTTCAGAAGTCATAACTTCAGGGGTCAACGGTTTAGGTCAGTTGGCGAAAACACTGCGTGTTTAAAAATCAAATACTGTATTATAGGGGTGTGCATTGGCACTGCCCTCACAATTCGATTCGATTACGATTCACCAGGTAACGATTCGATACAATTCGATTCTACGATGCATCGCGATGCATCAAAATTCTACTGCACACAACAAGGCAAATTTTTTCATCAGTCATGAGGCAATACAAGCAGTCAGATATTGAACAACAGATTTTATTGGCTGCTATGTGTGTATTATCACTCTCCTGTATCTTTGACATAAATGTCATTAAATAAAATAAAATTGAATGGTACAGGGTATTGGATATGGCATTTTCAAACCTGAAAAAGAAAACATAAATCACTGCTTTCAGTGCTTTGAATGAGAAATGTTTCTCTTCTCTCTGCTTGAGAACCATTTGAAATTAAATTTCAACTTTATTGTCCAACTCGAGGCCAGAAAATAAACAGTGTAGGGGTGTAACGGTTCACAAAATTCACGGTTCGGTTCAATACGATACACTTGTGTCACGATTCGGTACGTTTTCGATACAGCAAAAAGAAAGAAATGCCAGAGAAATTTCCTTGATTTTTTTTTTTTTATTATTTTATTTATTAAAACTAACATCATAAAGTATGATATTTTTTACTTTGAGCAATGATGGAGCTATAATTGACTCTTCTTATGAGCATATAAAACAAAACAGCTCCTTGGAAAAAATGAAATGTAATATTTTGTGCTTATAAACAAATGTTTATTTTAATTCAGATTAACATTTGAGGGCAGCAATGTTATTCATAATGTCGAAATAAATCCGACACACCGTTACTTGAAAGCATTATAGCCTACTATTCCTGCCAAACTTCCATGGTTGCAGTTAGTGTTACTACAGTAAATCCATGGCAAATGTTGCTGATCTGTGGACACTGGATAGTTCATTCATGTCACAATGTTTCTTCCTGGTTTCCACGTCAGCGCTGTTTGATCCGTTAATAACGCTGAAATGTGAATGTTTCTCACTAGATCTTGCAGCGATATTATTACTTTAGTGGCGAGTTCAAATGCTTTCTTTACTGGATCTCTTAGCGCTGTGTAGTATTAGATCGGCTCGCGCTGCTTTGGTCCAAACTGATAAACAGTCCGTCACGAGTAGCTCAGTTTCGTTCCGCTTACATTGCGTTTGCCATTTGATGTTGTGGTCGCGCCAGCGTCTACTATGAGCGCGCTCGCGATGCGCTTACATTTGAAATAACCGTTCGGTTTGAAAATGCGTGCCTTGTACCGAACGGTTTAATACGAATACGCGTACCGTTACACCCCTAAAACAGTGACATAATCGATTATGGCACTTTGCCGCATCGATGCTGAATCGTGCATGCCCCGCATTGCGATGCATCGCCGAATCGATTATTGTTGACACCACTGCCGTATTACACTTTTCAAAGGATAATCTAGCTGTAAAGTTAGAATAAAAAGTTAAAAACCAAACATATCTTCATACCTGTTGTGTTCTGACACAAGGCCATTAACTTGTTCTTTTTGTTTTATAAATGTATTTTGCTTATTTCTACAAATATCAACCTGATAAATATGGTAAACAAGATAATCATGCTACCCAATAAGTCTGACACAACATCTTAAGAAAAACAGTGTTTTAAAATACAACTAAACCATGATAACAGATGATTTTTTGACAGTCCTACATAAATGCATGTTGATTGCTAAGTTTCAGGCATAGTGCAAGCATGCAATGTTTGAGAAATCTAATATTGGTGTAATCTTTGCGAGGTCTCACCCCCAACGCACAACTTTGTGTTGGGTGATCCAGGCATACTTTTACTAAATAAAATATCATGGAAGTCATTTTCAAACTGTAATTATACCATATTTTATTTATTAATATTATGGCTTCATGATGATTTAAAGTTTTTGTTTGTTATTAAGTAATACCTTTATCTTTTAACTAACACTTCAACATCCAGCACAAAATTAAAGAGATATATGAGCTAAGGATGTCCTCTGACCCCAAATAAATTGATAGTGGAATGTTCACAATCTACAATATACAGTTAGATATTCTCCTACTTAGTATGTGTGTAAATAGTTGTGCTTAAATCTTTGGGTGTATTTTTACACACCATAGTGATGCAAAGTTCCACATCCTATGGACTAACTTTAAAACATCATCTTATTCTTTATCTTTAAGATTCAAAAGACCAAATCACTAAGAAAAGCTCCGTTTATAATAAAAAGTTTCCAAATTATGGTTTTATTACTTCGCTAGATTTAGTCATCTTGTTCAGACGACACTGTTTCACATTTTGTATGTTGGACTGTATGTGTTTTAGGTGAAGACGTTTCTTTGAGAGCCGTCTGTTTACTGTAGTAACACTAACTGCAACCATGGAAGTTTGGCAGGAATAGTAGGCTATAATGCTTTCAAGTAACGGTGTGTCGGATTTATTTCGACATTATGAATAACATTGCTGCCCTCAAATGTTAATCTGAATTAAAATAAACATTTGTTTATAAGCACAAAATATTACATTTCATTTTTTCCAAGGAGCTGTTTTGTTTTATATGCTCATAAGAAGAGTCAATTATAGCTCCATCATTGCTCAAAGTAAAAAATATCATACTTTATGATGTTAGTTTTAATAAATAAAATAATTAAAAAAAAAATAATCAAGGAAATTTCTCTGGCATTTCTTTCTTTTTGCTGTATCGAAAACGTACCGAATTGTGACACAAGTGTATCGTATTGAACCGAACCGTGAATTTTGTGAACCGTTACACCCCTACACTGTTTATTTTCTGGCCTCGAGTTGGACAATAAAGTTGAAATTTAATTTCAAATGGTTCTCAAGCAGAGAGAAGAGAAACATTTCTCATTCAAAGCACTGAAAGCAGTGATTTATGTTTTCTTTTTCAGGTTTGAAAATGCCATATCCAATACCCTGTACCATTAAATTTTATTTTATTTTATGACATTTATGTCAAAGATACAGGAGAGTGATAATACACACATAGCAGCCAATAAAATCTGTTGTTCAATATCTGACTGCTTGTATTGCCTCATGACTGATGAAAAAATTTGCCTTGTTGTGTGCAGTAGAATTTTGATGCATCGCGATGCATCGTAGAATCGAATTGTATCGAATCGTTACCTGGTGAATCGTAATCGAATCGAATTGTGAGGGCAGTGCCAATGCACACCCCTATAATACAGTATTTGATTTTTAAACACGCAGTGTTTTCGCCAACTGACCTAAACCGTTGACCCCTGAAGTTATGACTTCTGAAGGCCTAGATTCACTCGGTTGAAAAATGGTCTTTTGTAATTTATAACTGTTATATTATATTTTACTGTTATTAAACTGTATATTTATATTAACAGGATATATTAATCTGTTATGTTATATTTATAACATTAAATAAATCAAATCAAACAGAGGTATATAGTAAATAAAGATAAGGACAGTAAAATGTAGTCAAGTATCATAAATGTACAACTAAGCACATGTATGATACGGACAGCAAAATGTAGTCAAGTATCATAAATGTACAACTAAATAAAGACATTAACATTTCTTCCTCCCCCGTGCAATTCCCAGCAAATGGTATGTCCGGGCAGAACCAATAATGCTAAAATGTTGTTCCTGTCCGGACTCTAATCCTGCAGCGGACCATGTCTGAAGTTCATCACTGTAAACTTAAACTCAAAATAGAAACAAATATAAGTAACATTTACAACGTAACTAATTTGTGTGCACTTCAAATCAGTAACAATGTATATAAAAATGTGCTGTAAATGTAAACATATGAAAGCCTAACAATAAATAATTAATATTCTTTTGTGTGGTTCTTATAATCCATCATTATACTGAAACAAATGAATGTGAATAACAAAATAAGAGTTTAAATAAAGATTATTCTCAAATACATGTCCTTCGTGTAAATGTACGTGCAACAAATGCTAACATTTTAAACTTCTACATATATTTTGAGTAGATAACCGATAGTATATTCTCAGTAAAGGGTTTCACCCTGTGTGTTTCCACACTGATTAAGGATAGTTCGGGAGATACAAGTAAAAATGATCTTATACGTGTAAAAGATCATAGCTACAAGTAAGGTCATGATTTGAATTAAGACGGGTAAAATTAAATATTCGCTCAAGACAAACTTTACCTATGCCACGCCAGTGGCGCCACGGACCACCAGCATCTCTGAAAAATGTGTGGTGATTTTCTAAAAGATACAACTTAATCTAAATAAGAGCAATGTAGAGTCCTCGGATTTCTTAAAACAAAACAACAACAACAACAACAACAACAAAAAACATTGTGACAAACTTTGACAACATGTTGTATGGACAAAAATACTGTTTGAAATATTTTTGTATAAATAAGATCTAAGACGCCTAAGCACAGTTTTTCAACCATCTAAAGTTTTTGAACAGATGCTGTTTAGTAACAATTATACCTTAGGTTAAATTTAAGCACAATCATTTACATCATACATAAGTCTTCTAAGAAGATATGATTTTAATAAAACTTTAAAGATTTGATTTAAACAGTCTTTTAGTTTTAAAATGTCTTATTGAAACTTTTAAGGTTATGCTTTTAAATGATTTATTTCACACTGTAGTTTATCTCTGAAGGATCTGAGGCTGTTTTGTTTGACAACCTAAACTATTTGCTTTTTTGGATTGTTGCATAACAAACTACTTCACCTCTCTGGAAATGTAAGGTGTTTTTATTTATATATTTATTTAGCTTAATTTTATTAAATTATTTATTTATTTATTTAATTTTTGAAAATGTACAAATGTAGTTTTCTGTGATGGTCGTGTTTAGGTGTAAGGGATAGAATATGCAGTTACGGTACAAAAATCATTATGGCTATGGAAAGCCATAAAAATTGAAACTCCGCATGGACAAAAAATGATGATCGAATCTTTTCATATAAATGAGATATAAGACGACTAAGTGCAGTTTTTCAACCATCGAAAGTTTTTGAACAGACATTGTCTCACATTATAACAATTATACTTTAGGGTCACCGTTAAACAAAATCATTTCAGTAATCTTCTAAAAGATAAATAGAAGATATGAATGTATTCAAACTTTAAAGATTTTTTTAAGAAAGAAAGTTAAGAACTTTAAACTTCAAACTAAAACAACCTTTCATTTTTAAAAGATCATATTTAAACTTTTACGATTATGCTTTGAAATAAATTCAGAAAGATCAGCGTGTTTAGGTGTAAGGGATAGAATATGCAGTTATACGGTACAAAAATCATTATGGCTATGGAAAGCCATAAAAATTGAAACTCCGCATGGACAAAAAATGCTGATTAAATCTTTTCATATAAATAAGATATAAGACGACTAAGTGCAGTTTTTCAACCATCTAAAGTTTTTGAACAGACATTGTTTAATAACAATTATACCTTAGGTTCAA
Source organism: Leuciscus idus (assembly GCA_021554675.1). Taxonomy (NCBI): domain Eukaryota; kingdom Metazoa; phylum Chordata; class Actinopteri; order Cypriniformes; family Leuciscidae; genus Leuciscus; species Leuciscus idus. The sequence continues at coordinate 7,536,673 of CM038641.1, read as the reverse complement.
TTTAAACAAAATCATTACAGTAATCTTCTAAAAGATAAATAGAAGATATGAATGTATTCAAACTTTAAAGATTTTATTTAAACAATCTTTTATTTTTAAAAGATATCATTTCAACTTTTAAGATTATGCTTTTAAATGAATTTAGTGTGAACAAAACTTTGGCTCTGGAAAGGCGTTAGTAGACTAACATTACATACGCTGTGACATGATGCACATAGAGATTAGTTAATTTTTTAGAACCGTGTGTGTGCGCGCATGCAATACAGCTTAGAAATGATCTTAAATTATTTATTTATTTATTTATTTATTTCATTTTTGAAAATGTACAAATGTAGTTTTCTGTGATGGTCGTGTTTAGGTGTACATGATCGAATATGCAGTTACAGTACAAAAATCATTATGGCTATGGAAGACCCCCACCATAAAAATTTAAACCCCGCATGGACAAAAAAATGCTGATTGAATCTTTTCATATAAATGAGATTTAAGACGACTAAGTACAGTTTTTGAACAGACATTGTTTAATAACCGTTAAACAAAATCATTATAGTAATCTTCTAAAAGATAAATAGAAGATGTGTATTTATTCAAACTTTAAAGATTTCATTTAAACAATCTTTTATTTTTAAAAGATATCATTTAAACTTTTAAGATTATACTTATAAACTCAGCACCTGATATCCTGATCACTGAATTTGTGTGACTCTCTGACACAGACACAGACACACACACACACACACACACACACACACACACACACACACACACACACACACACACACACACACACACACACACACACACACACACACACACACAGACACACAGACACACACACACACACACACACACACACCCCCTTTGGCTGGTGCTTTTTGAAAGCTCCCGCAGGTCAAACGCTGGTGTAAAGAGAGGCCAGAGGGCCCTGATTTCTAATAAAGATAATTTTTTATTTTTGTGAACCCGTTTCATTTATTGCGTTGTTTCATAAGCTGTATGTTTTTTCTTCAACTCTCTAAACATTTAACTGATTGTTTCATAACATGTAGGCCTATGTTGTTTTTTTTCTTCAACTCTATAAACATTTAACTCATTGCAATTTTTTTGTGAATCCATTTTATTTAAACTGGATAGTTGTACATTTATTTCAACTTTTTGTGTGAGGTTTTAGTAAGATCTTTATTTTATATTATTTATTTATAATCATTTATATTCTTTTAAAGAACAGAATGTTTTATGTAAGATGAAATTTTATATTATTGTATATTATATTATTTGTGTGAAATAGACATTATTTTATAAAATCTCTGTTTCTCACTATCACTGTGCTCTGGAATGTGGAGGAGCAGAAGGAGGGGGATGTCAGAATGCGGAGGGCGCGCGCACCACTCAGGCCGGGGCTGTGCTGGAGAGGCGCTTTAGTTATCTAAACATGTGAGATGATTTTTTTTTTTTTTTTTTTTTGTGAACCCGTTTCATTTATTGCGTTGTTTCATAAGCTATATGTTTTTTCTTCAACTCTCTAAACATTTAACTGATTGTTTCATAACCTGTATGTTTTTTTGTTTGTTTTTTAACTCTATAAACATTTAACTGATTGCAATTGTTTTTTGTGACTCCATTTTATTTAAACTTTTGGTGTGAGGTTTTAGTAGGATCTTTATAAACATTTCATTTATATTCTTTTAAAAGAACTGAATGGTTTTTCAACATTTGTGTGAGATAAACTTCCACAGTTTTTTCTTATCAGTTTCACAGTACAGCCCGGATACGCTCAGGAATATGTAGGGAGGATCGTGTGTGTGATACCAACTTCAAAAACACACACACACACACACAGACACAGACACTAACTGTCATGTTCAAAAGGCTTCAATAGACTTCAAACAATTAAAACTAGCTGTCATATAGCCATGACATATTGTTTAATCACAGTGTCTTCAAACGATCAAAAGGTTTCAAAAACACTAACTGTCATGTTCAAAAGGCATCAAACTAGCTGTCAGATACCATGACATATTGTTATAACACTTTCTGTCAATATCAAAAGGCTTCAAAAGCCTTCAAAAGACTTCAAAAGACATCAAAAGTCAAAACTAGCTGTCAAAACATGATCAAAAGTCATACTAACTGTCAAACTGTCAATCAAAAGTCAAAACTAGCTGTCAACCTGTCAATCAAAAGTCAAAACTAACTGTCAACCTGTCAATCAAAAGTCAAAACTAGCTGTCAAACTGTCAATCAAAAGTCAAAAGGGGCGGGACACCTGTCACCGGAAGGGGCGGGACATGTCACCGGAAGGGGCGGGACCTGTCAATCAATCATTTTTTGACAGGTGGTGTATCATACTTACTACTCCTGTTCAATTTCTCATTAATGCAATTATCTAATCAACCAATCACATGGCAGTTGCTTCAATGCATTTAGGGGTGTGGTCCTGGTCAAGACAATCTCCTGAACTCCAAACTGAATGTCAGAATGGGAAAGAAAGGTGATTTAAGCAATTTTGAACGTGGCATGGTTGTTGGTGCCAGACGGGCCGGTCTGAGTATTTCACAATCTGCTCAGTTACTGGGATTTTCACGCACAACCATTTCTAGGGTTTATAAAGAATGATGTGAAAAGGGAAAAACATCCAGTATGCGGCAGTCCTGTGGGCGAAAATGCCTTGTTGATGCTAGAGGTCAGAGGAGAATAGGCCGACTGATTCAAGCTGATAGAAGAGCAACTTTGACTGAAATAACCACTCGTTACAACCGAGGTATGCAGCAGAGCATTTGTGAAGCCACAACACGCACAACCTTGAGGCGGACGGGCTACAACAGCAGAAGACCCCACCGGGTACCACTAATCTCCACTACAAATAGGAAAAAGAGGCTACTATTTGCATGAGCTCACCAAAATTGGACAGTTGAAGACTGGAAAAATGTTGCCTGGCCTGATGAGTCTCGATTTCTGTTGAGACATTCAGATGGTAGAGTCAGAATTTGGCGTAAACAGAATGAGAACATGGATCCATCATGCCTTGTTACCACTGTGCAGGTTGGTGGTGTAATGGTGTGGGGGATGTTTTCTTGGCACACTTTAGGCCCCTTAGTGCCAATTGGGCATCGTTTTAAATGCTACGGCCTACCTGAACATTGTTTCTGACCATGTCCATCCCTTTATGACCACCATGTACCCATCCTCTGATGGCTACTTCCAGCAGGATAATGCACCATGTCACAAAGCTCGAATCATTTCAAATTGGTTTCTTGAACATGACAATGAGTTCACTGTACTAAAATGGCCCCCACAGTCACCAGATCTCAACCCAATAGAGCATCTTTGGGATGTGGTAGAACGGGAGCTTCGTGCCCTGGATGTGCATCCCACAAATCTCCATCAACTGTAAGATGCTATTCTATCAATATGGGCCAACATTTCTAAAGAATGCTTTCAGCACCTTGTTGAATCAATGCCACGTAGAATTAAGGCAGTTCTGAAGGCGAAAGGGGGTCAAACACAGTATTAGTATGGTGTTCCTAATAATTCTTTAGGTGAGTGTAGATATTGTAATAATTGTAAATGAATTAGGATTAGTCTTCTATTTGCATTCTGAAAAAATTCTAAACACAGAGCGCAAAGGAATTAAACAATACATGGACGTGTGTCGAAACGCTTTTTAAAAATGTGTTAACTAAAGCCTTGAACTTAAACGTACCCTAAACTTTAACACTAATCTTGTGCTGCCTTGAAAACACTGCTTTTTCCTTCAGGAAATGCAAATCTAGTTATCATTAATGAGTTAAGTATCTCTCAAGCCACACTTTAAGTGCAGAACTCAGGCAAGATGTGCTCATTTTTTAGGCTAGGTACCTTGTCACTTGCCTTAAGGTTCTGCTGTGTGTGCACTCAGGCTGATTTGGCATGTGTCAGGGCTCATTGTCTGCTGAGCCCGTAGCCCCTCTCTTGCGCGCTCTGTCAGCATGCGGCGTGAATCTCTCTGTCCCATAGCCCCCTACCTCTCTACACTGCACAGACAGGCTACATGGCCATGACTGGAGGCCTTGCAGGTTTTTGTGGAATGAAAAAATTTAAAAAAGACTGGGTTCAGTGCCACTTTGAGTGCTGTTAACAAGGTGTAGGCCTGTTGGCTCACCCAGTATGCATGCAGCCAAAGCTTGGCAGGCTCTCGCTTGCAGTGATAGAGCGACTGTGTAGTTAGTGTAAATTCTGTCACACGCTTGCAAGGCAGTTTATCAGAGCAAGAGGTGATTTTAGTAAGAATTTTCTCTTTTTTTAAAACAAATGCAAATGCAGGTTCAGGGGAAGGCCATGCCTGACTGCTCAAGGTGTTTAAAGAAGTCTAATGCACCATTATTTCCTTTCATATGCAACTTCAATAATACATTCTGAATTTACATTAGCATACTTATTGACACTGAGATTAAGAAAGCTCTCAGTGGCACTGAGAAATCATAACAGCCTAGAGAAATATGTGGAAAATGAGAACAGACATCATCACCATATGACAGGGCCCTTGTGTAAAAAAAAAAATATATATATATACTTTGCTGCTTTTCAATTGAACTTGTGATTTTCAAACAGTTTCAACCTGCATGAGACTGCCTGGCTCATCGGGGTTGGGAAGCTGGCACATTTGTTTCCTTTTCCACATATTTTTAAAAAAAAGGAATTCACAAAGAGGCTGGTCAGAAAAACAGGCATTGTTTTTGTTTTTAAAGGGGTCATAAAATGGTACATGCACTTTTACAAGCTGATTGTACTGAAATGTGTGTTGGCAGTGCCTGTACACAACCATCATAAAATGATAAAAATCCATCCAGTGTTTTTTTTTTTTTTTCATCTTCTTATATGTTTCCTCCCATCTCAAATCAAGCTGTTCGATATTGTGACATCACAAAATCGACGCCCCTCCCACGATGGTTGATTGACAGGAGCGTTTCAACACAGACCCGCCCTCGTGAGGGAGCTGTCAATCATAGCCCGCGCCGACCAGCGCGTTCAGTGTTGATAGCTGGAGCACTGAGTAGAATGGCGTTTAAGCGATTGTGGTGTTCTGTTCTTCGGTGCAATAACGAACACAGCAGTCATGTTGATGTTCCTAAATCCGTACAGCTGAAGACGCAGTGGCTGAGATTGTTTTCGAAGGGAATATTCCCCACGATCAACGTCAATGCTTTCATGTTTGCGCAAATCATTTCACACACCAGACTGCTTTACAAACGAGGGTCAGTAAAAAGCTGGTTATTTGCTAAGAAGCTGCTCCTGAAAAAAGGATCAGTACCAATTATTCGTGTTCCTGCTGCACCTCCAGAAGAACTGAAGTGAGTGTAACGTTTTATTGACCTTTATATTAATCTTTATATTAATCTTTGCAAATCGCTTGCACGTTTCACGATGAATGCGGCTATTTTTACACTCAGGGTACATTACAGCATGTTTTCTATGTATGACGTTCTCAATATAATTCATTATCCCATGTTTATAATGAACAACGCGTTATGGTTATTGTGTTATTGTGTTACAAACGGTGTATACATACAGTCGGCATCTAGTCATAGTTGGGGGCGTGGCGAGGGTGGAGTCGGCGTGGGGGAAAACACGGCGAGCATCGTGTGTATTTGAATGACAAAAATGTGATATTGCGAGTCATTGACGCCTGCCGACCGGCAACGGTACATTGTAAAATTAACTGCAATAGGTTATGATAGCCCTTAAAGGTCCCATGACATGCTACTTTTTGTAGGCTTTAATATAGTCCTTAGTGGTCCTTAGTACTGTATCTGAAATCTCTTTCCAAAAATTCAGCCTCGGTGCAGAATTATAGCCACTACAAGCCAGTCCCAGAATGAGCTTCCTTCAGACGGGCCGTTTCGGTGTCTGTAGCTTTAAATACTAATGAGGAGGAGAAAGGCGGCGCAAGGTGGAGGGTGGGTGTGGCCTTGACCATCTTGCGCAACGGTACCATGCATGTTTGTTTATGTTGGATATATTGCAATGGCACGAAGATGCAGTCGTTCAAGCATTTCAGTTTGACCTAGAATCTGATCCAGATGGAGAAGCAACGGATGAAGAAGTTGCAACTCAGCGGCTCCAGCAGGACGTTTCCGAATGGTTAGTTTAAAATATTATGTCTGGATACGGTACTTTATTCAGATGGTTTACAGTTATCATCATGTAGCTAACGCGAACCTACTGTTGCCTTTTCATGAGAGATCTGTAACGTCTGTAATTTATCTTATTACAATTACATCAAGCTCTGCGATCTTGAAATGCGGATATCGTGCGCGCCATATAACCAACAGGAAAACGGTTATCCAAATAACAAAGAAATGTACAACACTCGCGTTACAGTGTGTGTATTCGCACACATACTTGATGCTGTCTACCTTTACATTAGCGCGAGTAACTGCATAGCTGCATAGCTAATGTGACAGCCACATTCTACGTGTAAGAAGCTAGGTAACCATAAACAGTAAAGCAACACACTTATATATAATTTGTTGACTTACTTGTCCGACGTTCAGCAAGCCCAGCTCTGTATTGACCATTCGATGTTCATTTGTACATCCAATTATTGAGCAATTATTATGCTTCGCTCGCTCAAAAGCCATGATATCTCGCGTGGACAAACTAAAATCGCGCGCGCGCGTTCTACTTCCTAGCTCATTTTCTCATGGGCGAGAAATATTCTCTGGGCGGGCAAAGCAGAGAAAGGGGAGGTAACATTTCTCCTTATGACGTCATACGGAGGAGATTCAAGATCAGCCCGGTTGAGCTTCCAATTTCTGAAAGGCAGAGAAAAATAGCAAAAGCTCGATTTACACAGATTAAAATTTTTAGAAACTTGGGGACCATATACAGGCTAGGGGAACTCATATTAATGTTAAAAAACCTCAGAAAGTGGAAATTTCATGTCATGGGACCTTTAATTAAAAACTGGGTCAATGACCCAACCAAATGGCCGGAGGTGTCGTTTCCAGACATATTTTGTTATCTGGTTGAATCTCCAAGACATCGCGGTAGTGTTGTCACGATACCAAAATTATTGTTTCGATACCGATACCAAGTAAAGTATTGCGATTTCGATACTTTTTCGATACTTTTCCTGAAAAGGGAGAAACACTCTCAAATATCATTGCTATGCTTTATTTTAAAACCGGGACAACATTCTAATCATATAACACACTAATAAATGAACATATGAAAAGCATATATATTAAACATTTGAACAAAATATGAAATATGAAATATAAAAATATAAAAAATAAATTAGAGCAATGACATTCAAGGTAATTTTTTTAATAAATTTAGCAGCATTATCTCATTTATCATAAGAAACATAAGAGCTTTATCTTGATTCTGAACTTTGAATAAAAATATGAACAGCGATTATATTAAACAATGTTTAATATTGGTAACATATGATAGGCCTAAGCCTCATTGGTGATATATTTGACGTGGGGAGAGAGTTGTGGAAGGCCTATACTTCATGTTAAACATAAATATATAGCAGCAAAGACAACGTCGGCAGTGTTGACGGCAAAATAGGCTACAGAATAATTCGTTCTGTATTGAGAGGTGCAATATTTGAAAATCGATAATATTTTTTTAAATTACATTTATTGTATTTATGTCAAAACTTTCAAACATCAAAATGTCATTTATTAATATGTATTCGTGTCAAAATGACATAGAAACATCTTTTCCTATTCTATTTTGCCTGGAAACGCTTCCAACACGCTTGCGTGTCGCGTGAAAAATAGGCGTCGGTTCTATTTATAGCATGCACGTGTTTTCCGCGCGTCTCGAGCTGCGCCCAGACTCGTGTGTCACGCAGGCAGTTAACATGGGAGACGAAATAAAAACGGACACGACACGCAGCCAGTGTGTCGCCGGCCTTACAAATCTGGAACGCGGTCATTCTTAGAAGTATCGATACTAATAAATTAAGGAATCGTGACGTTTTTCATTTCCGATTTACTTTTGAAGTATCGGTGCACCGTGCAACAGAGCAAGGTAGGCAACGTACTTCCATATGTCACTCCAATGTCATCTTTTTCTACGAGTCGTGGACCACTTGTGCTCGCACATGCAGCCATCTCGCTGTAGTGTTTTGTCACATGACATTGACAGCGGCAGGTTCTTTGCTGCGTGCGTCAGGAAAAAAAACACAGACGTCCATAGGGAGGCGTTTTTTTTTTTTTTTTTAGTATCGATACTGATAAATTTAGGTATCGTGACGTTTTTAATCTCCGAGTATCGTGATACTTTTGAAGTATCGGTACACCGTGCAACACTACATCGCGGCAGCTGTAGCGGTAACATTAGCCTATAACTCAATCAACTTATGTTGCATACTATAACTCCATAAAACCTTGTCACTTACCAATTGTACGTATGCTTCACTCCTTTTGTAAAACGGTGATCACTTAAGAAGTTATAAAGTCCTCTAGTAACTCACAGACTGCAGTCTACTCCATAGGTTCACGGCTCGCGTCATGAGCCTTCAGCTGATAACGCTAATGTGAATGAGACATCCCTTATGAAAAACAACTATAGGAATCTTGTAGTATTTTGGGACAAAATATTATAGTAATCCTATAGGACTACTATAGTATTTTGGGACATACTATAGAAGTACTATAGAGGTATTACAGAACATCACATAAGTATACACTACTATAGAAATCTTATAGGATTACTATAGTTCTTTTTCACTGCATGAAAAGTGGGATTTTCGACAGTTACCGGCGCTGTAGATTGTCGTGGAAGTTCAGGTTTACGACTGCAAACGGCAATTTACAGGCAACACTGCAAACTGTCGGAAATTGTCGGAAATTGACGTGGGACTTGCTTGCCCCGTGACCCCCCTCCCTCTAATGCTTTAACATGTAAATGAGACTGCTGTGAGCTTTACAAATGCAAATGAGGGTAGCAGGGGGAGTTTTATCCCAGGTGACTAAAAGGTATTAACTTAATTCTAAAAAAAATACAATACAATACAATATTTATTTATAACGCACAATTAAAAACAGCCAAGGCTGACCAAAGTGCTGTACAGGGCAATAGATAAAATGCAGGGCAGAAACAGGACAATAATAAAAAAAGAAAAAAAAAGAAAAAAAAAAAAGGCAATAGTTGTATCATAGTCAAGGGGTATTAAAAGCAAGAGAAAATAAATACGTTTTCAAGGATGTTTTGAAGATGGAAATTGAGGGAGCTAGTCTGATATAGAGGGGTAGACTGTTCCAAAGTTTTGGGCCTGCAGTCGCAAAAGTGCAGTCGCCTCGTTTTTTAAGTCTGGATCTGGGCACGATAAGAAGACCGTGATCACTGGATCTCAAAGTACGAGATGGAGTGTACGGGCAGAGGAGATTGGTCAGATATTGGGGGGCCGGTTTGTTAAGAGCTTTATACACAAATAGTACAATTTTAAAATCAATCCTGAATGTGACAGGTAGCCAGTGGAGTTTGAATAGCGCTACCACTTTTGGAGCAATGCACAACATGTTGCAGAAATTTTCACTGCCCTTTTTGTGATAGCAGTATTATTAAACAGACAAAATGGGACAAATTGAATAACCACATTAAAATCCACTTTAAAAGGCTGTTGTTCATGAAGGAACATCTGTACTTACAGTGTACAGTGGCAATATATATTATTTTACATTTATCCATTTGTCAGACGCTTTTATCCAAAGATAGATGGTTTTCTGCATGATTTAGACAAAATATTAAATTATCTTCATTAATGTCTAAAGGTTACACAAACAATCCACACTGAAACTTAAGCTAACAAAACACAAACAATTATATATTCCTGTATTTTCTGTATTGTTTCTCACAGTAAACTGCCATGCAGGCTAGAATTGCAAAACATTATTGGATAAATCTTATAATTTAAATTTATCTGGGCCAATCGGAATCTTAGCACTTTTTCTCTTGGCCAATCGGAATCTTAGCACTTGCGTCATAATCTTGAAGCACACACACCATGACACACACAGCGTCAACAACAGCTGAGCTCGCCATTTGCCTGGCTACCGTGCGAGTCTAATGGAAACTCACTAGGGCTGTACTCAACCAAAGAAAATCTTGGTCGACTGAAGTCCTGAAATTTTCGACTAAAAATCGACTAAAATCGACTAAAAATGACAGTAAAAAAAAAAAAAAAAAAAATTTAAATTAATTAGATGCGCACTGTGCGCAGTACTTGGTAGCCTTGTTGTCCGCCTAAATGAATTATAAATAAACATAAAAAACTAGTAGGCTATTTGCAGTATATTAAATCGTTTTTGACCTAATTATTTTGCACTGAAATGAGTCTGACACTCGAGTCTGTCGGCTCTGACAGCGTTGCATCACGTGCACCTGCGCAATATCATAGCTTATGATTTCCGAAAATAGTACTATGTTGTCAACTAGTGATATCATCACAAGAACTGTTGAGGAATATGCAACATAATTTAGACAATTATTTTTGTCATATGTTATAATAATAAGTTATAACTGTCAGACACTATCATTTCACCGTGCATGTCCTCGCACCGAGCGAGGCTGAACATGAGCTCAGCTTCGCAGCTGAGACACGAATAGACTATTAACTTAAAGCTTTTACTCTTAATAAACACAAAAGGCATGTCCACTTTAATAAAAAAAAAAGAATATTTATTAAACAAACCAGATCAAGAGCAGAAACGAAATAAAGTGCATAACTGAAAAATAAAGCATCCTAGGCTCAAACTAACACAACCAACAGCACAGCGCAATTGCGCATTAGGCTCCAAATAAAAAATAAAAAAGTTAGGTTATCACACTAAAACATTGAAATATGCTAATTCTGATATTTTCATATAGCCTACTCAAAACAGACAGGGCAAGCTAACGCAGACAAGTGAGCTTACCACTTTTAGTCATGTTTGTCGTCGAGCTGTGGAAAACTGTTGCTTGCAAACTTTGCATTCAACCTTTTTCCTGTTATCAATTTTAACAAAATGCTGCCACACTGTCGATTTCTTTGTTGTTGACATGTTAGAAGAGGACTGACTATTAAACGCTCTCACAATTAAATAAATAATATTCTTCTTCTTCTTCTTCTTGCTTTTTTACGGCGGATCGCAGACAGATTAAATAATATTCAGCATCAAACCTTCTGTTATCGCTCTCTCTTGGGTTGGGCTAATCCAAAAAAGGTGAAAACAAGGGGGGTGTTCTGAAGACAGACTGTTACAGTGAAACAAGGGTACTCTGAAAACACCCCCATTAGCAGTTAGTGCTTTCCACCTGATGAAATGAGCGCGCCTCAGCGCGGCAAAACTGATGAAATAAACGCGGACAAACTGATGAAATGAACGCGGCAAAAAAACGACCAATCAGAATTTTGGTCGAACCAGAACGTATCGACCAATTAATCGACTAATCGACTGGGACAGTACAGCCCTAAAACTCACGCATGAATTTTCCTGCATTGAGCTTGTTTTAGCGCCTGCCAAAGTGAATTTTTGTCCCGCCAAAGTCTTATTTGATCGGTGAGTAATGTAGATGAACGGCTGCGTTTGTGACAGGGCGCATGTTTTAACTAAAAGAACGACCAGAGAGAGAGAGAGCCGGTCGCGCGCGCGCACTCTCTGTGTAAACAACTTCTCGTTAGCTTTTGGCGCTTTTTTTTATTTTTTTTTTAGTTAGCTTGCTGCTCATGGTTCATGTTCAGTTTCCATGTTATTTTAGCTGTACACGAGAGAATATGTCAATTTGGGATACTAAACTGCACGTAAACCGATAGCAGCATGGCATAGAGTTCTGAGTCTGACTGGCTAACTTAGCTCTTTGCTTACTAAGTTAGCTTGTCCATATAGCAGCTTGCTACGGGGTTCACAGATGATGCAAGGTGGGTTTAAAGGTGAATTATCTAATTTATAAATGTGCGTCGTGAATGTGACACCTAACGTAACAACGTTAACGTTACCAGGCAGAGGAGAAGGACGATGAGGTGATTCGATCTAACGTTACGAGAAAGCACACTAAAAAAAAAAAAAAAAAAAATTGGAGGGTTCTGTTAGAAATGGTATTCTCATTTTAAGATATTTTATACATTTGAAATATAAAATCGGTTGATACAAATTGGGCCTGAAATTTTATACAAATGATTGATTTTATTTTTATTTTGCAGTATTATTGGATTCGGATGAGAATATCAGGGGTAATCGTTTTCTCTTAATTTATAATTGCAGTTTAAAAATTAAATTCTTTAACTTTATATATTTTATTTTACATTACCTCTGTATAAGCGTCAAGATATATACCCCCTTCAATAATGTACGAAGGAAGCTGCAGCCCATTGAGGACACCAGCATGTTGCACAATACTGGTGAGTACTGATGACAACTTAAACATAATACTGTGTTGTGTACAACATAAGTCACAGGCTTATTCATGTGTTTTATCTAATAAAGATTGTGCCATGTCTAGCCAAGTGGAGCGTCCTGGCAGTGAAATGTCCACTCCTGGTAAGTACTTTTCCCCCTGCACAAAACATTGCTCTGCACAAAGTCACACTCCATTCAAGACAAGTAGTTTTTTACAGCTTGTGAATAATCTATTTTAAATATATACAGTGCTGGTCAGAGTTATTTAAGCCGCTTAATTAAGAGTGAGAACCTACTCATCTTGAATGGACAAAAAAAGCGAATGTTTTAGTTTCATCTTTCCATAGAAGTAACTGACACTACTGGAACTTCAAACGGGCAGCGTTCTATGGTCAGAGTCTGGTCGTCCCTCTGCCCGTTTGAAGTTCCAGTAGTTTCAGTTACTTTTCAAACGTTCTATGGAAAGATGAAACTAAAACATTCGCTTTTTTTGGTCCATTCAAGATGAGTAGGTTCTTCTCACTCTTAATTAAGCGTAGTAATGACTCCAGTATTTCATTATTAATTTAGTATAGGCAACATGACCGTACTTACTGGCTGACTCATGTGTTTCAGACTCTAAGTCAAACTTTGAATGTCTTGTGGAAGCCTTCTCTGACCCGGAGAAATGTGCAGCCAGATTTCAGCGCAAGGAAATTTCCAGTGAGTATTCACTTTATCTGTTGCCCCAACCTTTATTTCTTTTTTCAGTGGAAAATAAATTTAGTTTTGAGGAATAACATTTCAGTATTTTTCTACAGAGATTGGACTTTAATGGCAACCAACAATCCCAATGTTCAAAGAAGGTTCAAATGTCTGTAATGCCAGCAGACTAGCACAAGACAAACAATTGTTTAAAAAATACATAAATGTGTATATATAATTTTAGAAAATGACAGATGGTTTTGCTAGATAAGAACCTGATTTCTCGACTGGGATTGTGTAGAGACTCTGAAGCTGCATTGAGACGGACATTTGAACCGTCTTGGAACATTGAGATCTTTGGTTGCCATTAAAGTATATGCCATGTAACGTAAACGACTCGGGGTAAATGTGAATTAGCTCAAGAATATAGGGAATATTAATATTTATAACGCATGGTCATAATTCATAAGTCGCATGTACATTTATTTTATCAATTTTCGAGATTACCTTGTTCTGTACTGTCTGATCATTACAGTTAAGAAGGGGTATCCCTTTTAAACTCCACGAAAGTTTTATCTTCTGGCCGCGAATATCAAACTTTCTGAGTTTATGAATTAAAACTACTCAAGGCAGTCAATATCGAGCTTGTAGCTTAGATCTTGAAGTTTCATTGACTTTTATAAGGTGGGTTTTCAAACACAGAGACAATTAAAAGTATAGATGGGTTTGTTAATAAAATGGCACACGCTAGAGATTATAAACTACAAATATAAACGTACGTAAAAATGCAAACAAACACATAAACATTTAAATAAACATGACGTGATCGGAATGAAAATGGAATGAAAGAAAGAAAGATATAGAGGGAAGATAAAGGGTAACTTAAATCACAGACCTAAGACCTAGACACCTGGAACAGCTTTTATAGGAATCGATATACTTGCGAGTGCTCTTTTTGGTCAGGCTGAAGCTGATGCAAGAAGCGAGGATGGTGTCCTGTTTCTGCTGCGTCTTCCGGTGTCGCGGGAAGCTTGAAAGGCTCACTGAATGTGATGTTACCGAGAAAGTTCAGATTCGTCTCCCGGGATGGGAGAGGCTGGAAATCTTAGTTGCAGAGACCGGCAGCTACGACTGGAACATGGGTTCGTTCGATGGAGAAGGCCAGGGCCTCCTTCAGATGTTCCTTGGAGAAACGCTGCGCCGGGGAGGAGGGTCCAGAGAAGTTGGATGAGTTGAGTTGGAAGAGAGGAGAGAAGAGCGAGATGAGGGGGCTTCTGCCGTTTTATCAGACATCTGGTTACGCCCCCTCTTGGAACGACAGCGAATCAGATTGTCTTTTCTGAAGCGGGAAAATTCTCTTTGTGTGAAGAAGAAAACGCCTACTTTCACCATATGTCTTATGAGAGAAAGAATTCATATTTCTTCTTAAGATTGTACACCTGGAACAATACATCTTACTGTAATACTATGTGCGGGACTGGTTGAATTAAAACAGGGCGGTCAGACAGATACCAAGAATTACAGGTAGATATTGGACACACATGACATTACGTTCATATGCCTCATTACACACAAATAAAGCTTGATTAAACACACAATAAAATTGTCAGTGTTTCCGTTATGGCAAATGACGACACTTTGAGAAACATAGGAATACGTATCAAACATTTAGTGGCTTGTTATGTGGAAGAATATCTGTTTCCAAAGTTCCAGAGTGTGTGTGTGTGTGTGTGTGTGTGTGTTGTTCTGGAATGCCTTTGAGGCTTGGGTCGTAAAGTTTTATGGTCTGAGTTAGGGTTACAACAAGACACGACTGAGGAATTCCCTTCAATGAACATTTAGAATTCAAGATTTTACTCTAGCAAAACACACCTCTATTATAAGGCAAAGCTAATCACACACATCCATATCGGAAGGTATACATTCAAGAGCCATATTTCTACATGACGTTGCACTTTAGTGGCTTTCGTGTGTGTGTGTGTGTGTGTGTGTGTGTACGTGTGTGTGTGTTCAGAGCGGGTTTTCTGTTGAGATCGGAATGTCAGTAATGTCTTTGAAGCTCACACCATCGAGCCATAGTCGTTACATATCCCCCTTTTTGTTAGATAAAGACCTCGGAAGGACTTTATCGAACAACAAATTAGCGCAATGGTCGATGGCAAGCGGCTGATGACTGAGGACTCAGGTCAAATGAGGTTTAGGCGAGCCCCGGATCGGGACCCCCTTTTTGCGGTTCCATAGGAAACCACCAGACACGGCTTTGTGAGCTTTGCTGTGGCTGCTCACATTTGGTAGGGTCTGGTACAGGGTGAAAGCCAAGACGGGAGTCAGGGCGTGGTCGGTTGCTGTGGAGGTACACAGCGCAGCGTCAGCTGCGGTCCAGGTATGGACACAGGTGAGGTGTTCAGGCTGGGCGGTTGCCCATGCTTGGAGGGACTGTGTTGAGTGCGAGTCCTGCCTTGGTGTTCAGGACTCAGGGTTGCTCTCTCCGTGCGATGCCGGATGCCAGACCTGGTGAGTGTGGCTGCTTTCTTGCGAACCACTGCGGCCTGCATCCTGTTAGAGGCGATAGGGAGAGAGAGAGAGAGAAGGAGAAAAAAAAAAAATTCCAGCGATGGAGGTCCTTAGTTGGTTTAGGACAGTCTTTTTGGTTCGCTGAGGTTGGTATGCCACATGCTTTGATGTCCCATGCATGGCTTTTTGGCACATGTGGCGTCATTGTTACGCCTGGCCCCCCCCCTTGTGCTTTGTGGCTTTACGAGCTGTGGCGCTGTGATGGCAACAGGTGCACAATGCGTATTGAAGTCTTGTGAACGCAACATGTGCGTGGTGGCAGACAGCTGTCTGAGGCACTGGTTGTCAGTGAGCTCGGATGGCCTGCGAGGGTGGTGGAGGGGTAAGTGGTGGCATAGGAAAAGTCTGTTCATCAGAGGCCCGCATGACTTTTTTTTGTACACAGCGGAGGTAGCGTTTGGCGGCTCTGAGGCGTGCAGTGTAGTTGGTAAAGTTCGTTCGTGCTGTGTGGTCACTGCAATCGTGATGGTGGTATGTATGTGGCGCAGACATTGGTCTGGTTACTCAACTGCAGGTCAGTCAGGACCTTGAAGCAGTAGGTGTCAGTGTTCGTTTTCTGTGTCTGTGTCAGACGTGGCTGTACTGTCTTCATCTGCGATGTAAGAAGAC